>JARFJB010002028.1:425000-462500 GCA_036346205.1 Vesta saturnalis
TGGTTCCTCTAACAGTTTCTTCTTAGCGTCCGGTAAAGTTGCGAGAGATTCATATAATGGACTGGAAGAAAAATTCGTAATTGATTTTTTTGTTCACCTGGCGAAAGTTATTCCCCACTACTTCACAAAGAGTTTGTGGGTCCTCAATTGTTCCATTGTTATGCCTTAGGATGACAAAGGTTTGAAAAAGCTGTCAATTTTTGTATCTGTTGTTGGGCGGTCAGAGTGTATAAGTTTGTCATAATTTGTGGATGTTAGTTGATGTTCACTTATCCTTTTGTACGCATCCTTAATGGTGTTTAGTAGTACACGGGGTTGTCTTTTTAATGTTAGATCCACTACAAATGAGGGTTTTAATTGTTTTTGTAAGTAGCAGGTATCAATGAACTTTTTCTGTCTGTTCTGCTTTTGGTATAAGATCACATCTTTAATGTTTAACTTGAGGCGTTCCCATGACACTAAGGTCTCGTCCTGGTTGTCATAATTCTGGTGTTGATAATTTGATGACAAAAAGTGTTCATTATTTCAATGAAGCTTTTGTCCTCCAATAGACGGTTATCAAATTTCCAGTATGGTGGATGATTGATGACCCTAGTTATTCTAATGGTAACTGATACAGCTAGGTGGTCTGAGAAGGAACCATGAAGAAGCGTTGTTTTTATAGATGAAATTAGAGATTTACAACAATAAATTCTATCCAAACGAGATGAAGAAATAGGATTAGTATGTGTATAGTAGGTGAATCCTGCTTTTCCTTTATTATAAAGGCGCCAACAATCTGCGAGGTTTCCATTTTTAAAGTGCCGGCTAAATTGTTTGAAAATGTCAGATCTCTCTCACTTGAACCGCTTCGATCTATTTCTGGGTCTCCAGTGCAATTAAAATCTCCCCTAATACTAGATTTCTGCGATTCTGTTGGGACTCTAGGAATGTTGTTAAGGCTGATAATACCAATTCAGCTAGGTGGGTATTATGAGGAAAGTACACGTTAATAAAGGTCAAATCATGCTTATTGATCGTTAGTGTTAATTTTGAAGGTATGACTCTAGCAAAGTTCGTGTTTTTACTAGCGTGTGTGTGTGTGTGTGTGTTTGTGTGTGCGTGCGTGCGTTCGTGCGTGCGTTCGTGCGTGCGTGCGTGCGTGCGTGTGTGTGCGCGTGCGTGCGTGCATGCGTGCGTGCGTGGGTGTGTGTGTGCGTGTGCGTGTGCGTGTGCGTGTGCGTGTGCGTGTGCGTGTGCGTGTGCGTGTGCGTGTGCGTGTGCGTGTGCGTGTGCGTGTGCGTGTGCGTGTGCGTGTGCGTGTGCGTGTGCGTGAGCGTGCGCGCGCTGCGCGTGCGCGTGCGCGTACGCGTACGAGTGCGTGTACGTGTACGTGTACGTGTACGTATACGTGTACGTGTACTTGTACGTGTACGTGTGCGTGTACGTGAACGTGTGTATGCGTGTGTATGACATGCGTGAGTGTGAATGCGGGTTGGAGATTGAGTCGAAGTATGAGCTTGAGTGTGAGTGTGATTGTGAGTGTGAGTGTAGGTTTATGTTTAATTATAGGTGTAAGTGTGAGCGTGAGTTTGAATATGAGTGAGTGTGGGTGCGAATGTGAATGTGAGTGTGAGTGTGGAGTGTGACTGTATTCGTGTGTATGTAGTTTACTATAAACAGTTTTCGTTTTTTACCAGGTATCTATGATACTGATGCTTCTTTCAAAAATATAAATGTACCCACTTCAAGAAGTAAGAATTGAAAGTTAATTGGGTTTGCAAATTTTGATGAGACGTTTCATTTCGTAGCAATCATCGTACTATGCCTCTGGATTTGATCTCTGCCGCGGTTGTCATATTATTGTAATATTTTTTAGGTACGAAATTCCAAATAATCTATTGGAAATTTATATTCTAGGTGATGTGTACCCGAACGTTATCGTGGTTCGATCTTCTTGTAGATTTGGTAAAAATCAACAATTCAATGCTACGAAATTTTATCTACAAGTTTTACTAATTACTAAAAACTCATTTCACGTGATATTTAAACAAAAGGCAAACCGTCAATGTTACTATTACAATTGGGCTTTATGTGATTTCGCAGAACTTAATTCTTAAAGCGTCTGCCCTTTAACCTATTTCATAAAACTTCCGTTGTGCAATATGAATACAGTATCTCTTTAGAGTTTGGATTATATTTTGCAAAATACACAGTGGCAGTGGTGTACAAAATCCTTCTAATTTTTCATTTAAAAGTAAGTTTTTTAAACTGTCACGTGTTTTTACTATATGTTCATATAACTCTATAAACGCCATTACACGGCACTTTCAATTATCTGTAGCTTAACACTCAAAAGGTCCACACAAAGTGAATTCTTGTGTCCAAATGCCTCTTTATAGGATTCAGATTGATGTTGTACTGGCCTGATGAGTTACAAATACCTTTCTTATGCTTTACCGTGGTTGGTAGCTCAAATCGTAATATAGGCCTAAGTTCTTTAAATTCGGGCACACTTACACTTGTAGTTTCTAAGAATAAGCTACAAGAAAATAAAATACACTCTTAAACTAAAACAATACAGATCTCCTTTGAACATAAACTAAATGAATTAATAATTTAAATGGAAGCTTCTGGGCGACTCCCTTTTCAGGCACAGCACTCCAGCTGCCCCCTTATGGCGGCTGAGAAGATAAGGTTTATGGTGGAGGTAAAATAATCAATTTTAAACAAGAATTAGGTAACTGAAATTACGTTTAAAAGAAACCAAGAAAATTCCGACAATATTTTAATAGTGATCCAGGCTAGTAGGGCCTAGAAGCGATAAAATTCTTACAGTTACCCATTGTGTGATAACATTCTGTTTCGTTGAAATATTTTTAAATATGTAATAGAAGCGGTCAATGTTTCTTAGACTGTCTAGGGCAGAAATCAATAATATTAGACTTGAATAGCTGATTGCGTATATCTAAACACTTTAATAGAATATTATTACCGCTGCTTCATTCTGAAACAAGAGATCACATTAATACCTCTAAGTGTAAGCTCTAAGCTAACGTCAGCCTAGGGTAGTTCTACAAGCAAGCCAGGTATCACCATTTTAGCTACGCTCCCGTTCTTTGCCTGATATGTGTGGTATGGATTACCACGCCTATCCACATACCTCATCAGCCTGTCTCAGTCCTGGAGTGAGGCAGGACGGGTCCAGAATCCCTCTCTGATTGCTTAGGCCATCGTGAAGGCGATCCGCTGTCTGTAAGTTATCAGGAGAAAGCAACTTAGTTCTCCCTCTGACGAGGAATTACCGGAGGCTCCTTCTCTCTGGTGTTTTCTGCGGGCATCTTCTTTGTTTCTTCCTTGAGCGGTGCCTGTAGCGGCTTCTGCGGCGGCAGTGATGGCGATGGACGTCGACGGATCCGATAGCTGGGTCTCAGCTAAAGGTCTTCTTGGGTTGCTTGATCTTCTGTACGGTAGCAGCCAATGGTGCGTCGCTGCTCGGTAGGTGAAACGACAGGTCGAGCAGCGACGGTATCGCTTCCTGTGGGGTTGACGGCGGATTCTGGTGTTCCTTCATCCATCGGTGCCAGGCGGGCAACCACTTCTCCCTATTGCGCGGTTCGTCGTAAAATCTACATTGACGCTTTTTTGAAGTTGACTATTAGTCCATGAATCCTTTGAATACTTCTCAGTCCCAGATTTTTCTCGGTAGCGCGTCTGGCGGTCTTGTAAAAATCTCAGGAAGGCATAGACAGCTTCTGATAGTGACGTTAATTTAGCGATTGACTGGGGTGTAGCAAGTGTTACTGTAGAGAACTGTGACGTACAAAATTCTTAATATTTGCGGAACGGAGGGGACAAAGTTTATTATTTTAAATTCTGAAATTTTACTAAAATTGATTAATAACGAATAACCAATTACAAAAATTGGTAACGGGTTTCGGCTGTTTACAATAGCACAGATACAATCTAATTCTAATACTAAATAAACCTAATAGCTTAACATAACCTGAGAACACGCCAGTTGAAATTAATTTTTATTGCCGTTTATAGCTATTTATTTATACGTTTGCCTAATAGAGAAAACTGCACTCCAGGGAGTAATACTATTTTTTTTGTCGATGCCGAGTTTTAAAAGGATTTACACGTTTGTGTGTGTGTGTGTGTGTGTGTGTGTGTATACATGCGCGTGTACATGTGCGTACGCGTGTCTGCATGCATGCGTGCGTGTCTGTGCATGTGTGTGTATGTACGCGCGTGTGTGTCTGTAGCCAAAACAAAACGTATCTAATTTTAGTGAAATTTGAGATTTAGTGTTATCCATCTCGGTTCTTCCTACTTTATAGAATGCGCTATAGCACATTTTGTGAATATCTTAAAAAATATCTTAACGTTATTAAAATGATAGATGTATTCTTTATTAAATACAATTATATAAGTTTTCTCAATGAAAGTTTTTTAGGGCGATAAATGAACGCTAAAAAATCAAGAGTACCTAAAGCACTTCTTTCAAAATTATCATCCCTACGGCAGAGATACACGCAACTATTTAGAGGGTCCAGTTCAACTTCAAGTAAGTTAACGTTAATTAATATAATCTTGGTTTTCATATTTGACAAATGATAAAGAGTCGTCATTAGCATTAATTTGTTTGATTAACTGTATAAACAGAATTCTATCAAAAAATTATTAAATGATATAAAGGGTGTCCCTTAAATGTGTGGACATCACTTAACCAGAGTTTCCTGGTTCGAAAATGAGACGATTTAACTAAACTTACCTATATGCAATTACGTTTCGTTATTATTATTCTACTTCTAAGTTCTTTCAAGAAAAAGTTATTTTATCCATAACGACAGAACGCTTGGATCGATTTGGATAATATTCGGTATTGTACTCCTTACAGATGTAGGTCATCTTTTAAGATGATAATAGTCATTATAAGTGGACCATTAATGTACGAAACACGGGTAACCCGGCATAAACAAGTCAATAACTTTTTAGTGCTAAGGTCAATAACTTTCAAAAAAATGATTTCAGAAACAGACATTCAATAGTAATTTTTTTTGTTACTTTTTAATTGATGGTATCTGTTAAGGTTCAGACACAAAAAAATAAAATCCCAGAGACCGCGCACTGCATTTCTTACCCCTTGAGCAGTCGCGTGGGTAATAATAACACCATTGATCGCGTGGATAACAATGGTCATCCATCAATTATTTTTGAGTTTATCAATTTTATTTCAATTACAATATGTAATTTAATGAATTATACACATTTACTAAATGATTTTGAAGTCTCCATTTCAAAATTATTACTGAAAAGGGCAAATAAAATGTTTACAATACATTTATGATACCATAGCACCATATTATGTATAGATACAATAAATAATTTATTCAAAGATGGCAGAATTTTCAGCTTTATTTCAAACTAAAGAATGTCTCAGTTCTTTTTTGGAAACTAAAAATGCAAATAACGTAAAATTATAAATTACTTGTGAAATATTTTAGAGCATATTATACTTCAGCTGTATTATACATTTGTGTGCCAAAGCTTCCTAAATTTCTTTACTTTTATAATTTTATGTTCACCAAAACATAAATTAGTAGACATTTAATTGAAATTACATACAAATACTAATAATATACTAAATTTACTGTAAACAAACATTTTCAATAAAAGAGTACATACTTTTACATTAATAGTCGCGTGTCACACTTACAATGTTAAAGGTTAAAATTAAGTGTGCTTTTAATCACAGCAGTTATTGTTTATCAATTGTAAAGTGTATCTAATTGTTATTGGTGTTAGCTAATGATTTTTAGCAGTTAATATTCTTCATTATTTCCGTAATAATGACTGTAAAATACACTTACGCTGAGCAAACGGATACGTAGGATATTGCGAAGGAAATTGTCGCAGAAGTGCTCGAGTATACAACGAAAGATTTCCAAATCGTCGCGTACCCAATCATAAATTTTTTGCAAACATTGAAAGACGCCTTCGCGAAACGGGAATATTTGCACCGATCACAGCCGATTGTGGACTTAAAGAACAATTGCTATATCCTTACCATGTACAAAACGTCTAGAAGCTTTTGCCAGCTGGTACCACCACGCGTCTTGAGTTTTGTAGGTTCATTCAAGAAAGAAGATCTGAAGATGTCAATTTTCATAAAAAAATTCTCTTCACTGATGGGGCGTGCTTCACAAGGAGGGGTATGACAAATTTGCACTACGAACGGATGAATTAATGTATGGGTAGGGATAATCAGCAGTTTCGTCATAGACCCTGCCATTTTACCAAATCGTTTAAATAGAGAGAATTATATAGACTTCCTTATAAATACCTTACCCGATTTATTGGAACACTGGCCGTTAGACCTTAGACGCGACATTTGGTTTCTACACGATGGAGCACCACCTCATTTTACATTGAACGTTCAGAATCATCTTCATGCACAGTTTCCTAACAAATGGATAGCCAGAAGAGCTGATGCTCCTGGAAAATGGGCACTTCGTTCATCAGATTTAATAATTTGCGATCCTTTTGTGTGGGGTGCTCTAAAGAGCAAAGTGTATTTTCGTTCTGTAAACACACAGGACGAACTTTGATCCAAAATACAGAACGCTTCACAGTACATTAAGAATGATGCAGAAATGTTACAACGAGTACAGTTCAATTTTTTGCTTCGAATCAACCTTTGCATCTAGGAAGATGGTAGTCACATTGAGCATTTACCGTAGATCTAATAAAGTACATACTTATCACTAATAAATATCATAACAAATTGCCCTATCGTAATTTATTTCTTAGAATACCAGACTGCTAGATAACATTTGTTTTAAGAAATGCAGTGCGCGGTCCCTCAGATTTTACTTTTTCGTGTATAAGCCTTAACAGATATCATCAATTAAAAAGTAACAAAAAAAAAATTACTATTGAATATCTCTTTCTGAAACTATTTTTTTGAAAGTTATTGGCCTTAACATTAAAAATTTTTTGACTGGTTTACGCCGGGTTACCCGTGTTTCGTACACTAATGGTCCACTGATAATAACCAATATCTCTTTAAAGATGACCTACATCTGTAAGAAGTACAATACCGAATATTATCCAAATCGATTCTGTTATGGAAAAAAACCTTTTTCTTGAAGGAACTTTGAAGAAGAATAGTATCTAAACGAAACTTAATCGCATATAGGTAAGTTTAGTTAAATCGTCTTATTTTCGAGCCCGGAATCTGTGGTTAAGTGATGTCTACACATTTTGGGGACTTGTTATAAAAAAAGAAAAAATCTTGTCAAATGGGTATATACAGGGTGATTCGTGATTCGTTTAGGAAATGATAGATCTAATCATTTTAATTCAAAACTTTCATATAAAGGTAAGTCCAATAGTTTCCGAGGTACAGTATGTCAAAGTTACAATAAAAGTTGATTTTCAAAGATCTCCAAAACGAAAAAAGGTATTTTTCTTATTCTTGGTGCCATAAATAGGAATATAAATCACGTTGGTTTTAGCATATTTATACCTTTTTATTATGTACAGTGGCGTAGAACGCAAGGGGCAGTACAACCTGTTAATCCCTAATTTCTACGCAAATGGAGTCAATGGATTTTTTTTTATTTAAACACGGATCCTTTATATTTTTCAGACAAAAACGGAATACTTTGTCTAATTCGATAACTTTAACAGTTTCTAAGATATTTGCATTTTTAGGTATTTATTACCAACTGCTTAGGTAGGTTATTTTTATTTCTGTAACATTTGGGAAACATGAAAACGTGAAAAATCAGTGCTTCGGGAAGAATACACGTAACTTCAGGAAATGATAGATTTAATCATTTTAATACAAAACTTTCATATAAATGTAAGTCCAACAGCGCTGTTTCCGAGATGTAGGGTGTCAAAGTTAATAACCTGTCTACCTAAAATGCATATATCTTAAACCCCCATACACGCTCAAGCATGCTCGGCTCCTCCGAAATTACCTCCAACCTAACTTCGAGTCGAGCCTGTTCGACGGTTCTCACACATGTACGCACCGAATACGCCAATCTCAGTTCCAAGTTTAAATCGGCGAGCCTCAGTTAAACAATGAATTTAGATTGCAATTCCTGGAGGCTTTTGTTTCTTTGAAGAACCTTCAACAGTGAAATAACGGAGGCGTATATGGTAAAAAAAGTGGCTTATAGAGCGCAAGAAATTTACTCATATGCCTTTACTGAAAGAAATTGCTTTAAACGAACCACAAGATTATAAAAACTACTTACGAATGAGTGAATCAACTTTTCGTGAGCTGCTGCAACTTCTGACCGGTAGAATAGAGAAACGAAATACCGTTATGAGAAAATCGGTCAGCGCCGAGTAGCGCTTAGTGGCCACATTGCGGTTTTTGGCTACCGGGAAACTTAGTTGTGCAATATCCCCGCAACTAATAGGAAAAATTGTTCGAGAAGCATGCATAGCCAATTATGATGCTCTATGTGATAAATATCTAAAGGTAACTGGTAATAACTCTTTATATTACAAACAATCTTGATATGAAATGTTTACATGAAAATAAGTAACATACACTTTATTATGTTATATTCTTTAAAAAGCATGTGGCATTTTCTGATACTGGTAGTATTATCCTTTCCGAACATTAGAAACTCTCCTATTGCGTTGTTTGACTCTTCTTCATGTAAAGTTGGGTTTACAGGAGATTGCGAATTAGTCAATACGCTCTCACGCGAGCTAAGAGGCGTTGCAACTGTTGTATTTGTAGATGACCAGATGGAGGATGGCCCTATGACATGAAGTTCAGTTGCTGGCGCTGATAAGTAGTTATGATTTTGTATAGGAGTTTCAGAAATTATTTGGCGGTTGCCAGAAGATGAACGAAAGGACTGTGGCACCATTGAGACTTGTTGCAATGGACCGTGACCTTGAGAAAACTGGAAATGTTGTGACTGGGTGATGTTGGAAATAGGGCACACTTGTTTTGAATTGGCTGCCGTTAAGACTGAAGAGGTATAGGCTAAGTTACCAAGTTTGGCGTGAAAGAGAACATCACTCCGAAATTATTCTTTGTCAGTGTTCCACCTCATCCAGTTTAAAAGCAACAGAGTTTTCAAACGCCTTACTGCTGCTTTTCTGGGACAGTACACTTGTGGCTACTTCCAAAAATGCTTCTTTTTTCTATTCTGTGACATTAACGGTTTTTCTTTTTGAACTAGTATGACCCGATGAAAATGGTGGGGTTGATTGCGGTTCTGTCGAGGAAAGACGTGGGGTGCCTTCACGTAAAATATAGGGATCATGCCGTAATGATAATGAACCAGAAGATTGTTGCGATTGTGAATATTCAGGGCTTCCCAGTATGTTTCTTGAAGTCTGCATAGTCTGAAATAAAGTCTTGATTGAACAATTATTGTTTATGGAGAGATTTATGTACACATTAGGGTGGAGCGAAAACGGCATTTTTCAGCGATTTTTCGAATTTCAATTTCTAATAGGGTACAAAACTTGCTTATATGTTTCTTATTCACACCGTTTTTTTTTTATTTTTTAATAAAACAATACCTTATACCTAGATTATCATCCTTCCCAGTAACCGGACATGCATTCATAAACATTCATTCATTTAATCTCACTTACCCTCAACACTTCCTGTCACTTATTATCCGGTACCTGTAATATTATCCTGTCCCGCAGCCAGACTATTCTGAACTGCAATTAGTATCCCGATCTTTACAGAATAGTACTAGCTTGATCAGAATCCTGTCCAGCATCCTGCATCATTTTATCTCGCACTTAAATTATTATCCTGACACACATTTACTCATCTATGCACACGTTTAGGCAAAGCATTCTTGGAGATTACCAGACCCGTGCAAGGTGCCTAAACGTTACACAGGTACGAGGTACTTAGTTTGTCAGAGGTGCTACTCCGTAAAGCTAACTATTTCAACACCAATAACCATCCCAATCCATATAATACCCGTGCACAAAATAGAAAAGCCACATCATTCCTGCTATCGTCATGGTGGTGAATCCGAGACAGGCCCCAAATGTTAAGCTAAGAGGAGTACTTAATTAAACGAAGGTTAGGCCCCGAATGGTTAACTACTTCTACTACTGGTACACCTACCCTTAATCATGAAACCCTGTAAGCAGTTCAGACTCCGAAGACGCTGTTACAGTTCCCCACGTACCAATCGGAATTTCCCGTCAATATGTATATAATTTCCCTATTACCAGCATTCCAGACAACCGCCCTAATTACATGTTTAATCATAACAACCCATACCTATATATACAATGTGTCCGCTAATTAATGGTACACAGCAAAACTGGATATTCCTTGGGTAAAAATATTGCGATTTAGCCAAACTTACCTTAGTCCAAAAGTTGATCATAACCGAGATACATGGTGTTAATTAGCAATTCGTTTTTTCTTAATAATTCATCAACAGGGTGACATAACGGCACAAAATTAGATATGTGGGAGTTTTCGGGGGTGAGAAATTCAAATCCGTTCTTATTTTGGACGCCAGTTGTAGAGGCCGCCACTTACAGTACATTACATCAATTAAAAATGACCTAATTTTTTGTATCTCCCTGTATTAGCCTAAATATTAAAGATTATGAATTTTCCATCTTTTTTACAAAAAAAAGTTATACCTTGTAAATGTCTCTCCGAGTGACTGTTTTCAAGATATTTGCATATAAATTATTCAGTTCACTTTTTCAAATTCCACATAAAAATGTTGCTTGAAGTAAGCTGTGATAAATTCAGATGCCATAATAAATCCTATAATTGTAAATGTCAAACTTTATGGGTGTTTGTTGATATTTTGTACGTTTTTTTTAATTTTTATAACTGTGTACAAAATGCCCAAACATAATGAGTTTTCAAATGAAGAAATGCGTGATATGATTTGTGTATACGCGCGGAAATTATTTAATAGACGTAGGGCGCATCGAAGGTATTTGGAAATGTATCCACGACGGAAACAGCCAGGTTTTAAAATTTTCAAGAATCTCTATGATCGACTGGGAGAAAAAGGCTCGTTTCGTCCCAAACGAGATTGTACAGGACGCCCAAAGATTATAACTCCTGACCAGGAAGATGAAATTCTGATTCGTGTAGCTGAAAACAGTGAACTAAGCACAAGACACCTTGCTGCGAGAACTGGCTTAGGTAAGTCCACTGTTCACAAAATTCTTACTGAAGAGGGACTGTATCCATTTCATTTCACGCCTGTACAAAATTTACTGCTAGCTGATTTGCCAGCTAGACTGGCATTCGCTCGTTTTTGTCGTATCCAGCACAATGCTGACCCATTGTTTTTAGACAAAATATTATTTACCGACGAAGCAACCTTTACACGTAGATGCGTTTTTAACTTTAGGAATAAACATTCGTGGGATTTAGAAAATCCACATTTAGTAGCCGAACATCACTTCCAACATGAATTTAAAATTAATGTTTGGTGCGGCCTTATTGGTAACCATGTATTGGGTCCCTTCGAATTACCTACTAATTTAAACGGCAAAATCTACCTTAATTTTCTGCAAACTCAGTTACCCGAGTATTTTGATGATTTGTCCCTAGAACTAAGACAAAACATGGTGTTCATGCAGGATGGAGCCCCTGCACATTTCTCTAGACGTGTCAAAGACTATCTAAATGTTCAATTTCCTCATCGCTGGATAGGTCGTGGAAGCCAGACGCCTTGGCCGCCTCGAAGTCCCGATTTCAATCCACTTGATTTTTGTTTTTGGGGATATTTGAAATGGCTCGTGTATAAAGAAACAGTAAATGCTGTCGAACAGTTTCGAAACGATCAGTTATTATTTAGGATAAGACGGTCGTTCAGCAGACGGGTTCTCAAATGTATTGAAGTGAATGGTAATCACTTTGAACAGTTATTGTCGAAAGATGCTCTCTTTTTTTATTAATTGTTAATATTCTTGTATTGTAGTTTTCTTGTTGTTATTTCTATAGTAATTATAGCATTTATTATTGCATCTGATTTAATCACAACCTAGGTACTTCAAGCAAAATTTTACATGTGAGAATTTGAAACGGTGTACTAAATAATTCATACGCAAATATCTTGAAAACGGTCACTCGGAGAGACATTTACAAGGTATAACTTTTTTTTTGTAAAAAAGATGGAAAATTCATAATCTTTAATATTTAGGCTAATACAGGAGATACAAAAAAATTAGGTCATTTTCAATAGATGTAATGTACTGTAAGTGGCGGCCTCTACAAGTAGCGTCCAAAATAAGAACGCATTTGAATTTCTCACCCCCGAAAACCCCCACATATCTAATTTTGTGCCGTTATGTCGCCCTGTTGATGAGTTATTAAGAAAAAACGAATTGCTAATTAACACCCTGTATCTCGGTTATGATCCACTTTTGGACTAAGGTAAGTTTGGCTAAATCGCAATATTTTTAACCAAGGAATATCCAGTTTTGCTGTGTGCCATTAATTAGCGGACACCCTGTATATATATATATATATATATATATATATATATATATATATATATATATATATAAAGCAATCCTGAACTGTATACAGAAAGAAAACTGACCTGTTTCCAGTTATGATTTTATTCATAAGCAATGTAATAATAATTATCACCTGTTAATAATTCCAGTATAATCCTGAGTGCAATTCATTGAATTGAAATATACAATTAATACTGTCAGCTGATTATGACACACTAACGTTCACACATGATCAGAAATGTAAATATCCCACTCACCTGTCAACAATCCCTTTATAAGCGTGACCCCAGATCACCCACATGTAATTACACTTAGAGCACTTTTTCCTTATGTAATTAACCGTTTTAGTAATAACAATTTCACACATTACTAATACAGCTGTTAATTATCTATTTTACAGAATTATGCATAGAGGGCGATCCTATTGCATATAGTTTACCAGCCAGCGGCGTCCTGTGGTATTCTAATACAGGGATCACCAGAATCGAATTATTAGTTTTTAATTTATTTATTTCTTTCAATATTTAGTTTAGTTTGTTTATTTCATTATTTCTTGTTTAGAGTTTGTTCTATTTTACATTATTATAACCAAATAAATTTGTTATAACTGGCTACGACTCATTCATTAGTTATCCCCAAAGTAGTGACATTTATTAACCCCGACCTGAGCAACAAACTGAGGGCAATATAAAAGAACAAGGAAGGAGGCATTACAAGTATATCGTATGGTATGGAACAACCGAAGTCCGTAGTTACCTTACGATCAGACTAGAACAGTATGGTCGATTACGTGTGTTTATAATAAAAAATTAAAGTGTTTTCTTGTGCGGGTATAATCTACTTAGTTTTGCAGAGGTATCGTTCTCATTGAGGTAAAAAATAATAAAAATATATTTCGTGTAACTTCTATCTACACTCTAACCCTCTTTATAGATTTTCAACTGCGATAACATCAGTAGCAGGTGTAACAACTGGTTGTGTTGTTTTGGGACACCAGCCGAATTGAAGGAATCTGTTTGGCCTACTTACAAACAGGTAATGGGATTTTGCGCTTTTACTAGGTTTAGTAAAAAAACATGTAAACGGGAACCAACCTTTGCCGAAATATCACAGTAAGTAAAAGTTAAATTGGAACAAATATGGCAGAGGACCTCTATTCCCATAGCTTCTCGAGTGAGAATTTTACAAATGATGCAGTCTTACCATGCAAAGTTTATGAAATTTATGAAACCATTTAAAGGCAGACAAAATAATGAGTTATATCTAAATACAATTAAGGCCTTTAGAGATGAAGCTAAGGTCACATTGTTTGATGTTGCAGCATATAGGTGTGATTTATCGGAAAATTCTTGCACCTGTCGTAAGGTTCCCTGCGAAGATATAACATTTTTATTGGACCAGAGAACTATAAGGATGATGGTTATAGGTAAAGCTGATAAAATGCTAACAAAACAACTACAGCAGAGACCAACGAAGGAAGATAGAGGAAGAACGCCTAGAAATTGTCAAAAAGGGGTCAATGCCTTCTGTAATATCTGAGACTACTAGTTCTACAGACTCACAACTAGAAATAGATTGTGACCCTTCGACATCTATTTCTACAGATGAAACTAAAGTAAAAGTTTGACAAATGAGATTAAACCTAACTTCATTTTCCAGTACATGCAACAAACGTCGTGTATCCGACAGAACTGCTGCAGCACTTGCATCTGCAGTGTTGAAAGATGTCGGAGTAATATCAACAAAAAATATTTCCAAAGTAATTGACCGGAGTAAAGTAAGAAGAGAGCGGTAGAAAAATCGTTTGCAGTTAAAGTATAAACTTTCTTCTACTAGTATATGTGGACAATACTTTGATGGACGTAAGATAAAGCATTGGAGCAAGTGAAAAAAGATGCCAAATATTATCGCCAATCCACACCTGAAGAACACATAACGTTAATTCAAGAATCCGACAGTCAATATTTAGGACATGTCATATTTAGTTCGGGTTGTGCTAAAGACATTAAATGGAGTATCGTAGCTTTTTTTTAACGATAACGAGGTTGACCTTACCCAGTTGGCAGCAATTGGCTGCGATGGAACTGTGGTGAACACTGGCATTAACGGAGGTGTACTTAGATTACTGGAGGAATATTGTGGTCGACTTATTCAGTGATTAGTCTCGATGCTGCACGGAAACGAGCTACCCCTACGCCACCTTTTTCAACATTTAGATGGCCAAACATCCGCACCCCGAGGATTTTCAGGTCCACTTGGGCGGATGTTAGAATCGTGTAAAAAACTAAGCATAGTCAATTTTGAAAAAATTGATGGAATTTTACCTGCTCTTCCTCAAGCCGTTTCCAAAGATCTCAGTACAGATCAAAAATATATGTTCGAGATATGGCACGCTGTTGTTAATGGTGATTGCTCACAAAGTTTAGCCTGACGAAACCCAGGTAAAATGGTCCATTCGCGTTGCTTGACGATGGCGAACCGTATTTTGCGTTTATATATTTCTACAGAAAATCCCTCAACTGAGTTGAATACCCTGGTCGAATATGTAATAAGAGTGTATACGCCAATGTGGTTTCATATCAAGTGCAACCCTTCATGTTCAGGGGTGCAGAACATCTGTGGCGTACTATTAATTTATACCGATATCTAATCAGGGAATTAGAAGCCGTAGTTGATCCGGTTATACAAAGGAATGGGTTTTTCGGGCACCCGGAAGATATACTACTTACAAAGGTGTCTGATGAAAGGGCTCATGTACGAGAGCTTGGAATTCGACGCAATATGAAAGCAAGGAATCATCCAATCATCCAGTCGTCCAATTAGGGTATTTACAATCCCTTCTTTCGACTTTTAAGCTCCTGATTATATTAATTTGATATACTGGCAGCAGATTACCAAACCTCCAATTACAAAAAGTACCTCAGATGATATCTTGAAAACGTTACTACTTAAAAATCTTCATAAAATACCCTTGTCACACCCAGGCCGTCGAGCGGTGTGTTAAGTTTCTGATTGAAGCATCTACTTCCGTTTGTGGGTTTACAGCTAGGGAAGGATTTATAAGGGCAGAAATACATTCAAGTCTGACTTCGTCGTGGATAAATCAATCAAAAATTATATATTGTATGGAATGTTTTCATTCATATTTTTCGTATCTGTTTTTAAACTTTTCGGTCAACCATTATTACAATACAATGCATGATAGTGGTTTTTCTAGTTATCCCACGATATTTTACATAATTATAATGTTTTACTTTTCTTTCAACATTGGAATAATTAAACCATTTTCTACTACAATGTATGTTTTTTCTAGTTGTTTTCCAAATTTTATATAATTATATTTTTCATAACTTACCGCTTATTTCAAAATTTGTCGCAAATTGTTAATTTTACTACTTAAGAGGGGTGTGGGGGATGGGAGTATAATTATAATCTACTATAAAATATTATAGAATGTTAATATATCATACTGTACTATATTGGACCTGTAGAATTCCAGATTGGTGCCGACGTATTTGCAAAAAGAAGGGTGTTTCATTTACATTTTATCAAATTTTACAAGAAGCGCGGGGAAGGCAGAAGATATTGTCAAAAAATTTAAAAAAATTTTTGGATAATATAGTTTCATATAACGCCACTTTTACCCACTATTGGCACAAGCATTTCAGATGTTTATTTTTTCGCTCCACCCTAGTATGCATCCAGATCTTATCTAATTTCCTTTAGACTGCAGGTATTTATGGTCGTTCATAAAGGCTGTCGTTGAATGGAATTGCTCCCTGTCACCACTGACACGAGTGGCTAACTTCTTTTGAGGTGCATGGAGAGGGAAGCACCTCAAAGGAAGCTAGCCAGGAAAAATTTCATTTAATAAGGTCCATTAAGCCCGACTAGAAACACTGTCAGTCTAAACACTGGTCTCGAAAGACTTAATCATTTTAATTTTCATTTGCAGTTTCCTACCACGGAGGCCGACTGAATTTTAATAATGTTTGGCAGTTTAAAAACTGTGTAGGTGCAATGGAAGGATATCAAACCTAAAGAATGTGTTAATTATGAGGGTTTTTATAATATTGTACTTTTCGCAGTTGTAAATGCCAATTATGAATTTATTGACCTACATTATGATCGTTCATAAAGGCTGTCGTTGAATGGAATTTCTCCCTGTCACCACTGATACGAATGGCTGACTTCCGTTGAGGTACATGGAAAGGAAGCACCTCAGAAGAAGCTAGCCAGGAAAATTTCATTTAATAAGGTCCATTAAGCCCGATATATCTATCTATAGATCTCTATCTATCGGTATTTAAAACGCGCCACGTAAACGCATCCCGCCGTCGAGAATTATTTAGTTGGTTTCACCAGCTCTTGTATTAGTTAGTCCGTTTGACTAACTCCGATTCCAGAAAACCTGCACGTGACGGTTGTTTGAAAGTAAATCGCCGCAGACCTAGTGATCGCCACCGCGAGTTTAGCTCCCTGTATTTACGACCGCGCACTGCGAACCGTTTGTAAATCAATAGCTATCCTAGATCTTGGCGACTAACGACACGTAAGTCTGTAGAGTAATTCAGAACACAAACATTAACACACACAAAACCCTAGAGAGCGACGGGTTAGGTCCCGGAGCAGTCGGGAGTAAAAACACACGCACCAAAAACACCCAGACAGCCACGGGAAAATCCACGAGGTAGTCGGGAGTGCTCACAAACGCAAACACACACCAACCCCCAGACCGCTACGGGCAAAAGCCACGAGGTAGTCGGGAGTATACACCCACCACGCTAACATATACCTGACGACGAGAGCTAAGTAGGACTGTATAGACCTGCAGCTTTCATCATTTACGCTCACTTACATTCTAAACACCTGAATTCACCAGCTCGCTGGCAAAGACCGAAGAAGTGCCTGTAATCACAAACGAATTAAACATAGAGGATCCGTCAAAGACCTGTAGTACAAGAAAACCGTCCATCGATGACCACGCGCTTAGTAAACGAATTTCAAGAAAGCAATCAATTAATTGTTTTCCACCAGCTTATTCCGCAAGTATAAAACCGCCTTTAATAAATACGTGTTTTGTACGTATACAAGTAGGTAACGTTCGTTGGTATCTACGTGAGATTTCCTTCGTTTGCATAAAGGAAATCATCGCCAGAAAATTACGTCCCAGAAGATAACGCGCATGTATATTAATTATACAACCAAACGTGTATAATCCGCCTAGTCTAAATTTAATGCCAAAGTAAACCTCTGAAGAAGTCATGTTTTCAAACATAATACATCGCGAAAGTAATTGCTTCACGACGCATACGCGCCTATCCGTCTCCCAGAAATTACTAAAGGTAAAGAGCCGCACGCAATTAGACCGGTACAACCGTCATGCGTACTATCATGAACTCGGGATATCGATTTTCACTAGTGACCTAGATTCGCGCAACCCTCGTTTTGAATAACCAGTAGTTTGTTTATAAATTCTTTTCTTTTATAGACAGGGCCGTATCCAGCATAAATAATTAATTAAACACCACGTTATTAATCATTTAAATATTAACACTATCAGTCTAAACACTGGTCGCGAAAGACTTAATCATTTTAATTTTCATTTGCAGTTTCCTTCCACGGAGGCCGACTGGATTTTAATAATATTTGGCAGTTTGAAAACTGTGTATATATTACAAAATTCAGCATTTGGGGTTGGATTTGATCGGTGGATTTATTTTGTACTTAGTCATTTTGTTTTCTAAATAGAATGGCCTATTTATTTTTATTGCAATCAATTGGGCGTCTCAAATTTATTAAGATCTCAAATTTTCAAAATTTTAACTCTACTAGTTGCGGAGATAACACAACACCGTGTTTTAAGTAACAAGTACCGAAACGCTTAAATATTTATAAAACCGCTAAAGCTATGATTACAAAATTCGGCATTTGGGGTTCCTAGGCATGCGGAATTGGAAAATGATATCGGCACTGTTGCCAGATTTCCCAGTCTTGCGCTACACATAGTCTTTTGTCATCTTAAATGGAATGTCCCATTTATTTATATTGAAATAAATGACTTGAGTTATGAAGGTTATTTTTTATTTGTGATTGGCCACTTTCCCTTGCAGTTTAACTAATAACAATAATGCTAAGATAAGAAGGAAATTAAAAGTCAATGGACTAAAATAACAATAACTTAATTAATTAATTAACAATAGAATTAATAATTAACCACACTTTTAATTAAATGCTCAAAGTGTGCTCCATTATTTGCCAGACAGTATCCAAGTCGATCATGAAATTCTCACAATGTGTTGCTCAACATATCCGGTGTTATAAGTACAATTTCGATGCGGATTCTTTCGCAGAGTTCGTTCAAATTTTCTGTACGATTTCTGTAGACACAGTTCTTCAAATGACCCCACCAGAAGAAGTCCAGTGGAGTCATATCAGGGGATCGAGGTGGTCATTCTAATGCTCCACGTCTTCCAATCACCCTCCTGGGAATTGGTTGTTTAGAAATTGCATGGCTTCTCTTGAATAATGGGACGGAGCACCATCATGTTGGTACCAGATTTCACCTATATTTCTGTTTTGTTGAATGGCAGGAACTATACTTTCTCTAAGGAGCTCCAAATACGTTCGCCCTGTTAATGTACCTTCTATGAAAGAAGGTCCGATAATATTGTTTCCTAATATTCCAGCCCAGACGTTAACTTTCTCAGGATATTGGGTATGAAGTTCTTCCATCCAATGGGGGTTATCTCTAGACCAAATTCGGCAATTGTGCCTATTACCTTGGCCGTTCTAGCAAAAAGTAGCTTCGTCACTGAATACAATTTTGAGCGCAAAATAAGGATCTTGGTTGATATTTTCCATCATGATTTCGGCGAATTCATTGTGGCGGTTAGAATCATCCTCTAAAAGCTCTTGAGTGTAATGGATCTTGTACGGTTTAAATTTATTTTCCTTCAAAATAGTCCTTACAAATTTTTGACAGATTTCGGTATTTATAGCTATCTGGTTGGTGCTTACTTTTGGATTTTCCTTTACTTGTAATAAAACGTTTAGTTTATTTTCATCACTTGTAGCAGTTCTTGGGCGTCCGGTTTTAAATAAACATTTTATAAACCCTGTTTCCTCGTAACGTCGACAAGTTCTGTGTACGGTAGACTTTTTAATGAGTTTATTAGGATAACGATCATTAAACAAGTTGCAGACTTCTTGATATGTCCTTGTTTTATTTCCATATCCACGAAAAATCAAAATATGAATACGTTGGATTTCTGATAGAACAAAATCCATAATCAAATTATAATTTTGTAATCGATGCAATATTCAGCGGCTTAACTGACAATGATGTGTTTAATTTGTCATTGTTGTAACATAGCGACGGCTAGAGTGTTGGAAAACAATTGAAGCAGTGCTTACTTATTCCTAGGGTATTCATATTTTCGGGCATCTCCGATAAATTTAATGCATGCTCATTCTAAAATAAGTAACTATCCCATAATATTTCTCACTAGTATCTAATAATATAAACAGAATTTTGAGAATTTGGGATCTTCCATTTAAGATAACAAAAAGACTAAGTATTAAGATCTTAATAAGTTTGAGACGCCCAATCGATTGCAATAAAAATAAATAGAGCATTCTATTTAAGGAAACAAAATGATTACGTGTAGCGCAAAACTGAGAAATTTGGCAACAGTGCCGATACCATTTTCTAATTCCGCATGCCTAGGAACCTCCATATGCCGTATTTTGTAATCGTAACTTTAGCCGTTTTGCAGATACTCAAACGTTCCGGTACTTTTTACTGAAAATACGGTGCCGTCATATCTCAGCAACTAGTAGATCTAAAAGTTTGAAAATTTGAGATCTTACTAAGTTTGCGACGACCAATTAACTGCAATAAAAATAAATAGAGCATTCGATTTAAGATAACAAAACGACTACGTGTACCGCAAAACTGGGAAATCTGGCAACAATGCCGATATCATTTTCCAATTCCGCGCGCCCCGAAACCCCCAAATGTCGAATTTTGTAATCGTAACTTTCGCGATTTTGTAGATATTTAGGCGTTCCGGTACTTTTTCCTAACGTGGTAGGTGACGCCAAAGATATATTGCTTATTTACTAAACCGAAAAACTACTGTATACAAAAGCCCTGTCGAGGAGGTTAAGGAATGCATTGCCAACCAGTGCTTGCTGGCTGCTACTATATTAAACCACTGGTTATCTATGCATTCCTTAACGTCCTTGACAAAGTTTTTGTTTACAGCAGCCTTTCTGTTTTTTAAATAAACTATATATCTCTGGCGTCAATTATAACTGGCTTAAACAGACAAGGGTTTTAAGTCTAGATCTTGGTGTACATGGAAAATTTTCTTTGCTAAATTTAGCAGAAATCTTTTAGAATCTAGATATTTTTAGCAACCATACTTTTGGCCGGCAATGTAGTTCATTTGCCTGTTCATTTTTAAAAATTCAAGGTCCAAACTTAATGTTGTTAGTAAATCAATAATAATAAATTAAAAATTAAAATTATGTTAAAAAAACTTACATTTGTGCCATTCTCCTCTTCATCACTAAGTCAGAATTGGCTTTTCTTTTTCCTAGAGAGGAGACACCTTGTCTAACACTTTCTTGATCAGTTGTAATTAGTAACTAGTCAAAGTACCACAAATTTGGTTCGTAGATATTATCCGTTGAACTTGCCGTTTTCTTTGATGCTATAACTTTTTTTAGTTCTCGTCGAAATGAAGCTTTAAACTTTCTATTTTTGCGTTTACGAATCAGCAAGTGAAAAATTTTCTTTAGCTTTTTCCACAAGTACGCCATAACTATTCCTTTTTATGTATTTATTGCTGCATTTTTTGCTTCTTACGTCCCAAAGAGCGATTTGATCTCTGATTATTCCTATGAATTCGGTCCAAAACTTTTTATTGACACTGAACAACATTATCCGAAGAAAAAAACCGAAACAAGGAATTGATACCTCACACGATTACGATACACTAGGACGTTAATCACCAATATGCTCGTAAACCACCATACATGTACCGGGTGGCCAACTAAGAACGGCCGTCGGCCATATCTCAGGAATGGATTATAGCACAGGTTCGGGAAAAAAAATTTTAAAACAAAAGTGGCTTCGAGAAACGCCTGGAAATTATTTTCAGAATTGTAGGTCCACCGCTAGAGGGCGTATTTGCCAGTTAGAATTTTAAAAAGCAAAAGTTTTCAAAATTTACTCAATTAAGGGGCATATTAAATATTATAATCAGATTCTTCAACAAATTTTGCATATTTTTTATTTGACAAGTTTTAGTCTATCTCTTCAAATAAGGGGTGGGAGAGTGGGAACCTTGTTACGAAAAACGCCTTTAATTCAGGTTATGCTTGACCGATTTTAATAAACTTGATGTTGTTTGAAAGAGCTTTTGTTAACAATAGAAAATTTGTAAATTTGAAGCAATCTGATTAATAACATAAATGCTAGAGGGCGCTGTTTAATATTTTTTAATATTGGTTTTCTTTACAATTTTAAATGGAAGCATAAAAATTTAAGTAGGTCTTTAAATAGTAGACTAAATTAGTAATAAAACAGTGAAAACTGCAAGTCGATATCTTTTTCCTATCCTGAGATATCGTAAGAAACAGGTAAATGGCGGGAATTGTCCTTCCAACGTCTGGTAGGCTAGTTCGCGTTAACGGAAATTATTAAATTTAGCCTGGATGAAAAGATCTTACATTGGCCTGCAGTAATTTAAGCTGTTATCATACTAATGTTATGGTTGCCGCTAGATTACCTAAATGTAATGCTGTCGCTAATGAGAACAAATTATAAAATAATAATGTGATAAATCTAACAATTTTTAATTATATAAGAATGTTATATTTGTTTTCAAGCGCTGTATTAATAAATCAAAAGCATAAAATATCAATAAAACCGATATTTGCCCAGCAACAACAAATACAGTTTGAAATATGAATTACGATTTACTGATGACAACAAAATTAGTAAAGATATAAAATAAATTCCTGTTGAAAACAAGCAAGCTATGATTTTCACGCAAATGTCAAAAATTATTCATCGTGTTGCATTTAATAGACTTTCTTTATCTTTTCGTACCAAAATGATTCTTACAAATGAAGAAGCATTTGATATGTTGGCAGTTTATTTTGAATGTATGAGAAATGCAACCGTTGCTGCTAGAGTGTATGCACTGCAGTACCCAAACAGACGGCATCACAGCAGAAGAGTTCTTCTCCGAATCGCACACCGTGTACGTACTACTGGAAATGTGAATCTTCCTGTGTACCGAAGACAACGTAGAGGTAGAACAGAGGAAAACGTTATTGATGTGTTGGCTTATGTAAATGTTAACTCTCATTCAAGCACCAGAGCTATAGCTAGAGACTTCGGTATATATCGAACCACCGTTCAAAATAACAACATTACGAAAGTTAATACATTTAAAGCCGTTTTTCGTTTACTAACAACGAAGAACTTCAATGTGTCTTATTGATCTGATTACTTTATAATATATACTATTTTAGATTGCACCCATATCACATGGTCCTACACCATAGTTTGAATGCTCAAGATTTCGATACTAGGTTGGATTTTTGCAACTAGCTCTCAAATATGATACACGACGACCTGAAATACTTTCACGAATTATGTGGACAGTTGAGGCTAGTTTTCATAGTGATGGTAGTGTAAATCGACATAATATGCACTACTGGTCCGAAACGAATCCCCACTGGATGCAGGAGGTCCAACATCAAGGTCGTTGGTCTGTAAATGTGTGGTGCGGATTCTAGGTGGAGAAATAATTGGGCCTTTTATTTTTAATGAGACTGTTAATGGAGAAAGATATTTACATTTTTTAAGCAACGAATTGCCACTTCTTCTAGAAGACGTACCCTTGACCATTCGTCGTGACATGTTCTTGCAACATGATGGGTGCCCGGCACATTATTCTAGAGATGTTCGGAATTTCTTAGATCAATCATACCCTGAAAGGTGGATAGGACGTGGAAGTTTATTTATTTGGCCACCAAGGTCTCCAGACCTAACTTGTTTAGATTTTTAATTGTGGGGGCGAATAAAAGATCTCGTTTATGCCGATAGACCCACAACAAGAGCTGACATGATTGAAAGAATACGACAGACAATACGAAGTATTTCAAGGGCAGAAATTGAAACTGCTGTTCTCTCCACCCGTCAGCGATTGATTTCATGCATTGAAAATGATGGACGACATTTCGAACATCTAGGGCGACACTAATTACGTAGTTATTTATTTAAGGTTTTGATTGTTAGATTTATCACATTATTATTTTATAATTTGTTCTCTTTGTTAGTAACAACAGCATTACATTTAGGTAATCTAGCGGCAACCATAACATTAGTATAATACAGTTTAAATTACTGCAGACCAATGTAAGATCTTTTCATCCAGGCTAAATTTAATAATTTCCGTTAACGCGAACTAGCCTACTAGACGTTGGAAGGACAATTCCCGCCATTTACCTGTTTCTTGCAATATCTCAGGATAGGAAAAAGTTATCGACTTGCAGTTTTCACTGTTTTATTACTAATTTAGTCTACTTTTTAAAGATCTACTTAAATTTTTACGCTTTCGTTTAAAATTGTAAAGAGAAAACACACTACTAAAAAATATTAAACAGCGCCCTTCAGCATTTATGTTATTAATCAGATTGCTTCAAATTTACAAATTTTCTATTGATTAACAAAAACTCTTTCAAACAACAACAAGTTTATTAAAATCGGTCAAGCAGAACCTGAATTAAAGGCGTTTTTTCGTAACAAGGTTCCCACTCTCCCCACCATAAAAATATGCAGAATTTGTCAAGGAATCTGATTATAATATTTAATATGCCCCTTAATAGAGTAAATTTTGAAAACTTTTGCTTTTTAAAATTTTAACTGTCAAATACGCCCTCTAGCGGTGGACCTACAATTCTGAAAATAATTTCCAGGCGTTTCTCGAGGCCACTTTTCTTATAAAAATTTTTTCCCAAACCTGTGCTATAATCCATTCCTGAGATATGGCCGACGGCCGTTCTTAGTTGTCCATCCAGTACACACTTGTTCGACGCTCGGTTCGTGTTGGTAGGGATCGTCAAGCCGAACAACGTTCCTCGTTGTCACACACCTTGAAGCATGTTCGCTGAGCCTGTTCCCAACTGCCTTTACCAACATGTTTATCCAACATGCTTGAATGTGTATGGGAGGCTTTAGAAACTCTTAAAGTTATCGATTTAGACAAAGTATACCTTCTTTATCTGAAAAACATCAAGGTTTCGTATTTTAATAAAAAATCCAATTAGGAATTAAAAGGTCGCACTGACCCTTGCATTCTACGCCACTGTACATAATAAAAACGTATTAATAAGCTAAAACCAATGTAGTTTATATCCATATTTATTATACCAAGAAAAATATCTTTTTTCGTTTTGAAAATATTTCAAAAATCAACTTTTTTGTAACTTTGAAACCCTGTATCTCGAAAACGAAGCACTATTGGACTTACTTTTATATGAAAGATTTATGTTAAAATGATTATATGTATCATTTCCAGAAATACGGGGGGTTCTACACGAATCATCCTGCGTATTTATTTACTACTGAAAAGTTACACATGCACAAAAAAATAATGAGCTGAGTACATCAGAATTTTTTTATGAAATAGAGTCAGCGGTATTGATTAATTTCAAATTGTAATATATGCCAAATTCATCTGAGCCTACAGCTTATTGCTGTAGTCTGTAGATATGAGGTTCGAATCCGCCCTTTTTGTACACCTACACATATGTATGTGTTCGATTGGGTATTACCTAACCTCACAAATTTTCGATAATAATGATAATGAGCCAGGTTCCTCATATGCTTATATTACTACCACTTATTTCCAAATCCTCATCATCTGAATTTGAATTAAAGTTGACTCCAATGCGCTTGTAAGCATAATTTCGCAAGGAGTTTCAAAGATCTTAAATTATACATTAGTTGTAACATTACGTTGCGATAATTTTAATAATTGCTTTGTAATTACAGATTTCGAAATGGTTGGTAGAATCGTTATAGTAACACTATCTCTGCTGTTTTACACAAATGGATTTGAATTTTCTCACTGTGTTTGGAATGGAATGCCTGGTTGTAAAAAAATAAAGTGCGTTGACGTAAACAACAGTTCAATGCTACAAAGTGAACTATCCCAATTACTGGAAAAACCGTTACCAAGGTCAATGAATGGCTCAAACTATTGCTATGCGTTAGAAGTAGGAAAATCTAACTTGAAAGATTTAGAAAAAATAAGCGTCGATGACAGCTATCAGTATGAAGAAGTGCGACTACCTTTTAATCACATAACTTCCATCGACGATCGCCTTTTCGATAATTTCACAAAATTAAAACGACTTTATCTCCAAGATAACATGATAAGAACTATAAAATTTGAAAAGGGGGGGGCACTCTTAGAAGAACTAAATTTAAATCACAACCTTATAAAAAGCTTAGATTCTTCAAACATTCAACGCATGACAAAACTCAAAAATTTATTCTGCATTTCCAATTTTTTAACTTCAATTGATGGTTTGACTTGCAATTTAGTAGAGTTGCAAAAGCTACATGTAACAGGAAACGAAATCGTAACCATAGGAAGTTGTTTAAAATTTAATCAAGGGCTACGAGAGTTAAGTCTTGACTATAATAAACTTACTTCTCTTAATAATGGAGTCTTTTCTAATTTGACAAATCTTCAAATCTTAAATTTAGGAAGCAACAGCTTATCGCATATAGAGTTAGGAGTGTTTGATGATTTAAAATCATTGGAATTATTGCTTTTGCAGCGTAACGTCTTGGTTAACCTTGATATTGGTCTCTTCGACAGTCTAAGCCAGCTAAAACAGTTTTCCATAGCCTATAATTTAATACAACGTTTAGAACCTGGAATTTTTGGTAATTTAACTAGAGTGACAGATTTTGCAATGCATAACAACGAGATAACAAAACTAAAAACAGGCACATTTAAAGGATTAGAATCAGTATTGTTCCTGGACCTTGAGCCATCACCGCATTTGGAGGAAATTGAAGGAGATGCGTTCTTAGGTTTGCGCAGTTTACAATATCTTAGCTTAAATGACAACAACATTTCTAAAATTCATGCAAATGCTTTTAATGGAATCCCAAATACTATAATGCTTTATCTGGATAGCAACAACTTTAGACTTGCTCCAGATATGTTTAATGGTTTAAAGCAATTAACAATGTTTAATGTCCAAAATAATAATTTTCCTCTAATACCAAGGAATGCTTTCAATGGTTTAGACAAGCTGAAAAATTTACAACTTGCAAACTTGAATATATCAAATGTGGACATTGGAGCATTTGGTGGATTATATCAATTAACTAAATTGAACCTAAGTAATAATTTACTAGAAGAAATTATGGATGAATGCTTTGTCAGTTTAGATAACTTAGAAGTATTGGATTTAAGTAACAATAAAATTGCAAAGATATGGAGGTATGCATTTTACGAACTACACAAATTAGAGCGGATTGATTTAAGTAAAAATTTCATTACGAATTTGTATGAAAATGCGTTCATTGGACTTAGAAATATAACCACGCTTGATTTATCTGGTCAAGCCATTAGGAAAATTGAATATAATGCTTTTGTCGGGCTTGACAGTTTAGTAGTTCTGAATTTGACTCGAAACCAAATTACTGAAATACGAGAGGGTTCTTTTAATGGCTTGAACAAATTAAAATACTTAGACTTAAGTAATAATTTAATTTACAACCTACCTGTAAACGTGTTTAACGGTTCAAGTATCCTTAGTTTAAATCTGACCAACTCAGAAATACACAGTATTGAGCAAGATGCTTTTGCTGGATTAAGCATGTTAACATCAATCGAGATTGGACATAATAATGTAAGCACACTTAAAAATGGGTCATTTAATGGTCTTGGTTCCATTACTACATTAAATCTAAGTAATTTAAGTATCGAAGTTGTTGAATCAGGTGCATTTAATGGGCTATATAACTTAAAAAAGCTAGTTTTAAAAAATAATCCTATTAGTCATTTGAAATCGCGAAGTTTTCTGGGATTAACCGCTTTAGATTTTTTGAATTTACCACAAGGATTGACATCAATAGAACCAAACGCCTTTGAAGGATTATCTAAAATAAAATTCGTGCTTTCTTTACAAAATGTAAATTTATCAATAATAGACGAAGATACGTTTAACGGATTGTCCAAAGTGCAAAGTATTTCGTTTGTTAATTCAACTATTGGAACCATAAGTAAAAATGCTTTTCGAGGTTTTCAAAATTTGAAGGGAATCACCTTTATGAATACAAAAATAAACACAATAAATTCTAATGGATTTTCGGGAATGGAAACGGTATTATACATAGCTAATGAAAACTACAGAAAGTGTTCCAAGAAGAAGGTAATGTTACGTGATGGACATTTTACTTTTTGTAAAATGGCTATACAAGAAATCCAAAGGGGTGCTTTCCAAAATCTTCATTCACACTCTGAGAGAGATACAAAAGGCATAGCAGAGCTCGAATTAAATCTCATTGGTAATGATTTAACTACAATTTGCACTGATAATTTTGTAGGAATGGAACATATAGAAGACCTCTCTATAAGTGATAATCGCATAAGATCCATTCAAGAAAATGCATTTTCAACACTTGCCGCTTTAAAAACACTAAACTTATCTAATAACTACATTTCAAGCTTTGAAAAAGCTTTTCTGGGGTTGCCAAATTTACTTAAACTAGACTTGGAAGAAAATGAAATTGCTTTTTTACCAGAGGATTTATTTAGTCCGCTTAAAAGTCTTCATTTTTAAATTTGGGAAGTAACTATATAACCCATTTAGCTATAAATAGTTTTTCATCCGTTCCTGTTCAAATTCTTATCCTCGGAAATAATAATATAAGTGAAATCGAAAATGGAACCTTCGGTAGATTAACGAACTTAAAAACTTTAAATATGTCATATAATAGTCTAAATACTTTCGATATCAATCTTCTTGCACCTTTGCAAAATTTGAGGAGCTTCTTTGTGGGCTCAAACAACTTGCAAGAGTTTGACTCTTTATTATTGGTGCAAACTATTCCTAAATTAAATCTGATCAACATAAACGATAATATGGTACCTTGTGACGATCTTCCAACTATACTAGCGGTGTTTGAAACGCATGGTTTGGAATATATTCGTGTTGAAAGAGGAACTTTGGGAAATATAGATGGTGTCAGTTGTGTACCAAGAATATCATCTCAAATGATTAATATAACACACTATAAACATATTTTAATGAGTACAAATGATAAATTGAATACAATCAAGGAACAATTAAGACAAACAAAATCAACTACTGAGTATCCATTTGCGGAGCGTTCCAATACCATCCAAAGCAAAATAAGTACTTTGTATGCAACTTTTATGAAACGAAATTATGCTGGAAGAAATGATTCAGTTAGTGCTTTTCAAATCATTCTTGTACTAGTTTGTGTTGCTATCTGTATTGTACAATTATTTGGTGTTTATAAAAAATGTAGAAATAGAAAATAATGAAATTTTATTTGTTGTCTATTTTTATAAGTTTGAAAATAATTGCACAATATGCCTGCAGGTGATTGTTGTTTCCTTAAAGTGCATGTAAGAGCAGAAAAGTAAGGCAAGAAATAGTCTATCAAAACTAGACATCCCGAGGAAATTAGACGCTTACCGCTTCATACTTATTGCATTGTACCTTCGCAGTGAAAATCTTCATAAATAGAGGTTTTGATCATGCTCATCGCCTTTTCCAGATTCACTTTCGTATAAATCGTAGTCACCCAGTGCCGTCTGCTCACACCATAAAACCTTTAACCGGAGTAGGTCAGTAACTAGATGGGAAAGTTAAGGTACTTTTATAGAGCTGTACTTGCAGTTTGAAGTAGAAAATTCAAATTGTTCATACCCTAAATAAAAATGATTGCGACAATTAACGCCGTTTTTGAGAAAATTTTTGGATTCGCAAACAAGAAAAACTTCAGGTGCCAAAACCCTTCCAGGAAAATGGCAGTGTTGTACGCTTTATTGTTTAAGAATTATGAGCTCTTATTATTCGTGGCCGTTAAAGTTCAGCTCGACATCAACAAGGGCTTAGAAAATTTTTGTAATGGGTTTCGGGTGGTGGCAAGTAAAGCTTGTCCTCAACGAAGTCCAACACAAGAATTAAGACTCGTTTGGAAATATATTTATTAATTGTACTTATAAGTTACGGTATTTTATTTTATTGCAATGCCAACTCCTGGGCGGTAAACGGATAACGGGTTCTTCGTCACAGGGGTTGAAGCGGATTAAACGGATTCGGGCGCCACCCAAAGATTAGCTACTGTCCAGGTGGTCTTTGGGTCCACTTCTGAACTTGTGCGGTTTCCAAACGGCTACCTCGGGTTACGCAGTGGAGGATAAACTCAGGATTGAATCCTCACGGTCGAAGATGTACCTAAAACTTAATTAATACGGATGAAAGGCGGATACGGTAGACAAAGGTCACAGGTCCCCTTGACAAACAAAATTCCTTCAAGAATGATGGATGAAAATGAATGATTCTTAATAAATATTAACTCTGTGAATTATTCAGATTTCAATTATTACGGTTCAAGCAAAACGGTGCTGAGTAGCAAAGTAACCTTTTGTTAGTTGTCGAAACAAATCAACTAGGTCTCGAACGTAATTACAGAGCGAGCCTTTATTACGTTTAATGGGATTAATTAATTCGTAAACTATTCTTTACCTCATATCAATTCACAATTGCAACTTCGTCTATACGCCACGCAGTGGAAACGAAAAAGATACAGATTTTTGTGAAAGCACTAACCTATATAGAGTACATTAGAAGTAGGGAACGGCTGGAAATTCCATAATGTTAAAGATGAGGCGACAGCGTAACAATTTGTTTTAATTGCTATTAAATCAATTCACTAGCTAGTATTTATTTCAACGTGCTAAACCTATTATTTGTAAAATAACAAAGCGATTGATGTAAAATTCGGTCAGTTTCTATTAATAAAAATACTTATTCTATCTAACGGTTTAATTAGTAATTAGTAACACTTCCATCAACTTAAAATCACGTAATTCCAGAAGCTGATTACTGTTTGACACATCTGTCGGTGTTCGCGTTATTTCAAATACATAAAATTTTACACAATATTAATATATTAGAAACATTCTTTTGTAGTTGGAATTCATAGAAAGTATTTCAGATTTAACTTTAGTTATTTATATCAAAACTGATATTTAACAGTATAATTCTTACTAACCAAAACAACTAATTTACGAGGACGGTGTTAATTATTACTTGTATATATTAATTTAAAACTCTCTTAATTAGATTGATCGGATTTTAAAGTCTACTTGAGTGCTTTGGTTTCTTATCATCTCTAATATATAAAAGTTTTGAACGTAATTTCCATTTAACATATTCGTTTTAATATAAACTGAATTATTACTTATCAGGTTTTAATTTCGGAATAACAAAAGAAAACTTGTATTTATATTAACGGTTGTACTTGATAAGTTTTAATTTTGAAACAAAGAAAAAGTTCTATTTACAATTAAAGGCTAACTTTTAATTTTCTTCTTACCAATATTCAACGGTGCATAATTAATTAATTTAGGGACTTTAGTTGTCCAACGCAGAATTTCGAGGACGACAAATTTTTGAACAAATGCCTATTCTCTCTTCAAATTGTATCTGCAATTTTGAAGAGGCCGAGATATTAATGGTCTCGATATCAGGTCTCATAATCGGACCCAGAAGTTATCAACAAGTAGGTAACGCTACCATTTGGAAAAGAGGCCATAATTTAATAGCCATACCGTTAATGTTCGTGAAAAATACATCCCTCCTTTCGTCATTTATCAGCATGTTAGGGTGTGACATGCCCTACAAAGAGGTGATCTCCCAATATATACTTACAGATACTTTAAGCCATGTTGGATAACAAAAACATTACGCACACACGCACACACGCACACACGCACACACGCACACGCGCACACGCGCACACGCGCACACGCGCGCACACGCACACACGCCCACACGCACACACGCACACACGCACACACGCACACGCACACACGCACACACGCACACACGCACACACACACGCACACACGCACACACGCACACACGCACACACGCACACACGCACACACGCACACACGCACACACGCACACACGCACACGCACACACGCACACACGCACACGCACACACGCACACACGCACACACGCACACACGCGCACACGCACACACGCACACACGCACACACGCACACACGCATACACGCACACGCGCACACGTATATATGCATATACCATAAATACGTTATTTATGGCTTCGCTCACCGTAGTGAATTTTTTTCTTAAAGAATTTCACAAATAATAGTGCAGCTTGTGGCATATGTAAGTGTGATTCGTAAATTAACAATGAATGGGTTAGTAAACCAAAATATGACGCTCTATCGAAAAAATTATTTAAAAATTTACTATTCTTCCAGGTGTGCCACGTTTTTCCATATAGACTTAATTAGCCATGAACTATTGTAGCGTCAAATTTTCATTCTGAGACACACTTCTAGAGTCCTTAAACCATTTTACTTTATTACGTAACTAAAAATATTATTTAAAATACCTCCTTGTGACTAATTAGACAGAAAATTACTTTGATTGTTTTACGTAGGTAATCCTTGCGACCTTTGCTAAATATTTCTAAATATTCTAAATATGTCTACTATACAGGAAAAACCATTTAGTGAAAATGGTGTACATTATTAGTATTAATTTGAGGCGGGTCTGTTTTCTGGTATTCTTCGCTACTAAACTGCTAAAGTGGTGTGTGAGAACTACGTATGTACTTTTAAGAGAAATCTATGATTTTATTTTATTGAAATTTGGAGAACAGTAATATAACATGTATCTACATCAAACAAACGCATTTAGCTAGAAATATTAATCAGTGTTGATGTTATAGCAAATAAATCATTTTTTCTTCATTCACCTAAATAAGAGACTATACTGGGTGTTTCAAAAAACGTTCTGCTAATTTCTAGGGTAAATAGGATATTAAAAAATAATGTTAGTTTGGTTAATAAACATGTCTCCGAAAATGCCTGCTCCCCTGTAAAAGTGGCCCCTAAAATTCTTGTTTTTTACTATCTCTGAAATGGTTTAAGCAATCTAAATGAAATTTAGACCACGACTACCTTTGATTAGGTCATAAAAGATAGTGCTGACGAATTTTTAATATTTTGTACAGGAGCGTCGCTAAAGGGAGGATGCCACTTATTTTGCCCCCAAACTTTTTTTATGAGAATATTTTTTATTTTTTGGGCAAAAATAATATTTTTAAAACAATTTGCCACAAAAAATGTACTCTTGTTGAAAGTAAAAAAAATTACTGGTTTTGAAGTTATTTGAGGTTTTAACATGTTTTGCCTAAAATAAGAAAATAAAAGAAATATTTAGTTAATTTGATTTACTTGAATTAAATAGGCTTAGACTGCGTGTAAAACCCGTACCTACTGATTCAATTTTTCGTTCTGTTTGTTTTGTGTTATTCGTTGTTTTTTTAATTGTTTCCTTTGTCTGTTCTGTGTTAACGTCATACAATTAAAATCTTTTTTAAGTTCTAAATAATTTACAATATTTTTACATTATAGTTGTTTCTGAAACAATCATTAATATTCGTTCTCGCGCATGAAAATTATTAATTGTTTCATTTTAAAATAACCTATTAATTCGGTAAGCATTACTTGCTAAAACCTCAAATAATTCCAAAACCAGTAATTTTTTTTACTTTCAATAAGATTATCTTTTTTGTGGCAAATGGTTTAAAAATACTATGTTTGCCCAAAAAAATTAAAAAACGAACGTTATTTTGTAATATATTTACCCAAGAAATTAGCGGAACGTTTTTTGAAATACCCTGTATTGTGACAGTATTTGGTACTAAAAATGGCTGATTCCGTAATTATTCGGTGTCTCCATAGCAACTGTAAAAAGTAGTTTACTTTTTATTCTAGTACAAAAAGTAATATGACGTTGAACATCACCGTCATGTGATGACGTTGAACATCACCGTCATGTGATGACGTTCATGGGATGTCATTACTTCAATTACTTCAAAGTTTTGTCATGTTTATCACAAGCGAAGTTTGCTGTCATAAGTAAGTATTGATATTCAATATAATTTCTCTTTTTATTTTCGTTTTAATCAAGTACAAGGTTATTTAAATGTTTTGAGTGATTATATTCCATGAACAGAATTTTAATGGACATTTGCCGTCTACGGTGCGCCAACATCTGTCATATTTGAATCAACTTTATCAACGTAAAATCCAATGAATATTAATTAAAAAGGACACTATTTCACTAAAAAGTAGAATAAATACTCATTTTATAGACATTTTTAAAGAAAAAATAGAAATGTCTGGTAATGAAGGATTCCCAAACAAGTAACATAAAATAAAAAAGTGACGTAACATAAAGGTCAAAAATATTTGTTTATTCGTACAAACAGTGCATTTTCGGGACTCGGAATTAGCTGATTCCGTCTCGCGTCGTCCAGCAACTTTCTCAACATCCTTGGAAAATTGTCATTTTTTGTACTATTGAAACAAATAACTATTTTTTGTCCAAAGAACCATGTTTCATGCAAAAAATATCAGTTCAATCGTTGCAATGGTAATTAATTTTACCAAATTTCAAGAAAACCGAATCGTAAATGTGCCTTAATATTAAGTACGTCAGATACTTCACCAGACACTATAAGTTCGGTATTTTGAAAATAGATACGTGGATGATGTGATTACTACCAGACTACCCAGAAACGTGAGTCTGTGATTCGCCTCTATCTCATAAATAAATTTTATTGTCGAAAATTTAGAATTTAAAGTTTCTACACAGTTATCAACAGTACAAAGTTTAGTATTAAGGGTAGTAATCACATCATCTACGTATCTATTTTCTAAATACCGAACTTATAGTGTCTGGTGAAGTATCTGACGTATATAATATTAAGCATAAGCATATATATATATATATATATATATATATATATATATATATATATATATATATATATATATAGGGGTATCCGGATACGGGTACTGAGCGGCTCTATCTCGACAATGGTATGGCCTATAGGTTTGGGAAAAATCCTTGTAAGTAAAGCAAGTAAGAGAAATAGCTGGAAATTATTTCTATGCTCGTAAGTCGACCGATACTGCTACGAAGAACCATAAAAGTCATGATATCTCGGAAAATTGGGCGATGGGCTATAACTTTAAAAATATCATTTACAAGTTTGGGTGATACCGCATCAATTCATTTTTACGTATCTCTCATAATAAAGGAGGGGGAGGCGAATGCATTTTCCGATATTTACATTTTAATATCTCCAGAACCACTCAACGGATTAGAATATTCTTAGTCTCGTTTGAAAAATCAATTTGTATTCCGTTGAAGGATGTTTTTTTTTGGAGCGTTCAGTTTTGACCAAATAAATTAGAGGGCGATTAAACATCTTTGTGATTTTTTGGAAACACTAAACAGAACGGTACTATTTATTTGACAGACCGTTACGCGGCTTGAAATTACCTAAATTTTAGTGAAAATCCCTATGCGATAACTCCATCCTTTCTCGATTTATACGAGGAAATGTGAAAAATTCGAAAACCGCAATCGGAACAATTTACCTTGTCGGGGAAAACAAATCACATATCCATGTTAACCGCTAACGTGAAAAGATCAGTGATTTTAAAATTGTCATAAGTTACTTCTCAGCATTTTTGTGTCTTGCATGTATTTTTAATCCATTTTGCTTGGGAAAAATGTGACATTTACTAACGCGGAGGCGTATGATACTTTCCGCATTTATTTCCAATGCTTCGAAAATGCTGCAATTCAATATGCAATGCAATTTCCACAAAAAAGACATTTTTCTCAAGAAGTGTTTTCAAGACTGGCCAGGCGATTACGGGAGACTGGCAACGTGCAGCGATCCCACCATGAAAAATTTCCGACGGCTTGGGAGTTCAAAAAACAATTGTCCACGAGATTCTCCAAACAATAATATACATCTCTACCACATTGTTTTACATCAGGCATTAAATCGTACCGATTATGATCATAGACTCAACCACCATCACTGGTTCATAAACATGATTCCGGAAAATCCAAATTTCCTGTTACGTATATTATGAACGGACGAACCCAGTTTCAGTAGCACTGGTGGTGCTATTCCTACATTATTCCATAATTAGGAAGAAGCGCTAACCAGATATAATTAAAGGATCCGTTACACCAGTATCCTGAAGAAACAAAGAAAAACAACCTTCAATAGAAAAACCTAAAGAACCAAATGTTTTAGACACGAATTGAATGTTAAATTGTAAAAGTGTATTTAATTGACTAATTGTTAAAACGCAGGAGATGACTGTTAAAAGAAAATGATTCACTCGCCTCCTGGCACGACAAAAACATATGTAGTTATTAAAAACCTTTTAAATCCGTATTAAAACGAAACTAATATATTTAATGAGTAGAAATTTTGAAGTATAAATTTTGAGAATAAAAAAAAGGTCGTACCAGTGTAAAATAATTTCCCACTTGTGAAAATTACAGAAAATTTTTTTCATGATGTCTGATTTCTTAACAACACCTGATCCCCTTTTACCAAGCAAAATTTTTCTTATTTATCAAAATTTGAGTTATTTTAAAACTGAATTGTCACACGCAATGTTGTCAGATTTGTCGTCAGTACCTAACATAAGGTGTGTTTTGATTACCAATAATATGAAGCTCTCAAACTCGAACGAAAATGCAATTTTAATTTAACACGTTACAAATTTCAACTATAATTGTATTTATTTAGTCTTAGAATATTACTTTACGTTAGCGCAATAACTTTTCACATCTATTACTTACATGGCACTGGTAAAACACAAGTGGGACTTCTCCGATTATCATAAATACAAACTCACCCCACTCTATAGCAAACCTCCGCATCTGTACGGCCTACCAAAGATTCACAAGGAAGGAATTTCGCTGAGACCAATTGTGGTCTATGGTCAAGAATACGCAACACTTGGTGGAAACCATTAGAAACTTCCAACCTAACCGCGAAGAAATACTGCTACGCTTAGACATCGTGAGTCTATTCACAAATGTGCTCACCGATAAGGCACTAACTATCATAAGAGAAAGGCCGGAAAAGGATGAAACGTTAGACGTACGCAACTCTAGGTAAACACAATATTGAAACTTCTGACAATATGCATTAGAACTACATACTTCCAAGTAGAAGAGAAGTTCTTTCAACAAGAATTTGGGATGGCGATGGGTTCCCCATAGTGAGCCATATAGACTTGGAAGGCTTCGAAGACCCAGCGATATCCGAATTCACGGGAAAACCAAGGATGTGGCTTAGATACGTGGACAACACCTTCGTAGTATGGCAACACAGCAAGCATAAGCTGCATGAATTCATAGACCATCAAAGTTGTTGCGCACTCTCCATAAAATTCAAAATGGAATTGGAGTCGGAACAAAAACTGAAATTCCTGGATATATACGTATACAGGAATGACAAACTCTCACGAGAAGTGTAGTATACGGGAAACCTACCCACACGGGGTGGTATCTACACTATAACTCCAATCGCCACAAAAGCGTGAAGTTAGAGCTGAAACAATATGTTCAATGCAAGAGGACATGAAAAAATAAAAATAAAATATCGCTAAGATACTTAAATAAAATGGCTACCCCGATTTAACACCTAATCTGAACAGGGAAAGGGTAACCGAAAAAGAAGTACTTAATTACACAGCGATAATACCATACAAAAAAGGTACCTCGGACAAAGTACGAAGGATCGGCAGCAAACACAAGATAGGCACTGTAT
>JARFJB010002028.1:467500-760000 GCA_036346205.1 Vesta saturnalis
TCTGTCATCTTTTAAGAACAACACCGTAAAACGGGCTAAGACAAAATTACCAAAAAAACAAGACAACTGTAAATTGGACTGATGCCGGTTTGAATTCTAATTTACCTGAGTGGCCCACTAAACGAAGTACATCCAGTAAAATATATTTTTGATGATGATAGAATTCAGAAAATTGTTAATTATAGTAACTCTTGCGCCGGAAAAAGAGTAGAACGCACAGAATCACAACCGAGAAAATCATGACTTGCCTTGGGGTTTTAATGGTCAGTGGATACAACATAGTTAGCCGCAGAAGAATGTATTGGCAAAACGCAAAATACGCCAATAACAAATTAATTTCTGAGAAATTTCAGTGTATTGTGTCCAACTTACACCGCAACGATAATAATAATTTGGGTATAGAAAACAAATCTTCTAAAATGCGACTATTATTTGATGCTCTAAATAAAAAATTTCAGTAGTTTGCACCGCAACAAGAATTCCACAGTGTCGACGAAGCCGTCCTACCCCACGTTGGTCGTCACTCCTGCAAACAATTTATTAGAGGATGGGGGTATAAGTTGTGGGTTGGAACGACCAAATTAGGATATATAGTATTTTTTTGTCCGTATCAAGGCTCAACTACGGTTTTGAAAAGTACACAAATTTGGGTTTAGGGGCCAGTGTGGTTTTGCAGTTTGCTGACATTTTACAAGCTCAGAGTTCTCAATCCTACCACATTAATGCAAATAAGTGCAGAAGATGGAGAGAGGAACTTACAGACGTAAATTGTGAAATAACGCAATAACTGCTTGCAAGTGGAACAACAACAGTTATTGTTTCTACAGCGTCAAATGCATTGCCTTTGTTGCCTCTTAATAAAGTGAAGAGATATTCTAAAAAAAAAGAAGAAGCATGTACATATTGATCACCATTATTTATTTCAAAGGTGTAACGATACCATGGGCGGAGTTGACAGACCTGACTATATCATTAGCTTGCTTAGGGCTAGCACACGTGGCAAGAAATTGTACTTTCCATTACTTACCCATTGTGTAGACATGGGTCTTCAAAATGCTTGGCAATTACATCGCATATATGGTGAAAAGTAAGATCAATTAGCCTTTAGAAGAATTATACCAACAGGTACTTTTGGAAAATTACTCAAAAACCACTAAGATTCATCCAAATCAGCTCAGAACCTACACGAATATTCAAAATTTGATCGGATGGATCACCAAGTTGTATATTAGCACACGCAACGCGCATGCGCATGGGTACTCACAGGCACAGGCATGCGGGCACACAATCACACTCATACACACGCTCACACACACTCACACACACTCACACACTCACACTCACACACTCATTCACACACTCATACTCACACACACACACACACACACACACACACACTCACACACATTCACACACATTCACACACACACACACACACACACACACACACACACACTCACCACACACATTCACACACACTACACACACACACTCACACCCACCACACTCACACACACCACACACACCACCACACACACACACACACTCACACACACTCACACACACACACACACACACTCACACACATTCACACACATTCACACACACACACACACACACACTCACACACATTCACACACATTCACACACACACACTCACACCCACACACACACACACACACACACACACACACACACACACACACACACACACTCACACACACACACACACACCACACACACACACTCACTACACACACACACACTCACACACACTCACACTCACACACACACTCACACACACACTCACACACACACTCACACACACACACACACACACACACACACACACTCACGCTCACACACACACTCACACACACCCACACACACACACACACTCACACACACCACACACACACACACACACACACACACACACACACACACATCACACCACACACATACACACTCACTCACACACATTCACACACATTCCACACACACACACACACACACACACACTCACACACATCACACACTCACACACACCACACCCACTCACACACACACACACACACACACACACACCACACACACCTCACACACTCACACACCACACACACTCACACACACACACAACACACACACATCACACCCACTCACATCACACACACCTCACACACACATCACACACACACTCACACCCACCACACACACACTCACACCCACCACACACACTACACACCACCACACACACACCACACACCACACACTCACACCCACACACCCACTCACACCACTCACACTCATACACGCACACACACACACACAACATCACACACACACACACACACACACACACACACACACAATATATATATATATATATATATATATATATATATATATATATATAGCGTGTGGAGATACACGCACACACGCACACACGCACACACGCACACACACACACACACGCACACACGCAGACTCGCACACACGCACACACGCACACACCCACACACGCACATACGCACACACGCACATACGTACACATGCACACACGCGCACAATTAACTCATAAGAATGTATTTCTACATGATTTTCTGGAATATTTAGCTTGAGGAACGTCTCAGTTTTGTGTTCAATAATAATCGGCAAGCAATTTTTTGGTAGCGATTTTCCGTTACGGCTATATTCTGATGAAAGTGTTTACCATGTTCGTTACTCACATCTCCAGGGTTTCGTGGAAAAAATCCATATGTGAATCCAAAAAATGGATTTTGAGAGACATATTGTATCTAAGTAATTTGTAGTTTTCAAGAAGTTCACTAACCAATTCATAATAGTTCATAGTCTATCTCTTTTCTAGGAAGGTTATCGCAAATTTTATAAATTACTGTTAAGCAGCTGCCTCGCGCTCATTTAACTGTTGTTCAAACTGGGAATACTTCATAACTTCCCTTATTTGTGGCCCAAAAAATATGCCTTCTATGAGTTTTGCATCATTTGCTTTTTGAAATTTACTTCACGAATTTTTTTCCAGGTTTCAGGCTTTGTCTCTTCTGCCACTGTTTCTTCACAAAGTAATGTTTTCTGATACATTCACCTAACAAGCAGCAGCACTTAATGTAACCAAGTGAAAGATCTAGCACAAGGGCTATCACTTTTGATGCGTCACAAATATATCAAAAATGTTTTTGATACTATATCAATTGCAGTAAAAGCTTCATATTTGCATATGTCTTCTTCATGTGTACAGCATATGCAACAGAGGTAGAAGGATATTCACTTCCATTGTGCAGCTTTCAAACTTTTTTTGGATGAATCTCTAAAAGGCCTTCATTTTTCAGGATTATATCCTTTTCCTAGTTGATCTAAGAAAAAATCAACATCGGTGCCTGGAAAATAGGTGTTCTAACTCAATTTGCTGTTGATGGTAAAAATACACTTTTGTTCTCTTTTCAAGGAAGTTCCAGCATTTCAGTCTTGAAGCTAACAGTTTAGTCTACATAGGTAAATTTATGTCACGAACCATATCATTGAGGTCTGACTGATTAATCTTATGATTTCCTCTTGTTTGTTCTAGGAAATCTGGACCTCTTTTGTCGTCAGTACATACTAAATCAATTCGGAGCTTTTCGCCATCAAAATGTTCTTCCGAATCTGAATTCAGAACTCTGATAAATAGGTTTAATGTCCGAAATAATGTTTGGATGTTTAACTAAATTCTTAATCCTACTTGTGATCCCACTAATGTTCAGAATAAAAAAATAGCAGTCTGTGGAGTGATCCTTTGGCTCTTTCCATACCATGTAAACAGGAAATCCATAGGAATCAAAATAATTCATTTAAGAAAATCATTATCGACTAGTGTAATTGTACATTATAACATTGCTTATTGAATAAACCAACAAATGTGAAAGTACGTACCATAACCGGATTTCCATTTTTCTATAGGTTTTTCTTCATACAGGAGAATGCTTACATTGTGGGATGCAACTTTTAGTATTGTTTGTTTATATTCATTTTTTCTAATAAAATTTTTGCCTCCCCAGAATCCTTGGGACTGTCCAATATTTCATCACGTGATGGCTGTTCGCCGTACTCGCCTGGGATGTTTCAATTTCGTTTTCGAAACTTGACATTTCCTTTGAGGGTTTCTTAGCAGAAAACAAAACGCCGCGTTTGTCTTGCGTGTTGGCGAGCTTGAGCTCAGCCACCCATTGTGGGTCCAAAGCTCTTTGCAGCCACTCATTCTTAGTAAGACGCTGATTTGCTACTTTTGATCCGCCCAGGATATTTTGTTTACCCGGTACCACCCATATCTGGGAGGCGTTTCTATATCAGCCACCTGACAAGGCGGCTTGTAGGAGACTAGCAACCCAATTCAGAACTCAATGGAAGCGGTTGGTCCGAACATAAACTCTGCCAAAACTAGGGCAATGACAAACTAAGCACCAACGGGAAATATATCCACAGTAGAATTTGCAGAAAAGTATACATATCTGGAACACGAATTAAACATCAGCAGGGACAACCAAACTTGTGACCTTCTAAAGCGCATAAACCCCGGATGGGCGGCATACGGTAAATCTAGGCACATATTTAAAGACAAAATCCCTATAAGCCTAAAAATAAGACTTTTAACACGTGTATCTTACCGGTTCTCACATACGGAGCAGAAACCCTAACGATCACTGAGGCTTCAGCAAGGAAATTGAGTGTCACACAAAGAAAAATGGAAAGATCGATACTGGGGATATTACTCAGACACAGAGTAAGTAATGAGGAGATTCGTAAAAGAACAAAAGTAAAAGACAATTGAAAAGATCTCAAAGTCGAAATGGAGATGGACCGGTCATGTAGCACGACAAACGGACACGAGATGGACGAAAAAACTTCTGGAATGGAGGCAATGGTCAGATAAACGAAATCCGGGAAGACCACCTACCAGATGGACAGATGACTTAAAAAGAATCATCACCAACTGGAATGCAACGGTAAGGGATCGAGAACCTTGGAAGGAACCTGAGGAGGCCTATATCTGAGAGCGGACACAAATGGTTGGAAAATAATGATGATGACCATAACCAGATGGAGAGGACGATTCTTTATTTTTTTTTGCTGTCTACCCGACAGATCCAGCTTTTAAAATATTTATTTATTTTGAATACACAGGACACAGGTCCGGCTTTTAAAATATTTATTTATTTTAAATAACTTATTCTAACTTAAATGGAACAATGTAATTAGTTCTTTTGAATACGTAGACACCTCACTAACCGTATTTCCACAGAAAACCTTAAGATCAGAGCTGCCTGAGGATCATCACCGACTAATTCCGAAATAACGGCGCGCATCCGAAGACGAATCAACCAGATCCCGATGTAGTAGGAGCGGCATTATTTATTTTTGTCTATTTAAAAACCTTTCCGCTTTTTTTGTATGTTGTATGTTGTATGTTAGTTTTAAGTGTAGGTATATATTTAAAATTATAAACAATAGGCATAATATACGTCTGAAACCCTTAGTAATGTATTGCTCAGTGTGCACGAACCTAGTAATAGTGATCAACCCCTGTTACAACAAGCAACTCCCCTTTTTATACAAACAAAATCCGATTGAGTTAGACCAAAGCAAATTAAACTTGAATTAAAGTAAGCGAAAGCAGCTTACAACACTACCTTAAGGAATTTTTTGCACCTAAATTACGCGTCGTGTCAAAAAAGTGCATAAAATATAATTAATCTGTATGATTAAGGTCTCTATAATGGTATTTTTATATCTTCGAAATATACAGCTGTTTCAGAAATATTTGATAAAAATAAACAGCTGTTCATGTTCCCCTAATCAGCTTTAAGAGAAATTAAAACAAGCTTAAATACAACATTTTAAGTACGTACGTATTTTCGTTCTGAGTATATATACACCCAAACATGCACATACACACACCCACACCAACACCTACACCCACACTCACAATCACACCCGAACCCACACCCACACCCCCACCTACCCATACGCGCACACACACATCATGGCCGATCTTGGCGAAACATGGCCAAACGTTGTAAAATAAGCTAACAAGTCGATGTAGCGATCGTGAAACAAAAATCGATTGCATTACCTTAAGTTCCAACATATGTATATGTACCGGGTTTTCATAATTGCTTGACCCCCGCGTGATCAATTATAAATTTCGCGTTTTAAATATGTTTGCTCTAAGTTGGTAATTGTTAACAGGTTGAACAAGAATCACTAAATCGTAATATTTAGTTTTATAACCTCATGTCTGCGTTACTTCTGTTTGCTGCCTTATCAAATTTCCTCTACATTTAATCAACATTTAAAAAAGTGCATTGCAGAGCTCTTAACGTTACGAAGCTATTGTGATGTAAGTTAGCATTTTTTATGGTGAGTTGTCATTTATCTTAATTTGAATTTGTATAATGATACTGCAACAATGGTGTTCTCATCAGAACAAGATGCCTTTATTTTAATGCCACGTTTCCTCAGTGGCACCCGAAACCCTGATGGAACTTGGAACTATTCGTTGCAGTCCTGCATTGAGCAGTTTTCAGAGGCTTTTCCCGATGCTAATATCGAATATGATGTATTTGAAATACACAAGTTACGTTTTATTACACAATATAAAAACAAGCACGGTATTTGCACAGACTGGTCAACAGGCGGGGTTCACTGTTTTAACCGAAGGAGTTGTTAATGACATTCAACAAATAGTACAACAAAGTCCTAAAAAGTCTTTTCCACAACTATCTACTTAAACAGTGTAATGGAGGCATTATAAATTCGAATTTGGCGCTGTTATATGACATTAAATGGTTGTTGGTTATTTGTGCGCAAATGAAATTAATATTAAGATGAAAAACTTAAGTTTGTTTCGACGAGTATTTACATATTGAATTAGAAAGCTTTTAAGTAAACGCGGCAATTTGTGGGTCATTTCTGTTTTGTAAAATGGAGCAACTAGAGATGTTGTCATAATGACGTGTATTTGTTAGTCAATCACATTAAGTAAGCGGTCGTCAGAGTTGGTTGAAAGTAACAAAAGGGTTGGAAAGCGATTGCTGCAGCTTAAGTTATGATGCAATTCAAATTGTGAAATTGTAACGATAGTTCGGTTAGTATTGTGTTAAGAGAATATAAGTAATATTTGCCTTATTAAAGTGGAGAGAAAACTGAAGCGAATTAAATTGTAAATGTTGTCAAGTTGGTGATAATAAGAGTGATTACGCAATAATTTAAAATCGCGTTTTAAGTGCGTATTGAAAGTTCTCCAAGTTGATGTTTCGATAGCGAGTGATGAATGTAAAATAAGACAATCGATCCAGAGTAATAGATCGATATAGGAAGTATAATAACCAAAAAACATTGACAATTAAAAGCATAGCAGTTCGTAGCTCGCTTGCATTTTGTCGCGCCCGCCGTTTGTAATTAAAACTGAACAATTAAGTAAAAAGTGGATAGTGTAAATATATCAAGCAAAGATCATTAAATTGTGGGAAAGAATCGTATTCATCTATAATAAAGGTATAAGCAGCGGTTCCAGCTTGGCGACAGAGTACGTCATCAACATTGTCAGAAGGAAGCGGAAGAATTACGTCACCAGCTGAAACGAAGTTTGTACGTTTTATTTGTTTTTAAATGTATGTTTAAATGCTGAACGAAAATATATTTCGCTCATCATTTATAAAGGATTGTTTTTGCATGTTACTATTAAAAAATATTAACATAGAATTAGAATCATTTTTATATAATACTGTAAACAAAACAGTCTGCATTTAGAATTTGGCTTAATTAAATGTTATCACTTTGATTTATTTTGATTATTGACTATTATAAATCTTAAAAAGCTTAAACAAACACTGAATATGTAAATACTGAAGAAAACAAGTCCAATTAATTACAAAATACAGTTATTAATAACATTAGATTGAGGATAATTGTAATAAATGGTAACAATACCCATTTATTACATTATTGAGCTAGCTGGAACGTCCCAATACAAGGAAAAAGAAGGAATTTGTTAAGCAATTATTAAAGTTCATTTAGTCAAACAGAAAGGTGATAACAATAAAAGTAAAGTTTAGTTAATGAACGATACCTTTACAAATTAAAACCACTTAGTTAAAATTAAATGGTAATCATTTCACATTTTTATAAGAACAATATAAAATTTTTATTCAGTGATTTTGAAATTATAAAAGACTGAAAAAGAATCCCAAATATTATTCTGTGTAGCCAGGTGTATGCAAACAAGGTGATAGTCGCAGGTAATACGCCCGTTACAAAACGACTCCCAACAGCAGGGCGGGCAAAAGGACCGTTGCAACAGGTACGATTAAATATACTGTGTTTATGTAACCAGAAAGATGAACATAATTCTTTTACAGGTTTGTCCACTGGCACATGCCACAAACCTTTAAAAAGACGTTACGATTTTTTTCTGTTTGGACGAATTAAAACTAATATATTTAAAAATCGACTACATACTCTCGAAGAATTGGAAGGAGCAAGAAATAAATAATAAAACTCCAATATGAAGCGAAAAATTAATGTCTGTCTAGAAATGAGTGGTGGTCATTTTGAGCAACTTTTGTAAAATAATAATAAATAATACATTATATTCTTGATTTTCTAAATACAATGGTGGTCATTTTGAGCACCTTTTGTAAATTAACAATAAATTATTGTTGTTTAAACGTTCGTTGAACCATTGACAATATTGCACTCGAAGATTAGAGTCGGGTGCATGTAATTGTTGTACAAAAGAAATTTTATAAGGATGCATATGTAACGTCTTTTTTAAAGCTTTGTGGCATGTACCAGTGGACAAAGCTGTAAAAAAATTATGTTCATATTTCTGGTTACATAAACGTAGTAGACTTAATCATATCTGTTTGAGCGGATGGTTGTGGAATAGAGTTTTCAGGACTTTGCTTTATTCTTTGTTGAATGTCTAACAACTTCTTCGGTTAAAACAGTAGGCCTGCTTGTTGACTTGGCTTTGGAATTACAGTGCTTGTCTTCATACCGTGTAATAAGACGTAACTTATGTATTTTAAATACGTCATATTCGATATTAACATTGGGAAAAGCGGCTGAAAACTACTCAATGCAGGACTGCATGTTGTTCTGATGAGAACACCGTTGTTGTACAGGGTGTCCCAACGATAGAGTAAAGTAAGTTTATGCTTAACTAGAATTATTTGTGTAAATATTGTATGGACCATGGGGTAGAGGTAAGAAGTGTGCATTTTTTTAAAATATTGGAAGTTATACAGGGTGTGCCAGAAAAGCAGGACGTGAAAAAGTATAATTTTTTTAAATAGAACACCCCGTATTTGATTTTAGTTTTAATTCTACGTGTCCATACAAACATATTTTGTCATACAAAAGATTGGCTGAAAGTTTTAGTTCTTGAGATATTCGCGTTTAAAGATTATTATGGTCATTTTCGTGGGGTTGATGAATGGGTAATTGTTCCGTTATTTCACAATAAAAAAAATTGATATTTCGTGTGAAAAATGAGTGATATTATACTAACGTTTAGACCGAGTAGTATTTCTAATTTTCTCAACAGGGTGTTTGTTATAACCATTCAAATTTGAAAATTCTCAAATTAAAAAAATCAGTTTTTTTAATTGCACACCCTATATATTTTATTTCATTTTATTCGGGATTAAAAATCTATCATTTTGTCAAATATATCCTATATCTATCTTTGATAGTTTTCGAGTAATTTCGATTTTTCACACTAGCTACTTTATTTTCGATAACATTGCATTGCATGGATCTTGGTAGCCATGGAAAATAATAATTGCGTTACTAAGATACAAAGGTTTCCTACTTGTCAAAATAAACACATATTAAATTTGTCGTTTTCGCATTTAACTTGTTATCAATTCTTGTATCAATTATGGATTATTCGACAAATGAATTAATTGATATGATATACGTGTTGGGCGAGGCTGAAAAACCCTTTATTGGCACAACGAATCTACAAAATGAAATATCCTGAACGTCGAATACCTACTACTGTTGGCTTGGAAAATTTGTTGGATAGATTTGATTCTAGCGGTAGTGTTAAATACTTCAAACGTAAAGTTGTTAATAAAAGGGCAGCTAATGAAGAAAAGAACTTGAATATTATTAAATATTCAAGAAAATAATGAGTTCTAGAATTGCGAGAAGATATTCAAACGTGAATCGAAAAATAAGTACCATCCCTATCACATTGAGCTTCATCAAGAATTGCGAGAAGAGGATTTTGCAAGACGAATTGAATTCTGCAATATCATTAATCAACGGCTGCAATTAAATAACAACTTTTGTGCTCCATAATGTTTTCCGATGAGGCGACGTTTAAAAGTAATGGGGCTGTAAATCGGCATAATATGCACTATTACGCCATTGATAATCCATTTTGGCTACGAGAAGTTCAAAACCAAAATCATTGGTCACTAAATGTGTGGTGTGGTATACTTAATGACCAAATTATCGGTCCCTATTTTTTTGATGATCCATTAACGGGCCGCAGCTATTTGCATTTCTTACGTGAAGAATTGCCTGTGTTACTTGAGGATATCAATTTAGAAGGACGACTAAATATGTGGTTGCAACAGGATGGTGCACCTCCACATTTTATCGGGACGTAAGGAATTCTTGAACCAGCAATACCCGGAGAAATGGATAGGACGTAATGGCTTTATATTATGGCCACCCAGGTCATGCGATTTAACTCCACTGGATTTTTTCCTATGGGGATACATAAAAGATCGGTGTATATTATTAAACCTACAACAAGGGAGGACATGAAAATAGAATTCGCGAAGCTTGTCGCACAGTGACCCCTCTTATGTTATCCGAAGTGAGACAGAACATGAGAAAAAGGCTCAATATGTGTATTCAGCAAGAAGGCCGTCTATTTGAGCATTTACTAAGACGCAATGTTGAATAATTATTGAATTACTGTTTCTCATTAATAAAACTGTTAATATTCTCGCTTAGGTGGTTTGTTTTATTTCGTCGCAATTGTTTTCCATGGCTACCACGATCCACAATAATGTTATAGTATCGTATGTAACGTAGCTAGTGAGAAAAATCGAAATTCCTCGAAAACTATCAAAGATAGATATAGGATATATTTGACAAAAATGATAGATTTTTTAATCCCGAATAAAATGAAATAAAATATATAGGGTGTGCAATTAAAAAAACTGATTTTTTTAATTTGAGAATTTTCAAATTTGAATGGTTATAACAAACACCCTGTTGAGAAAATTAGAAATACTACTCGGTCTAAACGTTAGTATAATATCACTCATTTTCACACGAAATATCAATTTTTTTATTGTGAAATAACGGAACAATTGCCCATTCATCAACCCCACGAAAATGACCATAATAATCTTTAAACGCGAATATCTCAAGAACTAAAACTTTCAGCCAATCTTTTGTATGACAAAATATGTTTGTATGGACACGTAGAATTAAAACTAAAATCAAATACGGGTGTTCTATTTAAAAAATTATACTTTTTCACGTCCTGCTTTTCTGGCACACTCTGTATAACTTCCAATATTTTAAAAAAATGCACACTTCTTACCTCTAACCCATGGTCCATACAATATTTACACAAATAATTCTAGTTAAGCATAAACTTACTTTACTCTATCGTTGGGACACCCTGTACAGTATCACTACACAAATTCACCTTAAAAATTCTAACTTACATCACAATAGCTTCGTAACGTTAAGAGCGCTGAAAATAACTTCTTTAAATGTTGATTAAATGTAGAGGAAATTCGAGAAAGCAGCAAACAGAAGTAACGCAAATATGAGGTTATAAAACTGAATATTACGGTTTAGTGACAACTACCAACCTAAAGCAAACATATGTAAAGCACGAAATTTAAAATTGAACACGTGGTGCTCAAGCATTTACGAAAACCCTGTATTATAAGTTTCGTTATGAACGAATAAGTTCAAAAGTAAATATGTAATTAAAAATTATTGTAAATTTTATAAAATTAATAATAAATTTTAAAATGTATGTGTAGGTTGGAAAGTAAAATGGTTGCATAATTATCGTAAAAAATATTAAAATTATTTCATTTCTATTTTGTTGGTTAGAAGGTCTGTTGTTGCATACTTGATTTATGTTATCGTCTAAAGTTGATAAAATTTGTGCTTGTGATAACTTGGTTATTTTTAGAACTGGAAAAGAATTAACAAAAACTTTTTGAAACAAAGAGGCCTGTGTCTTATATTCAAGATGGTCCATTAATCATTATCTTCAACAAATAGGTAGGTAATAAGTGAAAGTGATCATGCATTGAAACTGATACATTATCATTATTATAAGTTTTTGTTATGAACGAATAAGTTCAAAGGTAAATATGTAATTAAAAATTATTATTAATTTTATTAAATACATAAATTAAAAGTTTACCTCAAGTAGGATTTGAACCTACGACCTGTACTTTGCTAGAGTACCGCGCTAACCACCTGCTCCATCAAGGTTCAAGCCCCAACCGATGTAAATTTTCTCTTTATATATGTAGAACTGATGCAAATTCTAAATATAATGAGATTACAATCAAATTACTTATATTAATGGAATGTGAGCCTGCAATATCGCAAGGATTCGCACATACCAAAGTAACTTGACATAAAGAGAAAATTTACATCGATTGGGGCTTGAACCTTGATAGCGCAGTTGGTTAGCGCGGTACTCTTGCAAAGTACAGGTCGTAGGTTCAAGTCCTACTCGAGGTAAACTTTTTATTTATGTTTTTAATAATAATCATTTTTGATACATTATCATTTTATTGATTAAAATTTGGTAAACATTTCATAATTGTCATAACGCAAAAAGCACTAATATAAATAATTCTCAAGGTTAGTCGACATAATAAGGCAACGATGAGTGAATTAAAAGGAAAATTTGCTTTGATCACTGGGGGAGCAAAAGGAATTGGGCTAGCCTGCGCACGAGAATTCCTTATTAACGGAATTGAGGTATTAATGCATGACACAATTTATATTTATGGTAATTTTCAATCTGTTGCATGACAAGGGAGTTACATTAATCGACATTAATGCCGAAAAAGGTCTGGAATCAACACGACTTTTAAATGAAGAGTTTGGAGAAGGAAAAGTTATTTTTTTTGTAGTTGATGTTACTAATAAAACGCAGTTCAAAGGTATTAATACAAATTTTATACAAATTTAATATATGAAATCTGAAAACGCATATATAAACGTACTATAACATTTAATAGGTATAAGAAAAATCTAATTTTATTTTAAGAAAGATTATAACATTAAATTTTTATTTTAATTTGCTGTAAATTTGACGGTAGGTGGTAAAATCGTGAAAGTGAATCGTTTCGAAACATTTTCCTTACGTGAAATATCCGAAAGCATCGGGAAGAGCATTTCGCAAAATACAAAAAGATCTAAAGCATGCATCTAGGGACAACTTACTGCCTTTTGTAATGAGCGAAAGTACAATTTAGATGGTGAAGCTGCAGATGGGTATCTAGCAAATATTCACAAAAATTGGGCGTACAATATGCGGCAAATGGATGGTCAAGATTAAAAAAAAAGCGCAGTTAAAACACTATCTCAAAAATACTTATGGTGGAAGTACTACAATGAATACGGTAGGAAAATCAATCCCTTTGAGTACGAAACTTACAAGGAAGCAAGAGCAGCGAGAAATTCTAAACGAAGAGAGCTTTAATCCATTCCGGAGAAAAGAAGGCAGAACTACACATCTCTTTGCTACAGTGAGTTCAACAAACTCGTCGGTACATGCGATGAAAATACACCAGACGAGCTAATCAAAAAGGTATTTTATGTATTTTTTACTAGCATAGATGAGCGGAGAGGCGACAAAATGTATGCAAAGTTTTAAGCCTGAAATTGACAATTTTGGAAACATAACTAGTCGGATAGAATACAATCCAAAACGGCATAAGGAGACAATAGAAAATATGCCGATTCAAAGTGGTTGGTGGCAAATCGCGAAAATTCTAGTTTATGTCCAATGTTAATGCATCCAAAAACTGGTACAAAAATATTCCAGTTGATTCGAGCACCATGTCTACGTTGATCCAGAAAGCAGCATAACTGCGGGCTTAAATTTAGAAACAAAGAAGGGTTCACTGTTTTAACCGAAGGAGTTGTTAATGACATTCAACAAACAGTACAACAAAGTCCTAAACAGTCTTTTCCACAACTATCCAGTTAAGCAGTGTAATGGAGGCATTATAAATTCGAATTTGGCGCTGTTATATGACATTAAATGGTTGTTGGCTATTTGTGTGCAAATGAAATTAATATTAAGATGAAACACTTAAGTTTGTTTCGACGAGACATATTAAATTAGAAAGCTTTTAAGAAAATGCGGTAATTTGTAGGTCATGACTGTTTTGTAAAATGGAACAACTAGAGACGCTGTCATAATGACGTGTATTTGTTAGTCATTCACATTAAATAAGCGGTCAGAGTTGGTTGAAAGTAACGAAAGGGTTGGAAAGCAATTGCTGCAGCTTAAGTTATGCTGCAATTCAAATTGTGAAATTGTAACGAAGGTTCGGTTACTATTGTGTTAAGAGAATATAAGTGATATTTTCCTTATTAAAGTGAGAAGAAAACTAAATTAAATTGTAAATGTTGTCAAGTTGGTGATAATAGGATTGATTACGCAATAATTTAAAATCGCGTTTTAAGTGTGACCGTTTCTTTTTAACTTCAAATGGTGTTAATGCATCCAAAAACTGGTACAAAAATATTCCAGTTGATTCGAGCACCATGTCTACGTTGATCCAGAAAGCAGCAGAACTGCGGGCTTAAATTTAGAAACAAAGAAAATAGCAAACCATTCCTTCAGAGCTTCTGATCTAACTGCTTGGCGAAGACTAGAGTTGGTGAAAAACAGTTGATAAAAATAAGTGGTCACGCGTCTACTGGTTCAATCAAGCCGTACTTGAAACTTGATGAAGAGTATGATGAAAATAATAAAGAAAATGAGAGAACAGTAAAAGCTCCAGTAACCTCGGCAAGATCAAGTCCAATAGCGTCTGTAGAATCTGTACCACTGAAAACAATAATAGAAGCGTCGAACTATGAGGGAGTTCAATTATCAACTTCAAATACCATTTACTATAATAAATGTGTTCTTAATTGTTTTAATTTGTATTTACTTAATTTGTATTGTGTTTTTTTTTGTAATCTTTATTCAGGAAATAGTCATTACAATTAATTTTGAAAATTGTCAGAATTTGGAAAAAACATGCGTTTTGCAAACAGTACAGATAGTTTAGCCATTTGAATTTTATTTCAAATTATATACAATTTTCAGATGCCTTTGAGAAATCTTTCAAGCATTGGAAACAGTTAGATATTGTCGTAAATAATGCTGCAATTATAGCTGAGTGTAACTGGGAATCAGCACTGTTCACTAATTGTGTAAGATATTTAACAGAGTATCAAATTTCTTTTTCTAAAATTTTTTAGGGTGGAACGTTGTCAGGAACATTATTAGGATTTGAGTACATGAGTAAAAGTCAGAAAGGGCATGGGGGAATTATTGTTAATATGGGATCACTCGTTGGAATAGTGCCTTTTCCGACTCTTCCTACTTACACTGCAAGTAAAGCGTTCATTATTTCACTTAGTCGTTCTTTTGGAGATGCAACATATTTTGAACATAATGAAGTAAAGGTTTTGACTGTATGTCCAGGAGCAACAACTACAGATTTCATGAAATGTAATAAAGATATGTATGTTACACATTTGTGCCCAAACATTGAACAAATTATGAATCGACATCTTGGTGAGTATGCTTTTCAAAGGTAAATAAATAATACTGTTTAACATTAATTAAATCAACAAACATTTAGACCAGAAGAATTGGCACAAAATTTAATAACTGTGATAAAGGAAGGAAGTAATGGCAGCGTATGGTTGATTGCAAATAATAAAGCAAGTGAACTAGATTTTTCCTCCCTTGGTCAACAGTGTTCGGTATAAATGTCATAGTTATTTGTAATATTACAATACATTGGTTCTGAATTACTGGGACTTTCTTTATTTTATGTATTTATTAACTTGGGTTAACGTTTGTTGTACAACTGATACATATGTACTCGTTCATGGGGTCACTCAGTTTTAATAACGACGTACTTGACGATACTCATCTTCAGAGGCCTGGCTAATTGGTGCCCTCTCCCTCTCCCTCTCCCTCTCCCTCTCCCTCTCCCTCTCCCTCTTCCCTCTCCCTCTCCCTCTCCTCCCTCTCCCTCTCCCTCTCCCTCTCCCTCTCCCTCCTCCTCTCCCTCCTCCTCTCTCCTCTCCCTCTCCCTCTCCCTCTCCTCTCCCTCTCCTCTCCCTCTCCCTCTCCCTCTCCCTCTCCTCTCCCTCTCCCTCTCCCTCTCCTCTCCCTCTCCTCTCTCTCCCTCTCCCTCTCCTCTCCCTCTCCCTCTCCTCTCCTCTCCTCTCCTCTCCCTCTCCCTCTTCTCCTCTCCTCTCCCTCTCCCTCTCCCTCTCCCTCTCCCTCTCCCTCTCCCTCTCCCTCTCCCTCCTCTCCTCTCCCTCTCCCTCTCCCTCTCCCTCTCCCTCTCCCTCTCCCTCTCCCTCTCCTCTCCCTCTTCCTCTCCCTCTCCTCTCCCTCTCCCTCTCCCTCTCTCCTCTCCCTCTCCTCTCCCTCTCCCTCTCCCTCTCCCTCTCCCTCTCCCTCCTTCCTCTCCCTTCTCCCTCTCCTCTCTCTCCCTCTCCTCTCTCCCTCTCCCTCCTCCCTCTCCCTCTCCCTCTCCCTCTCCTCTTCTCCCTCTCCCTCCTCTCCCTCTCCCTCTTCCCTCTCCTCTCTCTCTCTCCTCTCTCCTCTCCCTCTCCTCTCCTCTCTCCTCTCCCTCTCCCTCCTTCTCCCTCTCCTCTCTCCCTCTCCCTCTCCTCTCCTCCCTCTCCTCTTTCCCTCTCCTCTCCCTCTCCCTCTCCCTCTCCCTCTCCTCTCCTCTCCTCTCCCTCTCTCCCTCTCCCTCTCTCCTCTCCCTCTCCTCTCTCCTCTCCCTCTCCTCTCCTCTCTCTCCTCTCCTCTCCTCTCCCTCTCCCTCTCTCTCCCTCTCTCTCCCTCTCCTCTCCCTCTCCCTCTCCCTCTCCTCTCCTCTCCTCTCCCCCTCTCCCTCTCCCTCTCCCTCTCTCCTCTCCCTCTCCCTCTCCCTCCCTCTCCCTCTCCCCTCCTCTCCCTCTCCTCTCCTCCCTCTCCTCTCCCTCTCCCTCTCCCTCCTTCATCTCCTCTTCCCTCTCCTCTCTACTTCCATCTCCTCTCCCTCGTTCCTTCTAGCTTCTCCTCTCCTCTTCTCTCCTCTTCTTCCTTCTTTTCCCTCTCCCTTCTCTCTCCTCTTCTTCCTCTCCCTCTCCTCTCCTCCTCTCCCTCCTCTCCCTTCCTCTCCTTTCTTTACCTCCTATATTTCAATTCGTTTACATGAGATTTACATAAATTTCACGAAGATATACGTTCTACGGTATTTGTAAGGCGATATAATTGTTTTTAGTCTTGACCTGAACAATTTCGTGTTTCAAAATGGTGGATTTTCCAATTGCACTTTGTTTTGACATTCTATAATTTTTCATTAACACTACACTGTATTTGATAACCTGTTTCTTCTAATTTTAATTTTTATCCTGATACTGATAAAATTATTTATGAGAAAAATGTAAATCTAGAGAGGTTATCAATTAAACTTTAAACGTTATTATCCAATAAAATGAAATATTTTGTAACTCCATATAGAGTGATCGTTGTATAATTTGCACAAAAAATTCAATACTATTAATAAATTGACAATGTGTTACTTAAATGGAAAATTTGCGTTAGTCACTGGTGGTGCACGTGGAATTGGTTTAGCCTGCATCCGAGAATTTCTTATCAATGGAGTCGAGGTAATTTTAATCTCATTTATTTCATTGGCATTTTTGTTTTTTTAGGGTGTCACCCTAATTGATTTGAACGCGGAAAATGGGACAAAATCGACAAGATTGCTAAATGCAGAATTTGGAGATGGAAAAGTCATTTTTTTGAAGGTGGATGTTTCAAACAAAATAGAATTGAAGAGTATATTTATAAGAATGTTTGATCAATGTTTTTTACTAATATCTGCATAAATTACAGCGGCTTTTGAAAAGGCCTTGAAGCATTGGAATAGGATTGATATTGTTGTAAACAATGCTGGAAATACTAATGAAAGTGATTGGAAATCACTGCTATTGACGAATAGTGTAGAAATGTGCATCATAAAACAAAATTTGAAATTACTAAGTTATTTTGTAGGGAGGAGCATTGCAAGGGACTCTCTTAGGATTTGAGATTATGAGGAAAATGCAAGATGGACATGGAGGGCTTATCATTAATATAGCTTCCGCTTTTGGATTAAATTTTTTCCTGCATTGCCAATTTATTCTGCGACCAAGAGTTTTATTATTACACTTGGTCGTTGCTTAGGTAGCTCAATATATTTTGAACACACCAATGTAAAAGTGGTAACAGTGTGTCCAGGAAAAACAACTACACAGATTATATCTGACGCAGAACAACACCTCCTTAATTTACATCCAAATGTTAAAGACATGTACAGACAAGCCGTTGGGAGTGTTGCAGCTCAAACGTAAGAATCTATTTGCAGAACTTCTCTAATTTAAATAATTGTACATGTATAGATCTGGAGATTTTGCGAAGAAATTGGTCATTGTTGCGCAAAAAGCAAACAATGGTTCTGTATGGCTTATAGCAGAAAACCAAGTCAATGAAATCGATTTTTCTAGTATTGATAAACAGTGCAACATATAAATGATTTTGTAAATTATAAATTAAATAAAACTTAATCCTGTTATGGAAGTTTACCACAAAATTTTATGACTCAGGATTTACGTTTCCTACAGTTAAACAGTGTTTAACTATAGGAATAACGACCCTTAGCATCCGGTTCTAGGTCCAACGGGATACATATGCTTTTTCCTAAATTAGTAATGCCATCTATACGACATGTTATATTTGAGCATCGTTTCCCGACTGGGAATGTTTTTTTTTCAATTTTTGGGTTTTAATTGATTATTATTCTCTGAAATCTCCTCTTTACAACCATATATATCATTAAGAATAAAAAAAATATTTGTCTTTGAAAAGCTATGAAAAGACTTGATGTAGCCCGTGTTCGCAAGGCGGACAAAGCTGCGTTAGACCTTAAAAAAAATCCGAAAAGCCAGAAGTTTGGGAAAAAGGAAGTTAGAAAACTTATATGAGGATGAGGAGGACCAGGACAACCTATTCTACAGTTCTGGGCATTACTAGTATAACTATTCTTGTAAGTATGCTTATTTTTGTTCAGCCCTCACTGTTTTCTTCGTTTTCTGAAAATTTGATTTTTGACAATTTTGATGTAAACTGTAGCCAATACTAATAAAGATACCATTACCAATTTTTTTTGTATATTTTTAACAATTACTAGTTCCGTGCGGAAGGGTTTTACAAAATTTACATTCCAGGCTGAGAAAAAAATTAGTAATAATTCTTTTTTCATTAAAACTGTAAGTACTTTTTAAACAAAATTTTAAAATATATTAAAAATTATTTTATTTTGAAAACCCTCCGTATGGAACTAGATAAAGAGTAAACCTTCAAATTAAAAAAAAAAGTTGTTACCTCTTATAGTCTTTGAAATATCATGCACAAAGTTAACATTCACTTTATGTGCGGATCGTACTGCCCTTAAGACTTTGTCGCAGAAGGTGCTTGTTCGTTACCGCATAATCAAGTTTTAATTTCTTAAAAATAAACTCAAAATGAGACGTAGTATAATTGCATTTCTGTCATCATGGAGGCAAAGTTCATTCCTTTATGTTCGACTATCTATTGTTGTATTACAAATGTATCGAGTTTTCCACAAAAAAAAAACTCAATAACCTGAAAGTGCTGACATTTCAGCAAAAAGAGGTGGGTAAGTGTCGGGTAAATTGGGGGTACTACGTTTTACCCGGCATTAAACTTCGAATGCATTTTATTAATTTTTATGTTCAAGCGGTGTTAAATGCATAAGAAAATAGACAAACGTGGTCTATAGAAAGTATGCCACGAGCAGTGAGTTTTGTACTAAAAGTAGAAATGAAATTTAAGCCAGCATTATCTTCTTTCCACAAACCACTTTATAACGCAGTGTGAAGATCGTAGTAGCTCTACTAACACTGTTTCAAAAATTTTAGTCGGCAGTTTCCAGTGTTCAAAAAAAGGATGTATAATATCTGAAAGAAATTGATGCAAAGTTACTTGGAGTGACCGTAGCATAAAGCAGAAGAATGACATTCGAGCTAATTGAGTCTACGGGTTATGACCATCTGTCAGTAACGTAGGCTGTAGCTACCTTAAGTGCACATGCCATGGGCCACAACAGTTCTTTAAATTGTTGAAAGGAGTCGTCATCAGTATAGACGAGGTACGATGTACAATGTGGACGAGACTAGTATTACAGTTAATTTAAGGGGTTCTTGAAAAATCATAGCCTTGAAAAAACAACGCCAAGTTGGCGCATTAGCACCCTGCGAAAAAGGCAGACCCATTAATGCTGAAATTTTTTCCCACCAGTTGAAATTTATAAGCCCCCAATAATAACATATTCCCGAACACGCATGCAACAGAAGTGTTATATAGACTGGTTCCGAAAGAATGGTTGGAAAAAGGGATCGATAGATAAGATTTTGTTTCTCACATGTTTCAAGGATTATAAATTTTTCCAGAGTTTTAAAAGTTTCACTGGTGCTTCTGCTACATGGACACACCAAACACACTAAAAATCTTATTATCCTATTATGCTTCCCAGCTCATTGTACCAACCGACTTCAGACTTTAGACGTGGCATTTATAAACACTTCCTGGATAAGTTGTTGTCTTTCCTTATACAGATTCCTTGTGTTGTAATAAATAGGATTCAATGTATGGAAACGCTATCAAACAAGTCAAATAATGACACCTGTTCTTGTAACGCACCAATTCTTGGCAATCGTTTCCTTAACTTAAGTTTTGAATTTGTGTTATTATTGGTAAATATATTCACATTACGTTGGCATTTTTAGGCATTCTTTTTATTTCAATAAATAATTTTTGGTATATGTCGCAATTTTCTATTTAATGACTATAATTACGTACGTCCGTGTATATATTTTTATCTTTTGTACTGGATACCTTAGCCACATCAATTTTTGTTGTTTTTTGCGCATCGCGACTTCATTTCCATTCGTTCTACTTTCGCATCCAGTACGTTATAGTTTTTGAGTGTTACTCCCTCGTATAAGGTGTGCAACGGCTTTTGCTTACATTTTTGTATATATTATATTTAGTAGAGTAAGACCCTGACATTAATAAATCCCCTGGAATTAAGAAACTACCCATGTGTGAATTTCGTATCGTAATTGATAGTATAGGAACGCTTGTTGATGATGTCATGAAGTGAAATACATAAAATGGCGTGCAAGCTAATGAAATGTTTATTTGGAGGATTAAAAATGGAGATACCTTTATTTCGTAACAATAACCTATGCTGTGGATGTGCTTGCTTTCGTGGTCCAAACCTGCTTTGGTAGTCTGGTCTGCGTGTGCGTGTGCGTGTGCGTGTGCGTGTGCGTGTGCGTGTGTATATATATATATATATATATATATATATATATATATATATATATATATATATATATATATATATATATATATATATATATATATATATATATATATTTTTAAGGTTCGACTGCCAAGGTCATATCCCCTTTACTGCACGATTATAAAAGCACACGTGCATATATGCACGCAGTTCTATATATCAATATATATTCCGATTTCTTTCAAGTAAGCTAGTGTATTTTTAGCATTTTTTGCGTTGAAGTTTACAGCGTAATTTGGCAGTATGTTATGACGCAGGCGTTCAGCAGCATGTAGTGGGCAATCACTTATTATGTGTGTGATTGTGAGGGCTATATTGCAGCGGTTACAGTACCGAGGAGTTCCATTTTTAAGTAAATGTTGATGGGTAATTTTAGTGTGCCCTATCCTCACACGGTGCATCTTCACATTCTCCTCCCTTGATGAATGTTGTACTGTAAATAGATGTTTCGCTATGGGTTTTATTTGAGAAAGGTGAGTATTTACTCCTGCCCATTTCTCCTGCCATATCATAGTGAATTTCTCTTTTAGGTATTTCGTGATATCAGTTGCTACCGAACATTTGACGTCAATTTGCTTGCTAAACGTCGCTTGGTAAGCAGCTTGATCTGCCTCTTCATTTCCAGGGATTCCAACATGGCTGGGGACCCAGATAAATTCAATTGATTTCCCTTGGTCGAATATATGGCTTAAAACGGATTGGCATTTTATATTCATCGGATCTGAGGGATAGATTTGGGATATTCCATTTAAAACATTATTACAATCCGTCACAATTAAAAACTTGTTGGCAGCTGTCATGGTACAGTATAGCATTGCTTGCCACATAGCGTATTGTTCAGCAAAGGTAATCGACGATTTAGTGTCCAAACTCCATTGATGTGCTACACCCTCGGTAACTATAGCACTGCCAACTCCATTTAAAGTTTTAGATCCATCTGTATACACAAGTTGGTGCAGGGATATTGTCTGCAGATATTCTCAAACTCTTGCAGGTAGGTATGGTGTTTTGTAGTTTCCTTCTTATAAGTCGCTAAATCTCTTCTTATTTTTATTACAGGTGTCTTCCATGGCACAGCGTCCAACATTATATCATCCAGTAGTGTTGGAATGACTATGCCCATCTGTCCCAGATGTTCTTGAAATCTTACACAAGCAGGCCGGGTGATGGTAAGTCGTGATCTATACGCCTGCATGTCTACATGAAATATAATTTTATTAGGATGTAGTGGTAGCGACAGAACTTTAATCATGTAGTTCGTAGTTAACTGTGTCCTTCTAGTTTCCAAGGGTGGAACTCCCGCCTCACAGTATAAGCTGTTTACTAGACTGGTAGGGAAGGCTCCGAGGCAGTACCTTATGGCGGCGTTATGTACGATATTTAAAGTTTCAAGCAAGGTTTTACGAGCTGATGAATAAACTATGCAGCCGTAATCAATTTGAGATAGTACTAAGGCCTGGTATATTCTGAAGAGCCATTTTGTTTCTGAGCCCCACTTCGTATGCGCCAGGACCTTAATTATGTTTAGGCTTTGTAAGCATTTGTTTTTTAGTCGTTCTATGTGAGGTCTCCAGGTAAGGGTATCATCAAACGTAAGGCCCAAGAACTTTGCGGTATCAGTACATCTGATAGGTTCGTCTAACAAAAACAGTAATGGATTGTAATGCGGTTTTCGTAATCTGCAGAAATGTACGCACTGGGTTTTTTCTTTAGAGAAAGTCAGACCAATGTTGCTACCGTTTTTAACTATCTGGGTGATCGCGGGTTGAAGAATACGGCTTATTTGGCCAACAGTTTTGGCCGAGTAATATATGGCGATATCGTCAACGTATATACATTTGTCGATATCACTGGAGATATTCATGGCAATATCATTAACTGCTATTGTAAAAAGCGTACAGCTTAGCGTAGATCCTTGAGGAACTCCATTTTCAAGGTTTTTTGCAACGGACAGTTTGTCACCAACTCTTACTCGGAAACGCCTATTACTGAGAAAATACTTTATTAGTAATGGCCAGTTTACCTCTCAGGTTTAAATCAAAAATCTTTTCTAGAATACTATGCCTCCAGGTCATATCATATGCACCCTTAATATCAAAGAACACAGCCACCAGGTGGTTCCTTTTACGGAAAGATTCCTGGACAGCGTGTTCCAGAAGGACTAAGTTGTCTGTGGTTGATCTGTGCCTTCTGAAGCCGGCTTGGTGTGCTACTAGAAGATTATATTTTTCGAGGTGCCATTGCAGTCTATTATTTATCATCCTCTCCCATATCTTTCCCATGCAGCATGTGAGACTGATTGGTCGGTGGCTGGCTGGACTCAACGGATTTTTTCCAGGTTTTAGTACAGGTATAACTACTGCCTCCTTCCACTCATCCGGGTAAGTACCTTCATCCCACAGTTTATTGTATAGTTGTAGCAGGTACATTTTCATTTCAATTGTGAGATTGAGTAGCATTTCATTGCAAATTAGGTCATTTCCTGGCGCTGTCTTTTTGCTGCGTTTTAAAGCGAACTCAAGTTCTTCGATGGTGAAGGGTACATTATATTCTAGATCCCGAATTGTATCAAAGGGAAGTTCTATTTCTCTTTCATTTTTAGTTTCAAAAAAATTGGATGGATAGTTTGCAGAGCTACTAGTATTTTCAAATTGTCTGGCCAACGTGTTTGCAATCTCAGTCGGATCTTCCGTGATTATATTTTGATGGGTTTGTATAGCATAAATTGATTGACTTTTATATCTCCCGTTAATTGCTTTAATCTTTTTCCAGGTGCCGTTAATATCTGAACTTGCCGAAACGTTTGTTGTATATAGGATCCAGCTCTTTCGTTTGCTTTCGAGCACAATGCGCCTACTAATAGCTCTGGCTCTCTTGAACGCAATGTGGTTTTCAATCGTTGGTTGCCTTTGATACCTTCTGAATGCTGCCTTCTTATTATTGACGGCTACCTTGACATCATGATTCCACCACGGCAGAGGTCTCTTTACCGGCTTATTTCCCGATTTTGGTATGCTGTTTCCCGCCGCTCTCAATATACTATCAGTTATTGTTTCGACGGTAATATTTGGAGGTATTTCAAGGCTTTGACGGAATAGTGACCAGTTAGCATTCGCAGATATGAATCGTGCAGTTACTGCCCTATTATTATTATTATTATTATTATTATTTTTTTTTTTGTCAGAAATGCCCTTATGCGGAGTAGTGTGGGGCTCTCCCGACTGGGCATACCCACTAAAACCCCACCTCAGGCTTCGACTTCTTTGGCCATTAGCCTTTCTCAGATATAAACTTAAGGCAACCATATATCGCCTTGGTTCCTACTATAATAAGCGGTAAAAGATCATCGTCTAGTTAAGTCCTAGGATGGTTATAGTTTGTCTAGTAGCCCCACTTTTTGAAAGAAATCAATCGTGTTACTACATTGGCTCTCGTTGGATAGGTTTGCTTCCCATCTTTTGTCAATTTTAAAAAGGTTACGTTCGACTATATACTGTGGGCAGACACAAAGTATGTGTTTTATCGATAAATTTGTTTGACACATTTCACAGAGAGGAGGATTCTTTCCTGTCAACAGGTATTCGTGTGTATATGCAGTGTGTCCCAATCGAAGTCTATAAATCTTGGTGAGTTTGAATCGTTTTTCTTTAATTTGAAACAATGGCCCCAGGTCTGGTTTAATTTTCCTTAACACAAGATCTGATGTCATCCACTGATTTCCCCACCACTCCCAAACCAGTTTCTTTACTGTCGCTTGTCGTATCTCTTTCGGCAGGTTTATTACGTTTTCCTCTGCTAAACCGAGGTCTTCCAGGGCCTCTTTCGCTCTTACTCCCAGTGATCTACATCTGCGCAAGTGAGCGTTCTCGATATTTTGTGTTAATATAGGGCGATTTGGATGTTCGATCTGCGATATAACTTTGAGGTAGTAATTTACTATCAGCTGTTTCCTACGGACGTTCAGTGGAAGGATGTTAGATTCAGCTTGGAGGGCACCGATGGGACTTGTTGGAAAGGCTCCAAGGGAGTACCTTATAGCGAGGTTCTGAATCTTGTCTAGTTTACCCAACAATGTATCACTGCTTGTTGAGTAGACGGTAGAACCGTAGTCTATTCTTGATAAGATTAACGCCCTGTAGATGTCAAGCAGCGTTTTTGGATGCGAACCCCATTTGAGATTGGCGAGTACCCTTAGAACGTTTAGTGATTTTTTGCATGATATTATCAAGTTTTCTAGGTGACTAGTCCATCTTAGTTCCCTATCCAGGGTGAGGCTTAAGAACTTTATTTCTTGGGAAATACTTATTATTCGACCGTTCATGTACAGTACAGGGTCATAGTGTGGTTTACGGAGTCTACAAAAATGCACAGTTTTTGTTTTCTCCTCAGAGAGGACAAAACCTGTTTTGTTTATATTTTGTGCTATTTGGTCGATTCCCACTTGTATTTTGCGGGTTATATTGCCTATTTTGTTGTCAGCATGGCAGATCATTAGATCGTCAACGTAAAGGCTTCTATCAACCACTTCCACATCACTCGCTATTTCATTAATAGCAATAGCAAACAGGCTACAGCTCAGTGTTGAACCTTGAGGTACACCGTTTGCTAATGTATATTCATTTGAGTGAACGTCACCTACTCTGACTATACACTTTCGTTCTGCTAGAAAAGCTTGCACAGACTTGGGAAGATTACCCCGTAGGTTATATTATGCATATTTGTCAGGATTCCATGCCTCCATGTCATATCGTAGGCCCTCCTTATATCGAAAAACACTGCCACGAGGTGTTCTCCATTATCAAATGCCTTTAAGATTTTTTCACTTAGTTTAACTAAGTGATCAATTGTTGATCGGCCTTTCCGAAATCCTGACTGGTATGGAACTAGTTTTTTGTTTTTTTCCAGGAATGATTGAAGCCTCTCATTCACCATTCTTTCCAGTAATTTTCCTAAACAAGAAGTCAGGCTAATTGGTCGATAGTGTTCTGGTAGCAACGGGTTTTTGCCAGGTTTTAAAATGGGAACCACAATTGCACGTTTCCATTCTGACGGGTAAGTACAGTTTCGCCAGCACTCATTAAAGAAGTTTACTATACTTGTTTTCAGTTCAGGACTGCAGTGGCGGAGCATCTGGTTATGAATGCTGTCATGTCCGGGTGAGCATGACTTGGTTTTCTGGAGTGCGGTTTCTAGTTCTTCAAGCGTAAAAGGTAAGTTGTAGTCTAGGTCTTGCTCAGTTTCAAAATCGATTTTTGTTGCTTCCCAGTTAGCTTTTATTTCCAGAAATGAGTCAGTGTAATTTCCAGAGCTGCTGGCTCTGCAGAATTCCGTTGCTAGGAGATTTGAAATCTCCTGCAGGTTATTTGTTACGACCTCGTCCGGCCTCCGAAGGAATGTTGGATAATTACGTCCACATTTACCAGATATTGCTCCAATCTTTTTCCATATCTCATTTGAGGTGACATCCGGTGTAATTTCAGATACGTAGCGTTGCCACGATTTTCTTTGTGCTTCAAGAATTTTTCGGCGACAAACAGCTCTACATTTTTTGAAGTTAATGAGATTTTCCATGGTAGAACTACGTCGAAATCTATTTAGAGCTTTTTTCTTTGCTGAGATTTTCTCTTTTATTTCCGTTGACCACCAGGGTACCATTTTAGTGATTTTGCCAGATTTAGATTTTGGTATATTGGCTTCCGCGGCTTTTATTATTGCGTTAGTCAAACTCTCGAGATTTAAGCTGTTTTCGCATGGTGCAATAAGCTGTTCAGTAAAACATTTCCAATTGGCTTGCTGGATTTTGAACTTAGCAAGCGATTTAACGACTGGGTTCTTGCCTCGGACTGTGATAATTATCGGGAAATGATCGCTGTTGTGTAGGTCGTTCTCAACTTCCCATTTCAGATTTGTGTGTATAGTTGGAGAGCATATTGTCAGATCAATGGAGTCAAACGTTCCCGATCTTATGTTAAAGAACGTAGACGATTCGTTATTTAAAAAACAGAGGTTTTTGTCCTCAATTAATTCTAACAACTCTTTACCTCGAGCATCGTTTGTTGCCTAACCCCAAACAGCATTGTGACAGTTGAAGTCGCCTAGCAGAATAAGAGGTGATTGCAGTTGATTCACGATACTGCCTATTTCTCCAACACAGTACCTTGTGTTAGGAAGATAAACGTTACATATTATAAAACCTCCACTAATTTCGAGTTTTATTGCAATAGCTTGATATTCTGTATTGATTTTATTATTTATTACAACAGTAATGGTATACAACAAATAACACATTTCATTTACATAAACCTATGTACAATTTGCAAATCGGAATTATAATTATAATGTTTATCATTATTATTAATTTCCATTGAATAGTTTTAATCTGATTAAAAAAAAACTACCCCACTTTAGTGTTTCGTTGCCATCAATAAAGCACACCACCTGATTTTTACACCACCGCTTCTTGAATGTAGAGATCGAATTTTTTCCCTTATGCCATGAGAATGTTACTTATATTCTGTTTTTTAAACCATTTTGATAACCATTACGAAATGAAGTTGGTTGATTATCGTTTTTCATGGCATTAACTGCTTGGGTATATATATAGAATTTTGCAGTATTAATAATGTAATTTATTAATTTATCCTCATTGGTATCCTCTTTTAATCCGCATATGATGTCGTTCTGTGATAAATTTTTATTGTTCCATATTTTACTTGCGGCCTTTGTAACCATCTTCCAGATTTTTTCAGCTAGGGGACATGTAATGACCATGTGCCGAGCATTCGCTATAATAGCTTCACAAAAATGACAGTTTTTTCTGTTTCTTATTTTGGCTTTGAACAGGTACACCGGATCTGCTAGCCTATCTTTTGCGAAACGCCAGCTTATTTCAGCAATCGATCCAGGAGTGAGTGAGTTAAAAAACGCTAGCCAATGAGTTTCATCTCGAGTCCAGTAATTGCTTAGTGATTGGCCAACTGGGATTTTGAAATAGTCTGCAGTTATTTGTTGCTGTAGTTTTTCCTGTTGTTTTTTGTAGGTTTAGTGAGGTGCCCGAAGCATATTTGAAAACCAGTTTGTTAGTAGCACTCAAATCATTTTTCATAAGTGGTCCATTAAAATAGTTTTTAATTCTTGTGTAGTGAACTTTTAGTTCATTTTTTACATTTTCTGATACATCAGTTTCAAACCGCAGTTCTGTTTCTTCGATCCATTGACCGTTAAATGTGAAATCCGCTAGTACTTTGTATCCTAACTTTGCCCAATCAGCACTAAATAATGGTGGGATGGCGGGGGATATCAGTTTTGATTCCGTTGTTGGAATTTCCAACACATCAAAGTTCTCCAATGCGATATCCAATGTTTGCATGTTGTAAATTACTTCGACCATAAAAGGCGACAAAGGATTGTTTCTTGGTCTTATTCCGTCTAGAAAGAACCATTGCCAGGATATTCCTAGCGCATTTACCTGCTCCATACTATATTTTAAGAGCAACTTCCAATTGGACTCTTCCGTTTTGCTAATGAACCTTTTTCCGAACCATGCCCTCATTGACTTTACCTTGGATGGAATATGTACTAGTCCCAGACCTCCTTGTTGTACAGGAGTGCACAGTTCCTTGTGTGAAGTCCAGTGTTTACCCTTCCACATGAAGTCTACTATATGTTGCTGAAGTGTACCTAACTGTTGATGCGTGAGACTAATGCTTTGTAGAATGTGCCATAACTTTGGCGCGATGTAAGTGTTTATTGCGGTTTTTCTTCCAACTAATGATAGTGAAGGCAATTTCGTTTTCCATTTTGCGAAGACGTTGTTTAGTGTGGCATTTAACGTGTTGTAGGCTTGAATTGAATCTTGCTCTGTATTATTAGATAGTTCTATACGTAGTATTTTGATCGATTCCGATGACCACTTAAGGTCAAGCGGGGAGTCCTTTCTTCCTTTCCATTTACCAGACCATAAGCCGCGACATTTCGTCAGGTTTAGTTGTGCACCAGATTCTCCTTCATAGACTTTATAACATTCGATAAGTTTTTTTAAATCGGATTGATTGCTAATAAACACCGAAACACCGTCCGCGTAAGCACTCACTATTACTTTAATAGGTGTGTAAGGAACAGAGATCAATAAACCTTCAAGGAGATTTCGTGATAAGGTGAGGTAGGGTTCTATTGCAATAGAGAAAAGTGGGCCTGATAAAGGGCAACCTTGTCTTATCCCATTACTAAAATCGATCGCTTTTGTAAGTAGTGACCCTATTCTTACGTGACATGTGGCATTAGTATATAACAGTTGTATATTATTAGTAAAATATTTTCCAACATTCATTTGTCGTAGCACGTGTAGCAAATATTTGTGTGAGATATTATCGAACGTTGACTTCTGATCCAAATTGAGTATGGCTAACGGTATATTTCGTTGGTTTGCGAAGAAAATTATTTCTCTATGCAGATGGATAGCATCGTACATCGGTCGGTTTGGCACGGAGTACCTTTGATCTGGTGAAATTATTTTGTTTATGACACTAGACAGTCTCACGGATAATACCTTTGCAAAAATTTTATAGTCTGTTGTTAACAACGAAATAGGCCTCCAGTTCTAGCAAGTCTCCTTTTTTTGGTAAGAGGGTGAGTACAGCTTTAGACATTGAAGGTGGTAATTTGGTCTTTGTTATAGCCTCCGTTATCATTTTGTGATAACCTTCTTGTAGAGTTCCCCAAAAACATATGTAGAAATCCGCTGTTAAACCATCTATTCTTGGCGCACTCTTTTTGTTCAATGAGAAAAGCGCAGCGGTTACGTCTTCAATGGAGATAGGTTGTTCTAAAGGGGTCTTATCGACGTCAGATAATGAAGTTAGATTCTGATATAAAACGCTTGACGGGTTAAGCTTGATTTGTTTAGCTTGATATAAGTGCTGAAAGTGATCGGTAACTATTGAAGATAATTTCGGTGACTCCTCGTCTACCTTATTATCGTGGCGTAAAGCAGATAACGGTTTGAACTGGGTTTTAGCCTGTCTGTTAATTGTTGGACGATCCAAGTGAATGAGATTGTCATACTTTGCGGCGTACAGCTGTTTTTCACTTGTTCTAAGGTAAGCATCTCTTGTCTTGTTCATGAGATTATGGATACTTACCTTATCGGCATTGTTGTTATTTAGAAACAAGATATTCGATTGTTGCTGCAACTTGCGCAATTCCATGTGTCGCTTCTGGCTATTCTGTCTTTGATATAGAATGACAATTTCCTTTATTCGTCGTTTTAACTGCTCCCACCACATTATTTGGTCAAAGTTTGGATAGGTGGTGTCACGTGCAATCTCTGATTTCAAGAATGGGTCCATTGCTTGTATGAAACATTTGTCTTGCAAAAGCATATCATTAAATTTCCAATATGGCGGGTGTTTCCTTATTTTACAGGACCTAACAGACACTGACACAGAAAGATGATCCGAGAAAGTGGTGTGTAATGACGCAGTAACTAGACAATTAGTCAGGTCACGCGAACAATAGATGCGGTCTAATCGTGATGCAGTCATAGGGATCATTTTAGCGTAATACGTTAGCCGATTCTAGTTCTGTGAACAAACTCCCAACAGTCAATGAGACTAGCTTCCTTTATCACTCTATTCAATTCGTTTGACATGTCAGGATATCTTTCTCCTGAACCAACTCTATCTTTATGTGGATCAAGGGTACAATTAAAATCTCCTCCCAAGATTATGTGCGAGTTGCTGTCAACTGTCTGAAGGTATCTGTTTAGAGAATAAATAACGTGCCGTGCAACTGTAACGTTCCTGGGGATATATACTCATAAAATGACCCATAGTTCTTTATTAATATCAACGTTTATTCTTTGAAGGTAAGATTCTACTATTAATTCGTGCTCTATTGCTTTAATATGTGTATTCTTTTTTACCGCTATCAAAGTGCCGCTATAATTTTCATTACGCGGATTTAGGAAGAAATTATACATGTTGCAATTTAGTTGTGTGGGTAGTTCATCCAAATTCGACTCCTGAACTAAAAGTATGTCCGGCGATTTGAAGTTTAGGAAGGTTACGAATTCGTTCAGTTTGAAATCTGATCGTAAACTCTTTGTGTTAACGGTATAAATGCTTAAGGCGTTTTGCTGCATTTTGATTTAATAAGTGAGGTTTTCAACAGAAGACCTGAAGTCTAAGACTGCATCATCATGTGCTGGATCCGTTGTACCCGATTCTTTTTGTATGTCTCTCCTTAGGTTACTTATGATACGTTTGCATCGTTCCTTTGTGCATCGTTGGGAAAAGACAGGAATTGTATCCTTAATCAGCTGGACAAGATCTTTAATGTTATCAGTATATTTCCTTGCAACTTCTAGTGGACTATTGCTGGTTTTAACTTTGTTTAGGAAATCGGAAAACGTGATAAAATCGAGAACAAGGTCGCTCCTGTCCGTCCAAAGGTGCTGGATTTCGTCATAGTTGTCAACAGAGAGAGATTGATCGACTCTACGCTTTTTCAGTTTCCGAGAAGGGTTTCCGCTTTTGGTAGGAACCTTGAAACTATCCTCCGCGAGTGCTTGTTCAACTGAGTATTCACTAATTTCTGATTCACTACACACATCAGCATCCCTAGCGGGCTCGCCCTGAATGTCTTGAGACTCACTGATTTGTTCAAATAAACTGACTCGTGTAGAAGAGTCAGTAGGTGGGTGCGGTCTCTTATCAGTTAAATTAATAATTGGGATGTCCGGCAATACTGATTGACGTTCAGGAACCGTGCATTTGGAAGCAATATGTCCGTATTCGTTACACCGGAAACCTTTAATTTTCTCGTCAGAGAGAAAAATTCTATACTGATCATCCTCATAGTCTATTACAATCGACGTTGGAAAGTTATTCGGTTTTTCGAGATCTGATGCAATAAAAACTTGTCGTCTGAAGCTATGAACGTGTGCGTATTCCTCAAGGCGAATACCGGCCCCTACAAAGGATATTGGGGAAACTAGCTGTAAGAGGATTCTTCTTAATTCCTCTTCAATGACGTAATGAGGAATACATGGCGAAACGTTGGATAATATAATTCGCTTTGCGGGCAAAATTAATTTTCTAGCGGGCACGAACACATCGTTGATATTTACTCCTCCATATTCGTCAATAAATTTATGTACTGTATCTTTTGAAGATAAGTATATGCAAACACGGTTGTTGCTCATTCTGGAGGCAAATAGCACTCTTTTTGGACCTATTATATTTCCAGTAACAAGAACGTATTCTTTCACATTAATTCGCTCTATTGATGGATATATTATAGCCTGATCTTTTTTGGGAAAGTCAGAATTTGTAACAACATTAGAAAAAGATCTTGTATTTTGTGTAATACGCAGTGTTTCTATAGGTACCGTAGCGTTTGTATTTTTTACATCCTGACCACCCCTGTTGTCAGAAGTGGAACAAGATGCAGAAAAATGCGACATAATATTAATTATGTATTATATATAATGGAATGAAAGTGAATACATTACATTTTCATAATTCAAGCAGGGAAGGTGAAAGGTCGTGTGATAATTTTAATATTATATTGAAGTAGATAATGTTTATACGAAAATAACTTATTTACCTGTTTAATATTCTTTATACACAACAATAATAAACCTTGTAATTAGCGTCCTACCGCATTTATATAGTCACAGATAATATTATGTTAATCACGGCGCATTAATTAATTGATTAATAGGTTAAATACTCGCATTAAACACCGAATTTAACAATACTTTAAAAGCAGTATAAGATACGTCTTTATTCAACTACACTCGATGTGTGTGTGCGTGTGCGTGTGCATGTGTGTGTGTGTGAGTGTCTTTTTGTTAATATTTTATCAATTTTTCAGCTTAAGTGTACCAATAAAAACAGGACTGCTTTGTAAGCGCAAATATGAATGCATTGAAAATAATCGTACCTTGACTATTTTATGGCATACTTGTAAAGGTCAAAACTAGTTTAGATTAGATAAACAAAACTACTGTAAACTAACAGAATTAGAGTTTTGTTTATCTGATCTAATTCTGTTAGGTTTCAATAGTTTTGTTTATCTAGTCTAAGCTAGTTTGGACTTACACACAATACGTAATATTAGCCGTTTATGCCTCTCAATACTCAGAATAGCTGCTATATTTTCGAACCTTTTTTGTAATAACTTTTTAACTAACAACGAATGACGGACAAAATCTTTGGAATGTTGTCCAGTCATGCACTTGACAATATATGTCAAAGTCAATAGAGGATGGTACCTCTTTGTAAATAATTGCCGATATTGCCTTATGGTGTATGTTTATCATATTGATAGGAAATGAAGTTCTCAAACAGCAGTTGGTTTCAAAATGAAGTTAACACATTACATTTATTTTGAGTGTAATAAAATGTAAGCACGTATCCTTTTAATGCAAGGTAGGTTTTAAGCAGATAAAAGTCAGTGTAGTATTGTTTTGATATAGCTATAATGAACAGAAACAGCTGACTTCGGTTAACGCATTCTAAGATAAAAATATTTGAGTGCATAACCTTGTAACTGTAATGTTTGCTGACATAGGTCAATTAGACGTTATTATTAAAGGTATGCGCTGTTGATCATTTTTCATTTTGAATTCTATGTAAGGATAGGTTATATATTTGTATAATTGTGTTGAATTATGAATTAGTTAATATCGTAAAGATTTACGAGAAGTAGTTTTAGTTGGTTTTATGCTGAAATTAGTCAGACATTATTTTGTTTTATTAAATATACAAATAAAAACAGCTGTTTAGTGTTCTTCAGATTACATGTGGTATTAATGTACAACTTGTTGTATTTTAATTGTTTAATCTATAAAATTGAGTGGCGCCTAACGAATCAAATGCTTAACTGAGTATAGCTGTGGATATATCTCTGCCTCCCTCACAACCTGACAAAAAGAGTTCTGCAGTAAGTTTCGTATGCAATGTAGCTTGCTGAGCTATACCGAGGCGCAAACATACCGTTCAAATCCCAATCCATACATTTTTATTTGCTATATTTTGAGTCCATATACCCCAAAGTCATAATATCGATGCCCAAAATTTACCAAACCAAAAAAAAGTTTTCATAAGAAGGAGGCAGTTCTAGCATTGTTTCCATATAAAACGGAATTGGAAGAATCTCTAGAACGAAGACACAACGTATCCACTGTTGTGCGGCTAATAAACGAAAAACGAAAGTTGACAAACGCACAAGGCCAGCAAAAACAAAAAACCTACAACGTAGCACAAAAACTGATTCGAGTAGTGACGATGGTGTTTTCACTGCGGAAACTTGTTCTCAACGTCTTTGGAGGCACACACAGTTCCTGCGCAGACATTGATGGCGAATCGTTTCAATACATTTTCTGGGCTTATTTTATAATAGCGCTTTTTACACCATTATATGGGCAAACGGGGATGAATGCATTTTCGTAACAATATTGTTCTGTAAAACCTTTCTTTACTACATGTATTGGGTACTATTATGTTGTTTATAAACATGTGCAACATCGGGTTTTATTGTTAAGGTAATTAAGAAAAACTGCTAACACTGTGAAGTTGGTCTTACCCGTATTCGACTTTTATGGGTTTTGATAGTGGTTTTATTTTGTCGTTAGTACTACTATAGCGCTGATTGGTGCCCAAAAACGCCAAACATCGGGCTTTAAGTTTTAAGGCAATTAAGAAGCACCGCTAACGGTGCGAAGTTGGTCCCACCCGCATTCGACTTTCGTGGATTTTGAAACTGGTTTTTCGGTCATCATCACTGCTACGTTCGTGCTGATTGTTGACCAAAATGTTCTTACTCCAGACTTCCGGTTTTCAAGATTATTAAAACAACCTGCTAATAGTATGACGTTGACCTCGCCATTATTACATTTTTGCGAATTTTAAACCTGGTTTTCCTTTTATTGTTAGTACTGAATGGTGCTATAGGTTTTACAATACAACCGTTTTCAAAATAATTAAGAAAAATCACCGATAGTGTGATTTTGGTCGCGCTTGCATTGTATTTTTGGATTTTGGCATTGACTCTCTTACAGTTAAGACAAAGGTAATGTAACAAAACTTATAAAAAATATATTTATTTAAAATGATAAAAAGACAAAAAATGTAGATAACGAGATTTACTTACATGTAATGTTATCATTCAGATAAGTAGGTGTTTTTAAGACAATTTGATGGCATAATACACTTTCACTTTCAAAAGTATAAGTATAAAAGTTTATTTAAGAATGGGTGATCTAAAAGGAAAATTTGCTTTGGTCACTGGTGGTGCGCAAGGAATAGGTTTTGCCTGCATTCGAGAGTTCTGTATAAATGGAATTGAGGCAATTTACATAAAATAAACGCAGTCATATTTTAAATTTTGTATTTCTAGGGAGTAACTCTTGCCGATTTTGATTCCGATAAAGGAGCGGAATCTACAAAATTGTTCAATGCAGAGTTTGGTGATGGAAAGGTTATTTTTTTTAAAGTTGTTGTTTCGAACAAAGCTCAATTTAACGGTAGATTCATGTTTTAATTCCAACTTACATTTATCAGAAAACAATTAATTAGACATCATTGTAAACATAACTAAGATAGTACAATTTATAGATGCTTTCAAGTCATCTCTTAAGCATTGGAAATATTTAGATATTGTAGTAAACAATGCTGGTATCATAAATGAAAGTAACTGGGAATCTTCACGTTTGGTCAATAGTGTAAGTTATGTAATGATGAAATAGTATCTACCTTTTTTATTGCTACAGGGAGGAGCTTTGCAAGGGACTCTTTTAGGATTTGAATATATGAGCAAAAGCAAAAATGGTAGGGGAGGAATTATTGTTAACATAGCGTCAAAATCTGGAGTATTTCCTTCTTCACCTCTTCCAATTTATTCTGCAACAAAAAGTTTTGTTGTAACTTTGGGTCGTTGTTTAGGTCATGAAATGTATTTTCAATGTAATGAAGTAAAAATTTTAACAGTATGTCCGGGAAAACAACTACCCAAATTATACTTCATGCTCGGCACCAAGGTCTTCATAACTTATGCCCAAATGTTGAAGAAATTATAGAGCAGGGTATGAAAAAGATTCCATCTCAAACGTAAGCCTACTTAATATTATTGACATTTTTGAATAAATGTTTAACTCATAGTCCTGAAGAATTCGCAAAGAATTTAATGACCGTTATGTGGAATGGAAGTAATGGTTCTGTATGGATTATTGAACAGAATAAATCTAACGAAGTGAACTTTTCCAAAATTGATGTAGTACAGAATACATAAATATAGTTAGTCAACGTTGTAACTCATTAATAAAGTAATATGTATGCTCATTATCAAATACGGGGGAAATTAGATTAGAAATTTGAATGGCACACAGACTGAGTTGTGGACATGACCCCAACGTCTACTGTATAATATAAATTACCCGTTACAGCGTTCAGGTATTTGTTCAACCTGGACCTACAGCATAGAATTTCTGCGACTGGTGACGACTCACAGCACCATCATCTAAAGAATGCTCTCCAACCCGAGCTTTTTTATCTTTTAGGTAAACAAAGACCTCAATGCTTGAATTGGTTTAACTAAGCTCACAAAATAAAGATAGTAGTGGTCTAATTAAAATTTACTGTACTAGCAATGGCACCTTTATAGAACAATCAATCGGCCACTACCCAACGATATCTCAAATTATTACTTATAAGTTTCCTTGTCCTTTTAAAGGTTAATTGTCATAATCTACGGGGTTAGTTAATCCTTGGAATAGTATACGCATCACTAATAAGCCTCTAAACGTCTACAAGGGCCGTCACACTCTACGCGCTAACTTAAATGTTCCGCATCCTCTTACGTACTTCTAACGCTTGTATTAATTAGGCAATTTATTCACCAATTACCTTCTTAAATGTTCGTCGAATTTAAGATTTTTACTCATTTCGTGTCTAATGTCTATAAACTTAATTGATTTAATGTCGTTAAGAAACATACATATATTTACATCAGCAGTAATAATTGTTTAATGCAGTTTTAATTTCAATCTACAATATCCAAAATCCTTACTTCGTTATAAAGGCTCACATTAAGAGTTTCTCATGATTTTACGCGGATGTTATACACAGTTCTTGCTCTTAACGCAACGGTTTCTGTTTATCTCAAACAACTTTTTTTAATTTTTGGAAAATTAATTATCACAATTTCCAACTCCATAAATCAACTTTACTTGTAAACGTTTTAACGTTCTGTTCCTAAAAATGGGTTCAGGCAATGAACAGCACAGCGTTCTTAACTGCACTGTAGCTGTGGTTGTAGCATAGACTCTTTTTCTGAAATCAAGCGCACGATAGTTCTAGATAAGGGTTCGCTAACAAAACATCTTTCAACACTGCGACTCTTCCTCGCTTATGGATTCTCACGTCCATCTTGCCAACATCACCAAAGTTTGCACCGATAAACAAAACCAATCACTGTCAAAGGGTTTAAATGTCACATGCCTTCGCTCAACAGAAAAGCCAAAACAGAACAACGCAAATATGGGGCCATATATTTTAGCCATCTTCACATTTTTAAATGACTAAATCCGATATTCATGTTCATTTAACCAAACTCAAATTTTTATGAACACATAAGTGCAAAGTCTCGTTCCGCAAAATTCCACATAGTACAATGCTGTTTGCCCCTATTTACATATCATTTACCATTATGAAAACCTACCCCATTTATACGAATAAAACTACATACATATTCTTTGATATAAAAACATATCATTAATTTATTTTACGCTACCCTTTCATAACAGTTTTAAACCGGCAGTCCTGAAAATACAAAAGTTACACAGTAATACACATTGTCGTCCCAATAGGGTTTTACTAAAATATTAAATCCCATTCATCTTTAATTCTTTCAACTCACAATCCTTTATGCAAGATACGTAGAACGTCGCACTAATTATACCCAGTGCGTCAATATAATCTCATAGTGTTTTCATGCTTATGTTATTTATTAATACTTATGATGATTTTGGTACTTTTCTTGTGGACTGCTCAGAATTTATCTTGTGTGGGTGTTGCGTTGTGTTTATGACACCGATTAATCACAAATTAAGCAATTTTATTCAATATCTTTCAAACGCGTACAAAATACTCCATTATTTTAAACAGTTTTATCTTAATTTTATTCTTATATGTTATATTCATCTCTATTTACAACATGTCACTTAAGTTAATCTTATGTTTTGTACATTTCTTGCTCACTCAATTTTTAATTTATTAAAACAGATTCAAATTTATTTGTTTCTCAAGCTGTACTTGTCCTTACAAGTCTTTTTAAATTTGGTAATTCAGAGTGTCGGAAAATAAGAAACACCCATCTATTTTGTGCAGGTATTGGTTACCATTTGGTGTTAAATTAACGTTTTAACTGAATTCTAGTGTAAAGTGTGTTTGTAAGAGTGGTGTGATTTGCGTGTGGATGTGTGCGGTTATTTCATATTTACTATCCGGATCTTAGAAATGGTCGTCATCAGATCGATGTCGGGATTTGGAGTGCATAAGGAGTGCTGTCAAGGGAATCTTCTTTCTCCTTGGAAAGATCGTCAAGGAGTTGAGTTAAATTGGAAGAAGGGCGTTTGAACTTGCATTTGGGTTTTTTTTTGTGAGCATAGAGGAAAGCATTGGTAGTTGTAAAGTGAGGTAAGAATTTCCTTGGTAAAGAGATAGTGCTGGTATGCTAAGTTCCTCTGTAGTGTTGGTATTCTGTCTTGTTGACTTATTGTATGTAGTGTAGTGAAGTCTGTATATTGGTTCTAGGATTAAGAGTTTACAGGAAGCAATGGAGGAAAGATGGTTTTGTGTAATGTTTCTGTACAAGGAAGCTTAGTAGCCTATAATGCGCCAAATGTAGGTCTTTTGTGTGTTTTAGAGTGACAACCCTCTGATTCGGTTCTGAAGTCGCCCAGAAAATTTGCAAGTGTACGTATTCAGTCTAGTGTTATTTGTACGTGGGGAAGTCCCAGGTGTGTCACTTCCTGTTGGAGCATTAGACTTTTATTGTTAAGGGTAATTGCAGCATTCTGCTAAGATAGGTTTGTTATCTCGGAAGTTGGGATGTCGGAAGAAGATCGCTTACACCGTAATATGTTGAACAGAATCTTTCTACTTGTTAGCTCCAGTTGGAAACATTCTGGAGGGTCTTTTAAGCCTCCCGAAAGCTCTTTCACTGTTCCACTGCACTGCAGAGAAAACAGTGTCATCCGCAAACAACCTACCGGGACTATTGACTGTAAAACGGTTGTGTACCAATATTCCGACTGAACACTCCGATAGTCCCTGTAAGTTGCTCCAACAAAGGATAGTGACTCGTTTGGTTGGATCTCAGGGTATTCTTGGTTTCTAGGTAATCATTTTGCCAGAATCTTTTTAAATTATTTTCCAAGACGATAGAAGCAAATTTTTAAGCAATAGGAAGGTAGGAAAGTACAATGCATTTATTGTCCGTTAGTAAGTTCATGATTGGTCTGGTGGGATTTTTGGGTTTCGGCGGCTGTATCCAGGGGCTGAGTTACATCCTCTTTTAAAGCACGCTGTGATTTAGATTGATGTAATGGGAGCACCAAAAGCATTGCTGTTGCATATTTGTCGTGAAGGTTTAGGTTGTGTAACCCTTTCAGCGACCTATAAAGGGTTATTCAGGCCCATTGCCACCTTTGGATAATTGGGCGATCTAAAGAAGGATTGCGGATATGTCAATCTTCTCTTTGAAATATCAAGTATGGTTTGAGATTACTTTTCTTCTAGTGAGTTTGTTCAACTGGTCCCAGAAGACTTGCGCTTACCAAGACACACACGCATGCACGCACGCACACACGCCCTGCCACTTAAGCTTTACCTTGGGAACTTTCTTGCCGCTAAACTAGGCATGATATGTCAATCTTCTCTTTGAAATATCAAGTATGGTTTGAGGTTACTTTTCTTCTAGTGAGTTTGTTCAACTGGTCCCAGAAGACTTGCGCTTACCAAGACACACACGCATGCACGCACGCACACACGCCCTGCCACTTAAGTTTTACATTTGGAACTTTTTTCCCGCTAAACTAGGCATCGTATCAAGAAATGGTATAAAACATTATTAATAGATATGTATAAGGTTTATATGTTGGTATTTTCATATCTTTGAAATATACAGCTGCTTCAGAAACATTCGGTAAAAACGAAAACCAGCAGCTAATGAACCCGTTTTTGCGCGGCTAATCAGTTCCACGAAATACGAAACTTTAAAACACCCTCACATACACACACCCACACCCACATACGCTCACTCACACTCACTCACACTCACACACCCTCACACTCACTCACAATCACTCACACTCACTCACACTCACTCACACTCACTCACACTCACTCACACTCACTCACACTCACTCACACTCACTCAGACTCACTCACACTCACTAACACTCACTCACACTAAAGCACACTCCTCACACTCACACTCACTCCTCACTCCACCCTCACCTCCTCACACTCCTCACCACTCACTCACACTCACCACTCACTCCACTCACCACCTCCTCACACACTCCACTCACTACCTCACTCCACTCACTCACCTCCCTCCCACAGTCACTCACACTCACTCACACTCACTCACACTCCTCACACTCACTCCACACTCCTCACACCTCACTCACACTCCTCACACCTCACCTCCCCCTCACTCCACTCACTCCTCACCACCTCCTCACACTCCTCACACTCACTACTCACACTCACACACTCACTCCACTCACTCACACCTCACACTCACTCACTCACTCCACTCCACACTCACTCACACTCACTCACCTCCACCCCACTCACACCTCCCTCCCTCCTCCCCTCCCACACTCCTCACACTCCTCACCTCCTCACACTCACCACACTCACTCACTCACTCCTCCCACTCACTCCACTCCTCCACTCACTCCACTCCTCACACTCCTCCACTCACTCACCCACTCCTCACACTCTCCCTCCACCTCCACTCCTCCACTCACTCACACTCCTCACACTCCCTCCACCCTCCACTCCCACACTCACTCCCTCCTCACACTCCACTCCACCTCACCCCTCACACTCACTCACTCCTCACACTCCTCACTCACTCACCTCCTCACACTCACTCACACTCCTCCTCCTCACCTCACTCACACTCACTCACACTCCCTCACCTCCCACCCTCACCTCCCTCCCTCCTCCCTCACTCCTCCTCACTCACCTCACTCCACTCACACTCACTCACACTCCTCCCTCACTCACACTCACTCACACTCCTCCACTCACTCACCTCCTCCACCTCACTCACCTCCTCCACTCACTCACTTATGTGCCTGTAATTTTAACTCTCCACTTGTTTAATTACATTAAACTAATTTCACTCCAGTGAGTTCCAGACTTTTTTTCTACCATTTGCTTTAAATTTATTTTGTCAAAAGGTAATAGGCCTTGGAAGTTATATCAACTATCTTCAAGGGATCATCTCGTGATATTCTGTTGACTCGTTACGTAAATCGGTCCGTAGTTTAGCAAATTTAACGGATTGATAAGACTTTAACTTGCGTAAAATATAATGGCTTTTGAAAGATTTGATAGCTTTACAAAAGCTGGAATAAACTCACCACTTTTCTTTACATCACTTATTTGCTTTAAACGGTTGATTACAGTGTGGGATCAAGCGTATCAACGCTGTTCTCTTATGAAAGGAAGTTCACCAGAGGACATATCTAAAAAGGAATAAACTTCTCTTTTACTTCAAAATATTAATTCTGAAGTGCAGTCAATTCCCAAACATTAGAACCTTACTATTGTGTTTCTCAACGTACATCGTCTAGTCCTCAAGTGACACGTGCTCCAGATACTGACAGCAAACCTGAACTTTCTTTCCTCAGACTCAGAAGATATCAATTCTTCTCTTGCGCCTATAACTTCAGTTCTTACTATGTCACAGTTTCTCCTAAATATTTTCTCACCAAAATTAATTTAACATTCTTTGGCGAGTGCTCTTTGGAATTTCTTACACCTGTTTCCAAGACGATAGAAGCAAATTTTAAGCAATCTAGGAAGGTAGGAAGGTACAATGCATTTATTGTCCGTTAGTAAGTTCAGTGTCTGGTGGATTTTGGGTTTCGGCGGCTGTATCCAGCTGAGTTACATCCTCTTTTAAAGCACGCTGTGATTTAGATTGACAATGGGAGCACCAAAAGCATTGCTGTTGCATATTTGTCGTGAAGGTTTGGTTGTAACCCTTTCAGCGACCTAAGTTATTCAGGCCCATTGCCACCTTTGGATAATTGGGCGATCTAAAGAAGGATTGCGGATATGTCAATCTTCTCTTTGAAATATCAAGTATGGTTTGAGGTTACTTTTCTTCTAGTGAGTTTGTTCAACTGGTCCCAGCAGACTTGCGCTTACCAAGACACACACGCACGCACACACGCCCTGCCACTTAAGTTTCACCTTGGGAACTTTCTTGCCGCTAAACTAGGCATGATATGTCAATCTTCTCTTTGAAATATCAAGTATGGTTTGAGGTTACTTTTCTTCTAGTGAGTTTGTTCAACTGGTCCCAGCAGACTTGCGCTTACCAAGACACACGCATGCACGCACGCACACGCCCTGCCACTTAAGTTTTACATTTGGAACTTTTCCGCTAAACTAGGCATCGTATCAAGAAATGGTATAAAACATTATTAATAGATATGTATAAGGTTTATATGTTGGTATTTTCATATCTTTGAAATATACAGCTGCTTCAGAAACATTCGGTAAAACGAAAACCAGCAGCTAATGAACCCGTTTTGCGCGGCTAATCAGTTCCACGAAATACGAAACTTTAAAACACCCTCACATACACATCCCACACCCACACTCCTCACACTCCCACACCACCCTCACACTCACCACAATCACCACCTCCTCACACTCACTCACAACTCACCACACTCACTCACCTCCACACTCACACCTCACTCCCACACTCACTCACACTCCACACTCACCACACTCACTCAACTCACTCCCACTCCCACTCCACTCACCACACCACACTCACTCACACTCACTCACACCTCACTCACACCACCACACTCCCACACTCACTCACACCACTCACACCTCACTCACACCACCTCACCTCCTCACACTCACCACACTCCTCCACACTCACTCACACTCCCACACCTCACTCACACTCCTCACACTCACTCACACTCCTCCACCACTCACACTCCCACACTCACTCACACTCACTCACACTCCTCACACTCCTCACACTCCCTCACACTCACTCCACACTCCTCACCTCCTCACACCTCACTCACACTCACTCACACCTCCTCACACTCACTCACACTCCTCACCTCACTCACACTCCACCACACTCACTCACACTCACTCCACACTCACCACTCACCACTCCTCACTCCTCACACTCACTCACACTCACTCACCACTCACTCCCCTCACTCCCTCCCTCACCCTCACACTCCTCACACTCACTCACACTCACTCACACTCACTCCACACTCCTCACCACACTCCCTCCTCCACTCACACTCACTCACCTCCACACTCACTCACACTCACTCACACTCACTCCACCTCCTCCACACTCACTCACACTCACCTCCCACCTCCACTCACACTCACTCACACTCACTCACACTCCTCCACTCACTCTCACTCGCTCACTCACACTCACTCACACTCACTCACACTTACTCACACTCACTCACACTCACTCACACTCACTCACTTATGTGCTGTAATTATTAACTCGTTTCCATTGGTTTAAATTAATTAAAACTATATTTTCTTACTCCTAGTGAGTTCCAGACTTTTGTTTACTACCATTTGCTTTAAATTTATTTTGTCAAAAGGTAATAGGCCTTGGAAGTTATATCAACTATCTTCAAGGGGATCATCTCGTGATATTCTTGTTGACTCGTTACGTAAATCGGTCCGTAGTGTTAGCAAATTTGACGGAGATAAGACTTTAACTTGCGTAAAATATAATGTGGCTTTTGAAAGATTTGATAGCTTTACAAAAAGCTGTGAATAAACTCCCCACGTTTCTTACATCACTTATTGCTTCTAAACGGTTGATTACAGTGTGGGCTCAAGCGTATCAACGCTGTTCTCTTATGAAAGGAAGTTCACCAGAGGACTAAGAAAAATAAACTTCTCTTTTTACTTAAAATATTAATTCTGAAGTGCAATCAATTCACAAACATTAGAAACGCTACTATTGTAAGTTTTTCCAAAGTACCTTCGTCTAGTCCTCAAGTGATACGTGCTCCAGATACTGACAGCGAACCTGAACTTCTTTCCTCAGACTCAGAAGATATCAATTCTTCTCTGCGCGTATAACTTCTGTTCCTACTACGTCTACAGTTTCTCCTAAATATTTTCTGCGACCAAAATTAATTTAATATTCTTTGGCGAGTGCTCTTTGGAATTTCGTACACGTGTTGAAAACTCACTTCTGCCTGGGGGCTTTCTCACCATTATCTATACACAGGTTGTCCTTACTTGCTCACGGGCAAAGCTTTATTGTCATTTAGAGCTAATAAAATCTATCTTCTTGGAAACATATAATTGCATAACTTAATCGGAATTTCTTCCTATCAATTACAACAAGCGTCTGTTGGACGAAATTAGGGCACGAACAACAGGTCCTTCAGAATCAACAAGGATCTATGTGGTTGTTATGCTAAGTCTATTCCAACGCTTACTTACAACCCTTTTAGAATCGAAAAACCCAGGTGTGTTGCGAATAACATTATAGCCTCGTATGATGCGATTTTGAAGATCTTTTAAATTTAACCTCGGGTTGTGTGAAGAAGTGATTTTAAATATCCTCACACACAAAAATCTAGAGGATTGTGTTGAGGTGACATTGGGAGCCGTGGATGTGGAGACCTTCGTCCTATCCAGCGATCTCGAAAACCTTATTAGAAACTCCCGTACGATTACTGCAAAATGTGGAGGAGCACCGACATGCATGAATCACATACGCCTTCTAGTTATGGGACGTATGAATTGGAAGTTCATTTTCTAGAAATTCAAAATGTGTATCCCCGGTTAATCGTTGGGGAAGAAAAAATGGTCCTATTAAATAATTCTCGATAATACCAATCCAAATATTGGCGGAACAGGGATTTGTTAGAATCGTGCTAAAACTGCATCACCCCATGTGTGATTACTATGAAAATTCATAATGCTGTGTCTTAAAAAGTTGGATTTATCTGTAAACAAAACAGTGGCAGTAAAATTGGGATTGTTTCCAATTTTCTTAATATCCATTGGCAATACTGCATACGGAGCGGATAGTCACTAGGTAGCAAATGTTGAACACGTTGAACATGATATGGATACAATAAATTTTCTTTTAGAATATTCCAATCAGTTTGTAACTAACATTTACTTGTTGAGTAATTTTTCTGGTACTCGTTTCTGAATCTTTGACAATAACTTGAAGAACTTGACCTTCAAGTTGCACAGTTTTCGTAGTTCTAGATCGTCCAATAATATTCCTTGATTTAGCAAAAGTTCCAGTTTCTTTGTAAACGAAGGTACAGTTTAGTAAACGTTTTAGAACATGGTAAGCGGTTATTTGGATAGCGCTGGGCATACATCGTCTAGCCTCTAACGCATTACCATTGGCTAATCCATACAAAAAATGCATGTTGGCATTTCAGTATTAGTAAACGTACGCATCGTTATTAACTAAACACAAACGAAATCAAAACTGGTGCTACAACGAAATTAGAATAATAAAAATTTCTTGTTTGTTTCTTGCGTTGGTTTCCAGGTTTGCCACAGTAATTGTCAAAATTCCAAAATCCACTTATTTGTAAACTAGTAGCTTCACAAAAAAAAATTATGGTGGAAATAAATCTGTCAGCGGTCGTTTATTACAAAAAAGTCAACACCCTGTATCTCATTAACAGCAACACGAAAATGATGTCGGGTTTATTTAAAATGGGTTACAGTATCGTTTTTGGGTCATTCCTTAAAAGTATGTTTCTTAAACACTAATTTTTACTTTCTTGCTAAACAAGAAAGTATTGCGGTCGAAAGAAATCGAAAAAAATAAGTTGCGTTATTTTGACGTTTTAAAAAATTTTCAAAATGTCTGTTTATGTGTGTCTGTGTGTCTGTGGTCACTCGCCAACCGAAACTATACGGACGATTTTGATGAAATTTGGAGTGAAGACCTACGAGATAATTATGTCGACAAAACAAGTGGTATATTTTTAAAAGTAGATGTAGGTCCCTGTAATTGTTACGACGGGAAAACTTGAAATTTGAAATAGTGTTATAATAATGGGGCCGATTCCACATCATAAGACAGCTACAGGGCTCCAGAATTAGCTCACGGGTCTTCCCCCGTTCTCGTATCTTAGCCACCTAGTCGGTTGTTTATTATGGCGAAAAAACTAGAAACATGAAATATTACTCTAATAAAGGGGCTCGCATACCATCTCATAAGACACCGTTAGGACTCTTTGCCACAGTCTTAGCCTCACTTCAGTGGCCCAATTTTTTGTTTGTTTGCGACGCCGTCCAGTTGTGTATTTTGTAAAAAGCTAATTGCAGTTTTTGTAATAGTCTGCTCGTGGTTCCATTTTAAAAGAATCGAAAGACGGAAAAACTTAAAATTTGAAATAGCATTCCGAACTACATTAGAGTGCCGTAACTAGGCCCTGAGGCGCAGTCCATTTCAGTGTCACAACATAAGATCTAGATCTACAAACGAATGAATAAGTTAACAGTTTGAACTTAACTAAACGTTTAAACAAATATTAAGCTAGTTGCCTCTACCAGGAGGACCTAAGTTACGTGTTGTTGGTAAATTAACAGCTTGAAGCTTACTACCACAAAACAAAAATTATTTTATTTATTGACTCAATTTCATCATTACACAACATAGTAATTGTAATAATAAAACTGTTTTTTCTAAACGAATGATAAATTGGTAGTTTTGCCTACCGATCTTAAAAAACGCATCAGAACACATTTTCTCTTCAATCCCTCACTGAATTGCTGTATACAACAGCCCTCAAACTTGCAAAACTCCTCCAGCTCCACCACCATCCTTATATTTATGTTACATTCACCTTCCTACGTTTCGTTTATAAATAGATAATATAAATTACTTAACTGTTTCCCTAACCATTAATTGAAAAGTAAATGCTTTATTGTACAAAACCCATTAATCTGTTTACATAAGGAGATATGGTTATATAAGGTGATCATACAATCACGAAATCTAATTACATTTTCATTTATACAAATGATATTGATAATAACCTTTAAGATATCATAGTATTAATCACTGCTTATAACACGATTAATTATATGTTCATCTGAAATTAGTCCGTCAAAAAGCCATTAGTGTCAAGAATTCGTTTCAACCCAAACCTCTTAAAATTCAAGTCTAAAACGCCGATTTGGTTTACACTTTACAGTTTGCAACAAATAAGTTGTAGTACACAATATATATATATATATATATATATATATATATATATATATATATATATATATATATATATATAATTATAACCAAACTTGAAATCAGGTCTCTATATTATTTTACATCCATAAGTGTTGTCTTATGAGAACTATGTAATATTTGTCGTATAGACCTATACCATAATTAACGTATAATAGTCCATTCGAATGTTTTAAGTTCATTATGAAAACCATCAAGTGGTATGTGAAACAGAGGGAGCACATAGGGGTAAGTGATATTCGGATAAGTGGCTGGTATAAGTTTTATATTGGTGAATTAGGATCAGTTATTGAATTAGTGCTTTCTATGCAGTCTTCGGGGTGTTACCTCCGAATAAATGGTAGATAGGAATTAGGTTTACACCAAGGTAATAGGGAAAATTACAGGGGGATGCAATTTACACTAAGCTGGTAACGGCATGGGTATTATATTGGGAATCTGGATTAGATCGATAAATAATGATTTCTATACACCCTTCGTGGTAGTAACACTGAACAGATGTTAGATAGGGATCAGGTTTATACAAGGGTAATAGGGAAAATTAAAAGGATGTGACAGTATTGGATTACCTTATAATTGGGGTCGAGAACACCATTAATAAAGCATTACTTTTAACAATCTTTATCTATCCTTCGAGGTACGTACACCGATAGGGCAGATTTGAGATTGTTTCCCGGATACTAGGGTTAGACAGGAAAGGGGCTTCGTAAAGTAGCCTTACTTCTTGGGGCCGAAGCCACCAGTAGTAGAACCACGTTACTGGGTAAAGACTTACTACTCCTCGTGGTACAAACACCGAGAAAGTGCAAACAGCTACTTACGTTTCTGGATAATTAATTTGATAACTGGCACTAGGATATCGAGAGATCAGGAAATATGTCAGGCAGGTTAGAATGGAATTAATGACAGGTAGATTATAATAAGCAGGCAGGTAATTTGATATTCACTGGTTAGGATTTCTAGATCAAGTGAAACTAAATTCGAATTGAAATAGAATAGGATGAGTGAAGGTGAGCGCGGATATTTATAGAGGATTTACTAGGAGAGGGAAAAGGAGTGGGAAACTGATAGGATTTATAAACAATACTACATTCAGTTTGAGGAAATAAATAGGAAAGAAGTTTTGATAAGAATTTCTGTACTAGGATTGTATAATTAATATTTGATAACCTATAAGTATAATTAATAAATATATTCCCAAACAAGCCTTAATTTTGTGTTGGACTTCGTTGAGGGCAAGCTTCACTTGCCACCACCGAAAACCCATTACACCCTGTTTAGGTTAGGTGTTAGATCAGGGTAGACATTTTCTTTTAGTGTTCTAGAGATATTTCTTTTTCTTTGTACAGGTCCTCTTGTTTTGAGCATATTGTTTTTGTTCTATCGTACAAGCATTTTGCCGCGCCTAACTTCACGTTTTTGTGGTGATTGCAGTTGTCGTGTAGGTACCTCCCCGTGTGGGTAAGTTTCCTGTATACACTTGGCGTGAAAGTGTTGTCATTCCTGTGAACAAGTACATCCAGGAATAGCAGTTTTTGTTCCCACTTCAATTCCATTGTGAATTTTATGGAGGGTATGCGGCTATTTAGATGATCTAGGAATTCATCTAGCTTGTGCTTGCCGTGTTACGAAACAACGAAAGTATCGCCCACGTATCTAAGCCACATCCTTGGTTTCTCTGTGAATTCGGATATCGCTTGGTCTTCAAAGTCTTCCATATATATTGTTCACTATGGATGATAGTGGGGAACCCATCGCCATCCCAAACTCTTGTTGGTAGAATTTGTCTTCTACCTGGAAATATGTAGTTCTAATGCATATTGTCAGAAGTTCCATTATTGTGTTTACCGAGAGTTGCGTGCGTTCGTCTAACATTTCATCCTTTTCCAGCTTGTCCCTTATGGGAGTTAGTGCCTTATCGGTAGGCACATTTGTGAATAGACTCACAATGTCGAAGCTTACCAGTATTTCTTCGTGTTTTGGTTGGAAGTTTCTGATGGTTTCCACGAAGTCCTGCGTATTCTTGACCATAGACTCGGTTTTTACCGATAATTATATTATCCATATTTTTATAATTTTTTAAGTTAGCATCTGAATTAATTTTAATCTCTATCTGACATGCATGTTTAAACGTACATCGTCCATATATTATTGTTGTATTCACAATGTCGCTAGTTTTCATTATGAACGTAATACGATTGAAAATTATTATTAATTGTATTAAATACATAAATAAAAAGTTCACCACGAGTAGGATTTGAACCTATGACTTGTACTTTGCTAGAGTACCGCGCTAACCAACTGCGCCATCAAGGTTCAAGCCCCAATCGATGTAAATTTTCTCTTTATGTATGTAGAACTGATTTTAATTCTAAATATAATAAATACGATTGAGTTTGCATAATTATCTTAAAGGAATGTATTATTTCATTTCTTTTAATTTCTATAAGTTGGAAGGTAATATGTTGTTCTACACCAGATATTTTATTTGTATTGTGTATCAATCGAGGTATTGCAAGGGATGCTTTGCCTTTTAATTTTTTAAGTTAGGTATGATGTCCCTTAGGGGTAAAGGGATAGTGGGTTGAAAATTACTGCCTGAATAGCAGTTTAAAAATAAAAATGGAAGTGCCCGAGCATTTTTATATAAATATTTTTGTCAACCATTTGATACAATTTATCCGTTAACACTTTATAATCAAAGATAATGCACGTTATCCAAAATCTAGCTTTATTCGTAGCATACAAGATTATAATTTAAAATTGGATTATCAAAAAAAAAACGCAAATTTTCGGTATATTTTCTTTGATAACTGAAACTTTCTGTGTTAAGCAAAAGGCACAATATCATAAAAATATTAGGCGTGAATAAAAACGCGGAACTGATTTATAAAATGAACTATTAAATACAATACATATAAATATAATTTCCTGTTTCCTTAAGATAACTTGTGATACAATCAGATTCATTTTGATAATACAACTTAATATGTTTTGCAATCTATTACGTGCACAACAGCCCTAAACTGACTAATGGAATATTTAAATGGAAAAATTGCTTTAGTCACGGGTGGTGCTCGGGGGATCGGTTTTGCATGCATTCAAGAATTTCTTCGTAACGGCATTCAGGTATACACAGATAATTTTTTTTTTATATTTTAGTGATTGTTATAGGGTGTGACCTTAATTGATTTTAATGCAGAACAAGGAAAACGATCAGAAAAATTGTTCAATGAAGAATTTGGAGAAGGAAAAGTAATTTTTATTGAAGCTGATATTTCCAAGAAACAACAATTTAAAGGTATATTAATATTTTTTAGACTAGTAGTGCTAATAAGTCCTGCCACATCTTGATTAATTTAAGTATTACTCAAATGTTAAATGGTTTATCTACCCACCACATACAATTAAGTTCAAAAATTTTATTTGTTACGTTTATTTTAATATCAATTGGGGATTATTTGAACCCATACGAAATGTGAATATTATTCTTTGTCAACATTATTCCTGTGTTTCGTTCATTATAATAAATCACTAAAGTTCATTTGGATAATACAAATGATATGTCAAAATGCACCCTAAATTTAACGAATAATTAAGAAAATATTAAGAATTTTATACAGTATAAGTAGAAGTGAGGCACTATCCCCTCCACTTTTTTTACGTCAAAAGCCCCGCCCACTGGGCCACCTCACATTTCACTTTTTTATACGCCCACGTGGAGACCGTATTTTCCACACCTAAGGTTTCTTTCCAGAGGTCATTTTCAACCCTTGATGGGATTTTCATCTCTAATTTGGTTGTATTAAGAGCCTTTTGGCTGTACACCCATTGGAGGTTAGGCAATTGCGCACACATGCAGTGTTCTATTGGAAGGTGTAAGGTTAGGCCACGCCCGACTTTTAGGTGATTGGTCGTACGTGCACCAGCCTCCCTGACTTCTGATTGGTCCTTAGCCCCACTACTCAGCCCCTGTGCTCTGTTTGGAGGACTAAGTCTCTGCATTCTGATTGGTTATAGCGGGAAATTTGAAAATTTTTTTAGTAACAAAGAGGTTCTTGTAAGACACGTGTAGGGCTTCGCAACTTGTTCTCGGCCTTCGCCCCTGGCTGGAGATGGTATGGGGACCCTAACCTTATAAGACAAGTGTAGAGTTTAGCTCCCATCATGTCCCCTTGGTGCAATTGTATCAGGGTCTGCGCCCTGCCTCCTTGAGTTAAAATTGATTTTAGCGCCATCTAGTGGCGCATAGACTAATGAACATTTTTTATAATAGAAGTTAATCAAACACATCTCTCTCTCTCTCTCTCTCTCTTGCTCTATCTCGTTTCTCTCTCTCTCTCTCTCTCTCTCTCTCTCTCTCTCTCCCTCTCCCTCTTTCGGCTCTTTCTCACACACACACACACAAATCAATTAATTAATTAATCAATCAATCTCAAACAAATCATGATCGATCAAACCAATCAGGCCAATCTCAATCAATCAACAGAAATCATGTCTTCCAGTTTGCGGAAACCAGATTACAGTTCAAAACTGAATACATTAAAGTCTAAATTAAATATGACGTGAAATAATAAATAATTTCTACCCTAATGCAATGATGTTATATATATATATATATATATATATATATACATATAGGCAGATTCTCTCTTTCTAAACAGGCACCACCTATATATCCGGAAAATTAGGTCTGATTTATTTGCATGTTCAGTTACATACACACAAAATTGTTTCATAGAAACGTGTTCATTAACAGTTATAAAAACCTCATTAAAAGGACTGGAAAGTAATAATTATTTATATATAACAAAGTTAAATTAAATTAACATGTTTTTAAGAATACCAAATTGATAAAAGCAAAAGGTTTTAACGGTTTTATTATTATAAGCGAATTAACAATAACTACAAGTTTAAAATCCACGAAGACGTACCAACTATTTGTAGACCTGATTTTATGACGTCATCCTATAAGAGTAATAATACATTTTAAAAATCTTTATCGGCATTTTTGATAGCAATATCAAGTAAAAACACACACACACACATATATATATATATATATATATATATATATATAGTATATATATATATATATATATATTAAAAATAATACGTTTACCATTAGAAGTGTTTTTCCTTCAGTTGTTCTAATAATAACCATATGTTGAACTAAAATATTTTTTATACAACGTATCCACATGTATTCTCACTGAACACGTTTTATGAATGGTTGGATATAAACTGGCTATTGCATTCCGATCATTAACTAATTTAGAAAGTACTACACAGAACCTGATTACTGCTACTCGTATTTACCAATTATATTGTACTTATAAATTTACATTCAAAGTACATACAAATATTGTAAAAATGTTGCTAACGGAAAATTACCTTTAAATAATTTGAATCTTGAGATTACATAAACTATTGTTATGGAATGCATTAATATCATGTGAAAATATATTCTCTTTTTCTACGCAATCATGATTTATCTGTATACTCAATTATGCACACACACACACACACACACACACACACACACACACACACAACACACACACACACACACACACACACACACCACACACACACACACACACACACACACACACACACACACACACACACACACACACATACATGTACTTCACGTTATATGGATTTTTATCAGTTCAGATTTATAGCAATGTTAACTAAACGATATAAAATTTCTAATCTGAAATAAGAGTGACGTAATCTAATTTACTTGAAATTTCATAGAGAGCATCACCATCATCGAGATTTTGAGATACATTCATCTCATCGTCTTAACCTTGAACGATTATATTGTAACAACCTATAAAGCAGCTAATAACCCCTAACAGTTTTTATCAGACACTATTATTATTATTACATGGACATGAGGTTATCCCTAAATTAACTGGTTTCAGCACGGCTCTGGAAATGCTGCATACTCTTTCAGTTCGTTCTCAGAAGCTGTACCGTATTCATTTCCTTCAATTTTATCTGCATTCTGTTTCCACACTGTAGTACGTTTTCTAATACATAAACAGAATCTTCAATATTGTGATGCATGTAGCAGCAAAACACGTTAGCTGGCTAGTTTCACCTCTATACTATTTTACACGCAAGCCTGACCTTATCATAATATCTGTCAAAAAGCTAATTAAACATAGCTCCACGGACTGGACATAGCAAGCAGCGTTTCCAATTATGGTTTTCAGACAACACAACTACATACAATCGACTATCATTGTTTTAGCACGAGGAGCAAACGAAAACACGCAAACGCAAAAACATACAGACACAAAAACACGAAAACACGCAAACGCAAAAAGATACAAACACGAAAACACGCTAACGCAAAAACACGAAAACACAAACGAACACGCTAACGCAGAAACACGCAAACACGAAAACACACTAACACGAAAACACGCTAACACGAAAACACACAAACGAAAACATGCTAACATGAAAACACGCTAACACGAAAACACGCAAATGCGAAAACATACAAACACGAAAACACGCAAACGCGAAAACACACAAAAGAAAACACGCTGACGCTAGAACAGACAAACGAAAACACGAAAACACGCAAACGCGAAAACACATAAACGAAAACAAGCTAACACAAAGACACGCTAACGCTAGAACACACAAACGAAAACAGGCTAACACGAAAACACGCAAACGCGAAAACATACAAACACGAAAACACGCAAACACGAAAACACGCAAATGCGAAAACACACTAACACGAAAACACGCTAACACGAAAACACACAAACGAAAACATGCTAACATGAAAACACGCTAACACGAAAACACGCAAACGCGAAAACATACAAACACGATAACACGAAAACACACAAACGAAAACACGCTAACACGAAAACACGCAAACACGAAAACATACAGAACGAAAACACGCTAACGTAAAAACACGCAAACATGAAAACACACAAACGAAAACACGCTAACGCAAAAACACGCAAACACGAAAACACACAAACGAAAACACGCAAAGACGAAAGCACATAAACGAAAATACGCTAACACAAAAACACAAAAACACGAAAACACATAATCGAAAACACGCTAACGCAAAAACACGCAAACACGAAAACACACAAACGAAAACACGCTAACGCAGAAACACACAAACACGAAAGCACACAAACGAAAACACGCTAACACGAAAACACACAAACGACAAAACGCTATCACGAAAACACGCAAACACGAAAACGTACAAACACGAAAACACGCAAACACAAAAAAAAACACGCAAACACGAAAACACGCTAACGCGAAAACACGTAAAACGAAAACACGCAAGTACGAAAACACACAAACGAAAACACGCCAGCGAAAAACACGCTAACGCGAAAACTCGTAAAACTGCAAACATGAATCAAGACGGGGAGCACCGTTAGGAAAAACAGGTTTATTAAGAAAATTGAAGGAAAGCTTAGCGTTTGAAAATATATTATTATTATAAACAACAATACATCATTTTTATTTAATAACAACCTTCATCAGCCTTCTTCTTCTTCTTGAACCGTGATTCGTCGCCATAATCATCATGGTTTTGAGATTCGTCCTTCTCATCTACGTCATCGCTCTTCTTGTGAATCATCACCATCACCTTGGATGTGAGATACATTCAGCTCATCCACGTCATCGTTTCCATCATTATCTTGAACGGTTATATTGTTTATTAACAAGTCAGTAAAATCTCTAATGTCCGCTGATGTTGGCTCATAAGCAGGGGATACATCACAATAATGCTCACTCGATGACAGTTACACCTTTTAAGCGCGAAACACACGAGAAACGAGAACGCTGCTATCCTAGCGTCTTGTGCACTGGTGCGCGCGTCAATGTTCGGGTAGAATCGGTTATCTTCGGAAGGCGGCAGCTTGTGCGCAAGCAGCCGTCTTAGGAGTAAATACCTCAGTCATAAAAGAGGAGTTTAAATTTATAAACATGTCCCTAGGGAAGATATTAGAGTGTAGTTAGGTCAATACTTAAAACTTCTGGTTTCCGCAAACTGTAAGACATGATTTCGGTTGATTGATTGAGATTGTCCTGATTGATTTGATCGATCATGATTTGTTTGAGATTGATTGATTAATTAATTGATTTGTTTGAGTGAGAAAGAGCAGAAAGAGAGAGAGAGAGAGAGAGAAAGAGAGAAACGAGATAGGGCAAGAGAGAGGTGTGTATGATTAACTTCTATTATAGAAAATGTTCATTAGTCTATACGCCACTAGATGGCGCTAAAATCAATTTTAACTCAAAGGGGCTAGGGCGCAGACCCTGATACAATTGCACCAAGTGGACACGATAGGAGCTAAGCTCTACACTTGTCTTATAAGGTAAGGTCACCACAACATCTCCAGCCAGAGGGCGAAGGCCCGAGAACAAGTTGCGAAGCCCTACACGTGTCTTACAAGAACCCTTTTATTATTAAAAACAATTTCAAATTTCCCACGCAGGACCAGGTCCCAGTTCCTACACCTATCTTACAAGAATCTCTTTATTACTAAAAACATTTTCAAAGTTCCCACAATAACCAACCAGAATGCAGAGACTTAGAAAATACGGTCTCCCACGTGGGCGTATAAAAAAGTGAAAGGTGAGGTTGCCCAGGTGGCGGGGCTAGTGACGTAAAAAAAGTGGAGAGAATAGTGCCTCACTTCTACTAGTATATCTTGCTATACCTACCATAACCACTATTTTAGAGTGGCAACATGGTTTGCAAGCAAATAGAATATTTACAACTAAAGAAATGAGATTCTCTATTCAAAATTCCGGAATTAAATTTTACTTTATTGAGTTTTATTATATTATTAACTTACCTATCTAAAGGGAAAGTTGTAATTGAATCCACTCTAGAAATATCCGTTCACCAGGTTCAAAAAAAGTAAATTGTGAAAAATGACGAAAATATTTGTATGCATGTGTGCGTGTGTTTAATGCGATATCTCAAAAAAACTTCAAAGCCATTGCATTCACAATTCATACAAGTATTTATATCTAGACTCAGTGATTGTCTTTCGAAAAAAATTGAAAACCATTACATTCAAACTTAACATAAGTGTTTAGCACCTAAATTTTTAGACCTCACATTTTATGGAGATAGATCTGTGCGGTTCTGAGAAAGGGAGATAAATGCGATTTTCTATCGGCCGCAATAACTCAAGAATTTTAAAGGAATTGTATTCAAAATTAACGTACGGGGGATCTCCAGATCCCTATGATTTTGGTGGTGACTGAGTACCGCGGTAAGGAGTAAGAGGGGTAACATGATTTTCTACTGTCCGCTATAACACAAAAGCTCAAATTGTAATTGTTTCCCAACTTGACATAAATGTTTAACAATTAAATGTCTAGTGATTTGTGGTGGTGAAGCTGAGTGGCGGATTTTATTTTCAGAGTAACTAAAAAAATTGAAAACCGGTTGCATTCAAATTTGATAAAAGTATGTAATTGAATCGGCTTAAATATTAAACTGTTGAAATTGAGTCAGCTGTAGTAGAAGAGGGATCTTAGATGACTACATATCGATTGCTTGTAAGCGTTCGGGTGTAGAATCCTGAGACTGTATTTACAATTTTTTTTAATTAATTTTTGAGAGTGTATCAAAGAAAAGATAATTTGGGATTCTGTAGAAACACTTTTTTAATATTTGGAACAGAACACAAGATATAAGGTCTTAAAATTTGTGTAACTTTAAACTGATCTTCCTCGTCTATTAAAGTAAACTTTCGAAAACTGTTACTATAGAATCCTAGTTTTGTCGTTTCTCTTTGCAGCTTATAGTAAAAAATTTCTAAAAATAACGAGTCTGGAATTCGTTTCCGGACGAATAGCTTACAATTAACTGTGATCACAGAGATATGCCCTAAAGTCCAAGGAGAAATATTCGTCCAACCTATAGATAGTATTACATAATAAGATGTGCTTAATTTTTTGTTTATTTATTGGGGAAATGACGTCATAAGTGGTGGGGACAGGAATGGGGGAAAGGTGGGATTGGAGGGGGGACTCACGTGGTCGTCGGCCATTTTGTGGGCTGTTTGTGGGCGTGACTTGACGGTCATCGTGCCGAACATCTTGTCGGCCATTTTGTGGGCATGGCTTGTCGGCCATCTTGTCAACCATTTTGTCGGCCCATTTTCTTTTGCGGGAAATTTGAAATAGTATTCTAATAAGGGGACCCTTATGCTATCTCATAAAACATGTATAGGACGTCGGAACTTGTTCTCGTCCCTGCATTAGGGCCCTCTAGGCGAAAAAACCTAAAATTTTAAGTAGTATCGGGATCCTTATTAATGATGAGTCGTAATTAAAAGTAGTGGATCCAATCAGTGAATCAATCAAACCAAATCAATCAAGTCAATTAATCAATCTCAATCAGATAAATAAATCAAATCAATTAATCTACCAATCAAAGCATTGACAATCAAATCAATCTCAAACAAATACATAAACAGATTTTTAATTACAGGACAATTTTCAACGCGCAAAGTAATATAAAAATAAATTCAAGATGAAGTACTTAACGGTTTACCCCAAATATTAATGTAAAGTAATTATTATTTTCCTAGATTCCCCCGGTTATGTAACCGCAATAACAACCTTTTACTATTCAAATACCACTAATGTGTTTGGAAAAAACGCATTAACTAACTAGTTACGTAAAATGCAAACAGGTTGACCTTCATTTCCAATTTTGATGATTACGTTCTAGAAAACAAAAACACTTCCTTGGTATGAAATAGCAATACATAATGTTACAAATTTTTCTTTTCGTTTAGGAGAGGATGATAACAGATGACGGTTAGTACCGATTAAGATTCAAGATGGGGGGGTCGGTTTAAGCATCCCTTTTCAGCAATAGTTGCGGGGCCATCGGGTTGTGGGAAATCGTGTTTTATCGTGGAGTTTCTAAAAAATATCGCAACTGCCTACGATACAACTTTTGAAAAAAATATTTGGTTCTAAGCGAGTGGCAGCCTTTATTCAAGGATCTCTTGGTAGAATTTCAGAAGGGTTTAGCTGATATAGAAGTTTGACGTGAAAAACGGTTCTTAACGATAATTGACGATATAGTGTGCGAAACTTGTAATGATCCTGAAAATCCTTATTATCTTTGTAAATAAATTTTCCTATCAAACCTTATTTCCAACTTTCTTCCACAACTGCTCTATCATTATTAATAAATGTTATCACTCTATTCCTTTCCCACTCCAGCCCATTTACCTATAAATACCAGATCCCCCAGCACACACATACAGAGATTCATTATACACACTCTCATAAACATTCTCATATACTTCCACACATATTCATTCATTCTGCCTCACATCCAACCCTTCCTGTACCTGTAATATTATCCTGTCTCCCATCCAGGCGATCATGACCTGTACCCTATAATGCTAATCTGATCAGAATGCTGTCCAACTTTCTGTACCAATTTATCCTGCACCTAAATTATTATCCTGCCCAATAACCAGACATGCATTCATAAACATTAAACATTCATTCATTTATTCTCAGTTATCCTCACACTTCCTGTAACATATTATCCTGTACCTGTAGTATTATCCTGTCCCGCAACCAGACGATCCTGACCAGCCACTAGTATCCTGACCTGTATCCGATAATATCAGTCTAATCGGACTCCTATCCAGCATCCTGTATCACTTTATCCCGCACTTATGTTATTATCCTGTCACGTATTTACTCATACATGCGCACGTTTAGGCAAAACATCCTTGGAGGTCACAAGCCCCGAGCAAGGTGCTTAAACGTGACAAAGGTACGAGGTACTTAGTTTGCCGGAGGTGCGGCCTCGTAAAGCTAACTATTTCAACGTCAATAACCATCCCTTTCCATATAACACCCTTTCTCAAAATAGAAAGCCACATCATTTATGCTATCGTTATGCTGGTGAATTACCCCGAGAACTAGGAAGAGCACTTAATCAAACGGAGGTTAGGTTTCGACTACTTAACTACTTCTACTACTGGTACATCTACCATTAATCATAAAACCCTGTAAATGTCGCCGGCAGTTCAGGCTCCGAAGACCCTATTAAAGTTCCCCCACGTACCCATCGGAATGTCTTGTCAATGTGTATATAATTGCCCTGTTACAAGCATTCCAGACAACTGTCCTAATTACGGGTTTAATCATAACAACCCCTACCTGTATATATTTAGAAAGAAAACCTAACGTGCATATAAAACCTCTGTTTCCAGTTATGATGTTATTCATAAGCAATGCAATAATCATTATCACCTGTTAATAATTCCAGTATACTCCTGAGTTCAATTCATTGAATTGAAGCAAACAATTAATACCGACAGCTGATTATGACACACTAACATTCACACATAATGAGAAATGTAAATACCCCACTCACTTGTAAAAATCTCTTTGAACGCCTGACTCCAGATCACCCACATGCAGTTACACTCAGAGCACCTATCCATTATTTAATTAACCGTTTTAGTAATGACAATTTCATACATTACTAAACAGCTGTTTAATTATCTAATTTACCGAATTATCCATAGAGGGCAATCCTAATGCATATTAGTTTACCATCTAGCGGCGTCCTGTAGTGTTCCAATACAGGGATCGCCAGAATCGAATTATTAGTTTTCACTTTATTTATTTATTTCCATATTTAGTTTAGTCTGTTCATTTTATTATTTCCTGTTTAGAGTTTGTTTTATTTTACATTATTATAACCAAATAAATTTGTTATAACCGGCCACGACTCATTCACAAAGTAGTGACATTCTTTAACTCCGACCTCAGCAACAAACTGGGGGCAATATAAAAAGTACAACAAAGGAGGCATTACAAACTAACGGTTCGGTGTTTTTTATTTTTACAAAGGGTTGTCATCAACTTAAGTGTTTTTCTTAACACAAAACATATTTCACCAAGGACGTGGACAGAGAGACATTTAGCAAGACGGATTTGACCTGACAACTCGAAATTTTTAGAGGCTGCGTACCAAGGTGACACTTCTAATCCACACGGGATTTATTGTTCGATTTAAGGTAGAATACGCCGGACGTACTACGATACAAAACAAATATATTCCGTCGGAAAGGCATTTTGCATGTATATGTAGCGAAAAAACGATTTAAGCCACACAGTCAAAAAGATTACATGGTACATTATGGCTGACGTTTTAATCAAAAACACCGATATCCTTTACGTATTAACTAGATCAAGTAGAAGTAAACGTGACGATTTATTGAAATGCTTGGACAATAAGCAGGTCGCATGTATCTGCGAATGTGCACACAAGATTTTAAAAGGTCGCGTACCTCAGAAGCAACGAGTCTCTCACACTTTAAGACGCTTGGCGCAGAGAGGCGAATCTATAAAAAGGAAGAAACAGTTTCTTGCATAGAAGGTCGGTGAGTATGTTAGAATCGCCAGAACTAAGTATGCCTCTGAGAAGGGATGTGAAACGAATTGCAGTGAGGAAGTTTTTAAAATTAGTGAAGTGAGACCACCAGTTTACCGAATAATCGATCTTAATAACGATCCTGTTGTTGGTACCTTTTACGAGGTGGTATTACAGGTTGTTATGGTTGATAAAGACACCCTATTCAAAGTCGATAATATTTTAACAGAGAAGGGTCGTGGCCGCTATAAACAATACTTAGTCAAGTGGCGTGAATACAGTGACAAATTTAATAGCTGGGTGTTATCTTCGCAGTTGAGAGATACATAAAAATAGAGTTTTATCTTATCTTATTGAGTAATAGCTCTATGACGTATTATGGGTTGTAGGCATATTAGAAATTCAGTACCCATGTTCTTTTGCCGCTGTAAGTGCAACAGATAATTTAATTTATTATGCAACTGAGCCATCTGCAGGGGAAGAGGGTGTGGAAGAAGTGATATTAAAGAAGGCTGCATCACATTTTCAACACGACAGCGAGAAAATCAGTTATACTGAGGACGGTAGGTATGTGTTACGTTTCGCTTCGGGGAATTATGCCAGCATAGAAGAAATCACCAACGAGCTAAATAACCACGAGCTAATAAGTAAATTGTTTACAATCGAATACCAACTCAGCGGGTCACTACGAAATAATTCTCGCAGCGTTTAGCCTTACAACTGGGGTATCGTCCGTATCAAAACATAGCTATGGAACCAATACCACCGCACCCTGCTAGTATATGGATACGTTTACCAGCGCAGATGTTTGGTTAGTGCGACATCGTTAAACCGCATCTTGTAGGTGATATTTTATGTCCGCTTATGCGTATAATAAGCATTACTTCAGAAAGCTATGCATACGGGAGTCATAAAAATGTGATTTTTTCGCCTGCACAGTAATTACACGAGAAATTGAAAACATTGAGATTAACATAAAAGCATATACGTGTGCAGCAATGCCATTCGATTTTGCAACGTCCAGCTTGAAGCTACACCTTAAGAAAGTAAAATGATGGTTTGTCCTTATCAACAATATTATATGAATCAGAGGTGCACCATATCAGAGTGGACATGGTAAAAAAAGGAAAAGGCCACGTATTTCATTCCCTCCCCAAGGCAGGGCGGGCTGCTCGAGCTTTCTGAGCTCCTTCAGCCACAATTATGGATTCCCAGCATACATACATACATTACGTATATATGCATGGTGGGATTAAAGATGGGTGTGGTCAGGATAGGATCGGAGGGAACGAAGTTAGGGTTCTGAGGGGGAAAATACTACCCCAGCTTGTGTATGAGGAAAACCTCCTTAAAAAACCTCATACAAGGTAGACGGTAACGGGAATCGAACCCATTACCTCCCGAATGCTAAGCAGGTCATGTCACCACTACGACTCCAGCTTGGTTGGACATGGTATAGGAAGCTGGTTAGGCGGTATACTTAGAAGTATAACACCTTTTAAACAACGGTGCAAAGGCTATGAAAATAAGCTCTAAGGATAGGGATATCCTTGGGATATAGAGGATCCTCCTATTAAGGAGTCATTTCAAGGAACATTCCACGAGGCAGGTAGAAATGTGAAACGCGCAGCCGACGAAAAAATCGATAAAATGATAGGGGGTTGGGGCTGTAAAGAATACGTCTTTCCGATAATAAATGATCAGTCTCTACCGAGAACTGCTAAGAACTGTTTACGACAATATATTTTCAAAATAATGGAGCGTCTACATGCACAACCGTGTAAATGCATGAAGTCCGAATTGGATTTGTTCGCTTTACCGTCGCCGCAGACAAGTATCGAAAGTGGTGAATGGATATTTTACAAACCCTTATCAGCTCTGAGTGATGACGCCCCAATAGGATTCGTAGTGCCCGAAAACAGAAACTATTACATAGAATTAAGTCAGACCATGTTGTACATCACAGCTAAAGTTCTAAAGCAAGACGATACAGCTTTTACTGACGCGGATGCATTCGATTTTCTCCCAAGTGAAGGTTTATTTAAATCAGAAGATGGTGCCACAACCAAACATCACCTATGCCTACCGCTCATATATCGAAACGCTTCTAAACCATGGAAAGGAGGTCAAGACTTCATATCTAGGTTGCACCTTATGGGCAGATGAATACCCTGGGACACGCAAATAACGGTTTCTCAAAACGTCAAGCACTTACAACAACCAGCAAACAAATTGAAACGCTTGGTCACGTGCACTTGGATTTGTTTAATCAAGAAAAGTTTCTCATAAGCGGTGTTGAGTCAAAGGCTAAATTTTTACGATTAAGAAATGCCTTTAGTCTAATGTCGGTTCAAATTACAAGATGAAAATTTGGACGCTAGTTTACTGGTGAGACGTATGAGGATCAATCCCATCATTCTAATTATGCACGCTACAGCTTTAGAAACAGCTGCAGTAAAATACACTGTCACAAGGACAGACGTGAAAGTTTCAACTATACCTGCGGGCATACAACGAAAATCATTGGATATTGTCTTCTTGGGTCAGTTACTTAAACGATGCACCGTAAGGTTTGTTGCAAATAAAACGGTGGTTACTTACACTGCAAATCCGTTCAATTTTCATCACAGCAATATTAGCTACATGTCATTATATATTGACGGCCAGCAAATTCCTTCGAAGGCTCTACAACCAGACAGGTAATGGTTTAAGAGCGGATCACACCTTATTCTCCGGTACGGGTATTCATTTTTTAATAACGGCAACGATATATCGAGAAGCGATTGCCCTAACGGCTACTGTTTAATGGCCTTTGATCTCCTGACTTGCCTGCAAACGCTAGCACGCACTGGAACTTAGTTAGGCACGGTTCTCTGCGGCTGGAAGTCGACTTTGATAATTTTTAAAAAAATAAGAATACATTTCATGAAATTTGAAAAGTGACTTTTTATTACTTATTAATATGTATTGGAATAATATTATGAAACAAATAGGCATAGCTACAAAAGTTTGAAGTTGGAAGATTAGTAATGTACTACTGATGTGCATTACAATAAATAAACTTCGTTGCAGCATAGCCATTTACATAATTGCTACATATTTTCTGTTACAAATCGCAACGCTATCTCAGACAGAACAATAGAACGTAAGGTTAAACATATCTGTTGATATAATTTTATATAAATTAATTCTTTGGGTGCAAAGCAATTGAAGGTTGTACGTTACCTAGCCTCACTGATGTTACAGATGACCGTAGGCAAAATATGAGCAAACGGGAACCACCAGCAGCTACGTTAGATTTTCACATTGTACACTTGGTTCAAAATCAGCCGAAAGGGATGCGTCTGAAGCCATGGCATGTCAAATTCAGAAATGTAGCAATTGTTTACTGTATTTTTTTTCAAAACAGTGTGTATTTATCTCTGTTAAACTGAACAAATAAAACGCAATTGCTGTGTCATTTTTTTTCAGGTTAAGATCCCTTCTAAATAAGTAGCCATAATCAATTTGACTAGATTCTAACTTTTTAAGAATAAAACAAGGAAACAACGTAAAGGGAACCTAATTAATTGCATTAGTTGGTTTGTACTACATGAACCAGCAACTTGTAATGCAAGTGATGGATTTGTTGAAAATGGTTACGATACGGTCTATTACTATCAATAATATCGCTTTCAACATTGAACATTGTGACCAAAGTAACCAAAAACGAATATTTTTACACTTTTTGTAAAAATAGGTCAATATGAAAGTAACTCGCAATCATATTAATGCCAATCCTTGAATTTTATTTTTTCAATAGTTTAGTTTTACAAGAATTTTACATGTTAAGTAAGCGAAAGCCGTGAGAAAAGTAACCCACCGGGTTATTTTGTCCTTAAATGTGGTTTCTTGTGAACAATAATATATATATATATATATATATATATATATATATATATATATATATATATATATATATATATATATATATATATATATATATATATATATATATATATATATATATATATATATATATTATTTTGATTCTGGACTTTATGCTGTGTCGCACATGTAGATGGCGTTGCGCATTTTGTGGGTATGACGTCAAAGTTCATATTTTTAAATTGCAACCCTGTATGTTCTTCGCTGAAATCGATGCAACTCTTTCTCCTGAATTCAAAAATGCCCTATTTATTGGTATTATGTGAAACAATATGCCCGATATTAATTATTAAATGTGACATAATTCCAAAAGTGATGCGGTGTTAGTGTTGTCAATGTTTGCGTTAAATTAAGAACCTGGGTACTAAACAGTGCACAATATTTATTAAATTAAACATAAACTGAACGAAAACAAACATAAAATAAGGCTTGAAAGGGTTTTTGTCTTACGGTGACAAAAATACGTACTTCAAGTCTACCTGTAACGATATATAAATATGCGGTTTTCGGCCGCTTGAAAATAAAAAACAAACTCCATATCTAGTTACCTAGTTGCTTGTTGTTTTGACAAAAACCTACATTTTAATCACACTAGTTTGGTTTTATTCGAATTATTCCAGATTTAATAATTAATATCGCGCATACTGTTTCAAATAATCCCAATGAATAGGGCATTTTTGAACTCAGCAGAAAGAGTTGCATCGATTTCAGCAAAGAACATACAGGGTTGTCATTTAAAAAATAAATTTAATAAATAATGTGCGACACAGCATAAAGTCAAGAATCAAAATAAAAAAACACCGTGTCACAAGATTTTGACCACAAATTAACGATGTCGAAAATAATGAAATTATCCGTTACTTTCTGAGCACACTGTGTGTCTGTGTGTGTGTGTGTGCGTGTGCGTGTGCGTGTGCGTGCGTGCGTGCGTGCGTGCGTGCGTGCGTGTGTGCGTGCGTGTGGGTGTGGGTGTGGGTGCGGTTGTGCGTGTGCGTGTGCGTGTGCGTGTGCGTGTGCGTGTGCGTGTGCGTGTGCATGTGGGTGTGCGTGTACGTGTGCGTGTGCGTGTGCGTGTGAGTGTGAGTGTGAGTGTGAGTGTGAGTGTGAGTGTGAGTGTGAGTGCGAGTGCGAGTGCGAGTGCGAGTGAGTGCGAGTGCGAGTGCGAGTGCGTGTGCGTGTGCGTGTGCGTGTGGTGTGCGTGTGCGTGTGCGTGTGCGTGTGCTTGTGCTTGTGCTTGTGCTTGTGCTTGTGCTTGTGCTTGTGCTTGTGCTTGTGCTTGCGCTTGCGCTTGCGCTTGCGCTTGTGCGCGTGAGCGTGAGCGTGAGCGTGAGCGTGTGCGTGTGCGTGTGCGAGTGCGAGTGCGAGTGCGAGTGCGAGTGCGAGTGCGCGTTCGCGTGCGCGTGCGTGTGTGTGTGTGTGAGACAAAGAAAAAGGTGCCATGCATAATGCCACGCGATAGAGGACACTAAAATAAGAAAAAAGCTTCCTATGAACTTAGGTCCCTAACGCCTTGGTTGTTGAAGTTTAATTATTTTTTGTTTTTTTTAATATCTTTTTACAATGATGTAATAAGCGGACGAAATTTTGTATACAGGGGATTTTTATTACGCAGAATTCAAATATGACCTTAGTTCTTTGATTACTGATAGAGGGCGCCACATACACGTTTCCATCTTGCTTGAATCGGTCCTAACATTTTTGCCTTACACTGTATGTCATTTTCGACTGGAAAAATTTGTTTTCCCATCTTTTCTGCTTCAGAAAGATATACCTTATTGAAGTCGCCAGGACCAACGGTTTATGAGAAAAATGCATCCGATGCATGCAAATTATCCAAAAGCGCCAAAGTAGCTTATTTGCAAAAACCATGACATAACACTTCAACAATTAAATTTTAATAGCAACAATGAAGGACAGTGATTAAAAAAAACATTAAATTTTTAGATGTTGAAATTGTTGTCCTTGTACTTGAATACATTTTTCAATTCTTCTTCCTAAGGATTGACGGAATCTTTGAAATATTCCTGGGTTATTACGGAATCTATCTGCGGATTCCATAATTCTTATCCATAGTTGTTCTTCATTATGTATTTCTACAGAATAAACAACATTTTTCATGAATCCCCTAAATAAAAATCGAGAGGATTAAGGTCGGGACTACGAGCTGGCCAGGGTACAGGTCCCCCTGGACCAATCCACGTATTTCCAAATCTATCCAATAATTCCCTTGCCAATCGAGAAAAGTGAGCTGGCGCGCCATCATGCATTTAACGCATTCTACCAATAATAGCCAATGGAACATCCTCTAATAACGTATTTAGTTCATCCTCCAAGAAATTTCGATACAGTTCACCTGTCAATCGATTGGGCAATTGAAATGGGCCAATTAAGTAATTGTCAATTATACCTGCCCAAGATCTAGCTGAAACCGTTAACTGTTTGGTGTATGCCGAATTCGATAACGTGATCGAGATCGATAAACATCGGAAAGTCATTGTAGATTTTACCTGATAAAAGGAGCAACTCTAGATCGCAAGCTTCAGTGTACACCAGCAGCTGAAAGAATTTGGACACACACTTGAACGTGCAAGGGTTTAGAGGTGTTAACAACGAATTCATACCAAAGAAACTGCCGTGGTTACAGATCATGGAGATTTATTGCTGATGCTGATAAAACCACTTCGAGGTTATTGTATATCAAAACCCATGTCAAGACAGATAAGGTATTTAGAGAATAAATATCATGGACTGAAATGGTTGTCGGGGTATGTACCCTACAACCATTTCCAAGGGGATTTGATAAGAGCGCTGCAGCCATTTAACAAAATTCACGTTAAGGGTTGTGAAAAACAACAGTTTTAAGATTTATTAATAGACCAATACTAAACCTGAACCAGATTGGTTGTCCATCGATTAAAAAGGCGTATAGTTACATAAACGTAATATCTAGGCGCCTATGTGCTCTGGAAAACGCATTACTATTGCAAGACTGGACTCCTACCAACTCCAAAGATGTATGCGGTACATGTGCTGACATCTTTGAAATCGATTCCCAGCCACAAGAATGTGGCTGTGAATGTGTTTCGATTTGTATGTACTTCTAATCAGTTACCGAGACCGTGTGCAATTATTGTGAACATTGTACAGCTACCTACATTGATGAGAATGGTGACAGGGAGTATTTTGATTCCTTTGGACGACTTCCGCTAGGTCACCATTTACGTTTCCTTGAGAAGAATTGTTGATGGTTCCATTACAACAAAACGACGCTGCAAGATTACCGTTCGGATGAATGTGGACTTTATACGATCATGTTTTTGTATTTTAGATTTAGATTAAATAATTTACCAATGCTTGATTTTGTAAATAAGTTTTTCACTACATGTTTAACTATAAATGATGAAATAAAAGTTACTGTATAATACTTGTTTTTCGACAATTCTACTCTAATAAATAAAAAGAATTTCAGTACTATGGTGGTTTTAATTACGACTTAGGGTAACTGTAACGTGTGATTCTAGCTTGTAATTTGTTTCAGCTAGAGAAGCCAAGATACAGAAAACAAGACATTGGTCTGATTCAGATTTGAAAACAGTTTCTACATACACCCATGGGTTCAGAATCCCTATACGGTCACCATGCTATTTAAAATTCCCCGCCATAACAGTTACATAAAGGATGAAGTGTATTATCAAATTTCAAATGAAGGTCAACTTGTTTCCCTTTCACTTAATTAGCTAATTAGTGTGTTTTTCCAAACACAGGTATTTGAATAGCTGAAAGTTTGTTATTGCGGTTACATAACCGGGGAAAGGCAGAAAATAATAATTGCTTTACGTTAGTGACTGGGTAAACCGTTAAGTAATTTATCTTGAATTTATTTCTATATCACTTTGCGCGTTGAAAATGGCCTGTAATTAAAAAATCTGTTTATGTATTTGATTGAAATTGATTTGTTTGAGAATACTTTAATTGATGTATTGATCTGATTGAGGTTGATTAATTGACTTGATTGACTTTGTTTGATTGATTGACTGATTTTATCCACTACTTTTAATTATGACTCATAATTAATAAGGGGCCCGATCCTATTTCAAATTACAAGTTTTCCCGCCAAGGGGACCCTAACAGAGGGCGAAGACACGAGAACAAGTTCCGATGTTCGATATCTGTCTTATGAGATAGTCTGAGGGTCCCCTGCTTAGAATACTATTTCAAATTTCCCGGAAAGATAAAATGGCCGTCAAATTGGCCAACGAGACATGTCCACAAAATGGCCGTCAGGATGGCCGTCAAGATGGCCTCCAAGATAGCCGATAAGCCACACCTACAAAATTCCCGACAAACCACGCCCACAAAATGGCCGGCGGCCACGTGACTACCCCCACTCCTTTTCCCAACCCGCCCTTCAACCCCACTCCTGCTCCCACCACTTATGAAGTTGTTCCCCATTCTACTGCTGTAGCTTCCAATCCCTTAGCACAGAGTTGTGGTCTGTAAGTTGGTGTGATAATACTGTTATTATCTCTTAAATCATAATCGTATTTTTTGTCTATAACTTTAGAATATTTGTTATTGTTACACTTTTTTAAAAAAGTACGTAACTAAGTACATATAAGGATGTAATTGTAAGAATATTATACCTTTTAAACAAATTTCTGCAAAATTCAGATCTTTTTTTAATCCTAGAATAGTAACATTCGTAAATTTTACGACTGTGACTCGGATTAATTCGTGCTGTGACGTAGTTGGGCGGAAATCAGAGTTGAGCTTCTATAGTTAGTTTCACTGTTGCTATTGATGAGTACGGTTGTAACCTTAAACTCGACCTCGCGTTCTTAAAAATTAGGTTTTCTAAGTAAGTGATCGTAATTTTTACGAGGGTTGCCGTTACAGTAGCTTTTTGTGAGTATATAGAAATAATAAAGTGCGGGTTAAATTTAATATGGCGGGAAAGTGGATAGACAATAGGCCGCTGACAGCAAAGGAACTGCAAAATGAAATAGATAAAGTATATCGGGAAGGATTGAGTGATGTAGAAAGTGACGAAAATGGCAGTGAAAATGAGGACTTTATGGATATTACAGATTCAGAATCACACTATGTAGTATCGGACGACATCTTTGATGATGAACACGAACAAAATCAAATAGTACTTCAAACCAACACAAGAAAATTGCAAAGGTGACTAATATAAATGAAAGAGATATGTTTACGGTACACAATGAAGAACAGTTTGAAACAAGTAGCATATCTCCTCATGCTTCTGATGCGATAACAGATATCATAGGTGCAGCTGATGCTATTACAGACAACACTATTATACATAGGGATGCTGCAACCAAAAACACAATCAATATCTCAGGTTAGCCTCAAGGGGGAAAACTAGAACACCCAAGAGAAATATAATCCATATAATGACAGGTTCAAAGGATGCCGCTAAAGCAGCATTCGCGCCCCTTAGTGCATTTAAATTATTTATAACAGATTCAATGATCGATACTCTTGTTACACATACTAACACATAAATTCATATTAGATCTGTGAACTATAGAAACCCTAATAAAACAACTGCTTCGAATACGAATGCTACTGAAATAAAGGCGCTTATAGGCCTATTATATTTTGTGGCGGCTATGATAAACAATCATTTACCAACTGCGGAGTTATTCGATGATAAGCTCTGTGGTTCTAACTATAAAGCAGTTATGAGTGAAGCTAGATTTCGTTTCTTAATAAATTGTTTGAGATTCGATAATAAGAAGACTAGAGACCAACGAAAACGGTCAGATGGCCTTTGCAGCCATTCGTGAGATATGGAATAAATGTATACAACATTGTAGTGATTTATATAAACCTGGAACATATGTCACCATTGACGGACAGTTAATAGGTTTCAGAGGACTTTGCCCATTTCGAACATTTATACACAGCAAACCTGCTGAGTATCAACTTAAAATTGTTATGGTTTGTGACGTGAGTACTAAATATATGATAGACATACTTGGGAAAATCAACACAAACTAATGGTATGCCACTAGGAAAATATTTTGTGAAAACTTTAACTAAACCATACATAATTCGAATAGAAACGTAACTATGCATTTGGTTTACGTCAATAAATCTGGTAGATGACTTACTAAAAGATCCATACAACCTAACACTGCTTGGTACCCTTCGATTAAATAAGAGGGAAATACCCCCGGAGATGCTGAGGCTTAGAAAACGCCCAGTTGGTGATGCAAAACACTGATTTGACAATGTGAAGAACGTCAGAAGATAAAAACTTTGCAATCATCAGTTCATGAAATAATTAAAAATAATTTACCCACATCTACTCAGGGGGCACAACGGACACCTGTACTTCCAAAAAGAAGCATTTGTTCCATTTGTCCTGCGAAAAAAAGACGAATGACAACTACTTTTGCCGACGACCACATTGCTTAGAACATCGTGCAACATTTTCTGTCAATTGTCCTACAAATATAAAATAATTATAGATATTTATGAGTAAATCTGTTTAAGAAAGCTTATTCTATGAACTTGTGTGTTTTTTACCGATTAAAACGAATCATATAAGTTTCATTGGTCACCAAAATGGCGACTCGTAATTTTTACGATGGTTACTTTTAACGTACATGTAAATAAGGTTACCGTTCTATGGTTAAAGAACGTAGCTCTCAGAATCCTTTTCTGCATGACAAGAACCTCCTTCATTCTGATTGAGTTACCCCAACAAAGGATTCCATAACTTAATGAGGTAAATAGAAAAGAATAATAAAATGAAAACAGTACATTTTCATTTCTTAATTGCCAGATAATTAAACAGCATGTTGATAGTTTTTTCATTAAGAAATCAATGTGCTGACACCACGATAATTGTTTATCAACAATGCCGTCTAGAAATTTAGTGAATTACTTTACAGCTATAGCCTGGTCTTTTTTTGCATAGTCATTGCTGCCTGAGTCAACATTAATAGAAAAAAGTCTAAAATCAGCAAGTTATATCATTAAGGATGAATCATCTGCGTACAAAGTGACAAAATCAAGTTCTTTAATCTGCACCATGACATTTAAAGAAATTATAAAAAGTGTGAGGCAAGCACAATTTTATCGGGTACACAGCTCTTGGAGCTATTTTTAAATGCCTAAAGATTGTAAAAATAATTATACGTCATTATGACAACAACAATAGACTATTTTAGAAGATAAAACGATTTCTAAAAGTTTTGATTCATTAAAAAAGAATTTTAATGAAGTAGTCGTAGACAAGAAATGGAGAATAATGTAAGATCTAGAGTAGAAAAGAATTAGTAACAAGATAAAAGACCGATTTGGTTTAAAGACGAAACCGTTAGGCATTTTTAGTAAACAATTTTTTCCAAGATACACGATCTCAAACTATACAACAATTTTAATAAATGAGAAGTAACAACAATAAGATGGCCGAAAATAGATTAAACTGAAGATGAAACGAAATTTTGAAAACCAGAGATTGAAGTATTCATATATTTTTAAACAATCTGGCAGTGAAATAAATGAAATTAAATATTTGCCACAAATTGATGAACCAGCAATAAACCCAAAAGGAATGCAAAAATTTACTTTCCATTTTATATGTTGAAATGATACTGCACACGGTTAGTTCGTTATTTCCCCAAACAGTCTGAAAATAGGAAGCAGTGCCATAAAGTGTTTTAGAAAAAATGGAATCGGGATTCTAAAACAAAATATAGAAATATGTAATATTTATCGGGAATAGTTAATAATTTCTGTATCCAACTTACCTCATAGTTTCTTTGAGCAACGTTATATGCAGAAGTTACCTCCGTTTCTGTGCTGTTGGACGTACCGTCAATCGGGGTGAATCGGGACGGTTTTCAGTATATTTTAATGATAACTTCTGACAGGAATAACGAAATAAATCAGAAATTGGGAATATTGTTCTAGATGGCAGACTCTATTGAAACGTGAGGAGAAGTATTTTTTTGGTCTGCCGATGAAGTTAAAAAAAATATTTTTGTTAGTGTCCCGATTGGCCCCTCAGAAGGGGTGAATCGGGACACCCATTTATTTTGCATTTAAAATGCAAGTAACCCCTCTAGTGGGGTCAATCGGGACACTAAGCTTAAAAAAAAAGAAATATGATCGGAGAAAAGCATTTTTCCATGAAAAAGGTCTTTTTATTGTTTCTTTGGTAGACAGATTATGTAACAAAATATAAAACAAAAGCACTTATAAATAATAAGATTTAAGTTTTAAATGAGCTGGGAACTCATATCCACCACGTCTTGAGTCTAGTTGGTAATCGCAGTTTTTTTTACAATTTGACATAAATTTATAACGCTTATGTCGTCCATTACAGGAAAGATAAAACAATTTTTCTTTTTCCTATTGGGACGTAGGAATTTAACTTCAATATCGTTTAGTTTTTGAATTTGACCAACAAAGAATTTCTTGTCCTTATTGGTTTCAAACTGGACTTCAATAAACTCCCCAGTAGACAGGTTTTCCGCAGCCACTTTTCCTAGATTATCCTCTTCTTCTTCGTTTTCCTTATCGATTTCAGATTCGGATCTTATGTCATGTTCAACTTCATCTTGATCATAAAAGTCCACGAAGTCTTCCACAGCTGTACTGGTTGATGGTCCAGCTTGCGACGTTTGTGGAAATGCTGTAGTGGCAACACTTTTTCCGAGTTCAACAGCAATTTTCTTTTTCCTTGTGACTGTTGGCCTGCATACACTTCTACTCTCGTTCAGTAATTCTTCAACAGACGCTGTCCAAGCTTGAGGATCAACTTCTTCCATGCGCCCTGTTCTTTGTGGCAGACGTTTTGTTACCTGGGTTCTATCTGGTGGGTTAATTCCGGTTGCAGCAAATGATTTTATAATATTTGCACGCATAGTATCTAATCTGCTTATGGCAGAATTTAGCAACCTAGGGAAGTACTGTTTAGGTAATGATCCCTTATATTTTTTTTCCACTCTTGTAGGACCTTGCGCCAACTTTTCTTCAAGAGCCCAAACACAGCCACATCAAGCGGCTGGGTCAAATGTGTTGGATTGGGTGGTAGAAGACAAAACCGAATGTTATTTTCCTCACAAAGTTCTACCACTCTATATGATAAATGACTACATAGGTTGTCCCCAATTACAACTCTCGGTGCTGCCCGCTTTTTTAGGAAGGGAAGTGCAATAGTTATAAACCAGTCTTCGAAAAGTGCTTGATCAAATCACCCAGTTTTATTTCTACCATACCGTGTTCCGTTTGGGCCATTGTCTGTCCAGGTATCATAAATATGTTCACTTTTATAGACCACGAAAGGAGGAAGCATCTCGCCCGATGCGCTTATTGAAAACATTACTGAAGTCGAAGATTTTGTCGATGTCGTGTTTTTCATTTCACCACTACATATTTTCTCCCTGGATCATCAACGAAGCAAGTTTCATCGTGGTTGATAATGGATTGAGGTTGAACGTTTTGTAGAACTTCTGCCAGATTGTCAAGGAAGTTGTTTATTATGTCGGGAGTTATGGACACACGAGACCGTTTGATGTTCTCACAAAGTCTGACTGTAAGGGCTTGTTGATGTCTAGAATAAAATAAGTTGATCCAGTCGGAACCAGGTAAATTGGTGTTGAATTTAGCGACTTTCATTTCCTTCCTATCAAGATAATCCTTGACTATATAGCGGATATCATTTTTTTCTAAAGGATAGTCCCATTCTCTCATAATTGTAATTAATTCAACAAGCCTGATCTCCTCATTAGCACTTAAAATAGTTTGTCTCCTTGTTTCACATCCTTGCTAGCATGTCTTTGCAACGTTGATTTTGGTATGTTAAATATTTCGTTTGCTTATCTAAGGCTCATTTGACCTCTTCTAAACTGTCTCAAGGCCGTTTGAAATAAATTTCGGTCATAATTTTGGTAAACCCTGCTACCAGGTCGTTTTTTATATTTTCTGGGCATTGTCCGATTCACCCCTAAAAGTAACAAAAATTATAAAAAAATTAATTAGAAACAAATTAAATGAAATAAATACATCAACAAACGCATAACATGTGAAGATTATTCCAAGGTATAACATATTAAAAAAGCGAACCTAACCTGTTAGTATAAATGCCTTTTCCTAAGGAAGCTTTCAAGCACATGCAACACGTAAACAAACGATCCACAATTCTTCCGCACCTGTACGCCACCACCACTACAACAATACAGCACGTTGAACATGATCTCGAACATGCGTATGCCTCCCGCGCCGATTATATTTATTAGGCATCCTAAAAACACCGCCTCTTGCGAAATCGACGAGAATTACCGATTCAACAACTTTTTATCCCGATTCACCCCGCTGTCCCGATTCGCCCCGATTGACGGTAGCATTCTAAAATAGAAATACTCAAATATTCTACAGCAATAACAAAAAAAACAAAACAAAAAGTAACTAGAACTTTTTAATGGGGAAAGTCTTTTTCATTTTTCTGTAAGAGGTCAAACGTAAAAGTGATATATTACCCCGCCTGTAATATTTTTCATCACACTTTTTTACAATAACTACAATAATAATACACACGCGCGCGCACACACGCACGCGTAGGCGCACACGCACATGCATACTGACGCAGACACGGAGACACGCAGACACTCAGGCAAACATACGCACGCACACGCGCACGCACGCACACACGGACACCCACACACACGCACATACGCACACACGCACATACTCACACGCACACACGCACACACGCATACACGCACACGCGTACACACGCACACACGCACACACGCACACACGCACACGCACACACGCACACACGCACACACGCACACACGCACACCACACAGCACACGCACACACGCACACACGCACACGCGCACACACGCACACACGCACACAAACACATGCACGCACGCACACACGCACACACACGCACACACGCACACACGCACACACGCACACACGCACACGCGCACACACGCACACACGCACACAAACACATGCACGCACGCACACACGCACACACACGCACACACACACACACACACACACACACACACACACACAGACACGAAGACCCTTAGGCACGTAGACACGCAAACACACAAACACTTACAACGTAGATACTCAGGCAAACACACGCACGGACATGCGCACACACGCACACTCGCACACACGCACACACGTTTATTTAATTATAAATGAAATATGAAAACGAAATTTTGTTGGTTATTAAAATTAAACGAGCGTTTAAAGATTAAGTAGGCATTGTTACCATGGATATGTCAACTCACAAGCTTCCAAATATTTGTCAAAATACATTATAGGGAGTTATAGACCTATAATTCGCTACAATAACTCCCTAGGGAGTTATGAACATGTTTACAGTTACGATGACTAAGGGTTTATTTGTTTATAATGTATTGGTATGAAATAAAAATTATTTTATTTCTTTTAATTTCCATTCTGTGGGTTGGAAGGTCCTGTGGTGTTGCACACCAGATATTTTAAATTTACCATCATAGCAAATTTTCTGCAGTTAATTATCTGGATTTTTTTTCATATCTTTTTGTCAGCTGTTTATTTACATTTAGATTTATCGGTGTTATTTTTAAAACTTCTACAAAACTTAGTTCTTTGTTTTCAACAGCTTTGACCTTAAGAATATTATACATGACAATGAAAGAAAATTAACACGATGTGAAATATAATCTACCCTTGACAAATTCTACCCGTCCACGAAAATCTTTCACTCGATGTAATTGTTCCTTTATCGCCTTGTGTAATGTTATTTAAGGCAACACAATTATCTTTACAATCAAAATTTAAATACCAAAACTTGTAAAACTTATATGTAAAGTTCTACCTACAAGTCTGAATTACGTTAGACCATCACATCTCGACAAATGCATGGTTGTTTCCAAAATATTACAAAATAGGTTGATGACTACACAAAATTTTAGCACCCTTCTCAAAAATGCCCCAAATTTAAATTAGACGGTAGTTATTTATTTTCGATTTTAGATGCGTTTGAAACGTCCATTAAACACTGGAAAAATTTAGATATTGTTGTCAATAATGCTGGAATTGTAGATGAAAGAAATTGGGAAACTTTACTATTAACCAATAGTGTAAGTAAATGAATAATTCATTACATTACTACATTAAATATGATATTGTTATAGGGTGGAACGCTTAACGGAACACTTTTAGGATTTAAATATATGAGCAAGAGTCGGAATGGTCATGGAGGGGTAATTATGAATATTGGTTCATTAACTGGATTAATTCCTTTTAACACGCTCCCTATTTATTCGGCAACGAAAAGTTTTATTATTACTCTTAGTCGTGCTTTAGGTGATCCAATTTATTTTGAACATAATGCTGTAAAAGTACTGACTGCTTGTCCTGGAAAAACAACTACAGATATTGTATCTAGTTTAGGTCTTAGGACAGATTTGTGTGCCAATATTCAAAGTTATTCAGAGAAAAACGTTGATGATCATATTCCTCAAACGTAAGTTTTAATTGTTTAATGAATATTTCAGAAATAGAATTTTTTCAGACCTGAAGAATTTGCTAAGCATTTGATGATTATTTTGGAGAAAGGAAGCAATGGTTCTGTATGGCATATTGCGGAAAATCGCGCTGTTGAAGTGAACTTTTCAAATATTGATGAACAGTGCAATTAGATAATGCTGTTTGTACTTTGGTGTAACAATTTCAGTTATTACCTTTGCATTAAACCCTGTAGAGCTAATAAACCATTAGAATTATTTTTTCGTCTTAAAGCAGGCCAGTAAACCCCTATAGTGCAACCAGAATAGGAACCCTAAACATCATCTCGCAAAATATAATTATTCACTAATATCACTTGTTTTAACTTGGTCTGAGAACGGATATAATGGTCAAGACAATATTGCGGGAGTGTCTCACTCCTATACAAATGAACATGTATTTGCGGCAATCGCAGTCTTTCTTAGCAACTGCCATGATTGCTTTGTAATCTCCAAGCGGCTGCAACATTTTTAGTGACTGCGAAGATTTCTCGCAATCTCTAGGGATTCCAATGAATTTTAAGATAATATTAGCGATTACAAGGATAGCAGTAGTCACGAGCGATTGCGATGAATATGAATGGAGTTGGGTACTGTAGTAAAGGGTGTAAAAACATATCACATGTACGAAAAAATCAACAATCGTGTATTTTTGAACACTTGTATTTATTTTTTTAAAAGTTTGAAACATTTTTTAATGTTCAACTAATCTTGTCGCCTTAGTCGAAATGGTCCACTTCCAGTGAGTTGAATTGGACCGTAAAAGATGGATGTTTGTTCCACTGTTTGGACGTCCTCATCTTTTAGCCAAATATATTCATCTAGTTGGGACTTTAAAAATTTGATTTTAGTAGTTTTGTAGTCCAAAATGCTCACGACAATATACCATATGTCATATTGTACGGCATAGTATTTTTTTCTAAATGTGAGACTCGTATTCTCCGCTTACGTTTGAATCGGAACTTGCTTCAACTATTTTCGCGGTTTTCTTTTTGTTGTATCGCGCTTGCTGTGTCACATTTTGAAAAAATGGAAAATTAACACAATAACACAAAATATGCCTTAGAGCAGATTATCCATCTTGTCATGTGTTGATGTTTAAGTGACGTTTTGTTTCACTTTTATCGAATTTTTGATGTTAAAATGGTGAGGAATTAAGAATTAAATTCACCTGTCATTTGCTATTGATTTTTATTGAGCTCATTGTAAAGCTTAGTATTGCAGTTCGAATCAAATTCCGTTCATATCTAAAATGCTTTTTTTGATGGTATTAATTTATTTGGGACGCGAATAATAAGTTGCGTTTCTGATAACGTCAGCTTGAGGCACAGCTTGTGGTAGAAGGTGGAAAATTTATTTGAGCTACAATATGCCTTGAAGTGAAAAAAAACTTCTGGAAGTGCAAATTCTTGGTACAGCTTGCTGATTATCTGGTAAGTTCTTGACTATTTTTTTATTGCAAATTCAAAACTTAATCGAACTTTTATTTTTGGTACTATATTGAATTTTCGTTGACTGAAAATTCAAAATTTAATCTATATTAATCCTAAATGTAGGCAATTAAGGTCGGGAGGGCTGACAGGGTCTTTACCGTTATTTATCATTACACTTCAATCAAATATAAGTAAAATTTAAAAATAGAAACGATAAGTTATCGCAATTCACGACAATAGTAAACCAAATTTGATAAATAAATATTAAATTAAATAAACAAATAACTAACTCTAACTCGGAAATCTAAAGTAAAAAAATCATTTGGTCGCAAATAAATAACAGCATGTCTGGTAAGTAGCACGAGAACCAAGAATCGCTTAGGGAACAATCTGAAGCATAATATGATTTCTTACTTCCTTACGTGTCGGGACAGTAGACAAATAACTGTCCGGTAGTAGGACGGTACAGTTAATAGAGAATGTTACATCGTCCGGGACACTTTGGTTAATAACCGGTCTGCTCGCTATGGTATTATTCAAGAGAACAATACAATTGCCTCGGATCAACCTGGCTACAAGGGGAGGTCAAGGTCAAAACAGACAGGCTCCATTGCTGACGACTGTGCAAGGAATGAATGGGTAGTGGGTATGTGGAATGTTAGAGGTATGTATGGTAAAGAGTTTGAAATTGCGAATGTAATGTGCGAAAGGAAGTTTGATATTCTGTGTATATTTGAGACATAGCGCAAAGGAAAGGATGCTGTGGAGATGAAGGATGGCAGCCTAGCAGTATGGTCAGTAGTTGAGACGGAAGTGTATGGCACAATAGGAGTTGGGGTGATCGTAAGTGAAAGAGCGAAAAGATTTATTAAATTGTACGAATTTGTATCTCCCCAGGTAATGTGGGTTAGAATGAAAGTGGAGTTTCGAAAAAAAATTCTTATTGCATGCTATCCACCGGCGAAGAGTTTGAGAACGCCTGGAATGACGTAGAGAACGCATTGAACGTATGTAAGCCAAACGAAACAGTGATGATAATGGGAGATATGAACGGATGGGTGGGTGTACAGAAAGAACATACTGAACGCGTTCTAGGAAAGTTTGGAGACCAAAGAGTCAATGAGAGTGGAGAACGCCTGGTGGACATACTTTGAAGAGAAGACTATTTGTTTCTAATACGTGGTTTAAACATAAAAATGATCATATGTATATATGACAAAGAGGTGAAACTAAAAGTATGATTGACCTAATAGTGTATGATGAACTACTTAGAAACCTGGTGAAAGACACAAAAATAATGCGCGGATCGGAGTGTGAATCCGACCACTTTTTGGTTGTATCGAGAGCGTTTTACGGCAAAAGTAGGTCTGAAGAAGGATAACAAACGTAGTGCGAACGTCCAAAATTAGGGTAGACAAACTAGTATATAATGATGCGAGAATGAAATACGCAGATGGTGTGAATAAAGAGTTGAATGTGAATGAAGCAGTTTGTAACGAACAAATAAAAGACACTGACGTTGAAAGTGTATGGATAAGCTTGAAAATCTGTGTTGTCAATTATTCCGTGCGGATATGAGGAAGAGCGACTGTAGGTAGACATAAAAAATGTGCTTTGAGGAATGAATCGGTAAAAAAGGCAGTATGTAAGAAAAAAGATGCGTACATGGCAATGATTGCTGCAAAAAAGGAGACTGAGAAAAGGCGATTTTACGAGGTGTACAGGTTAAAAAAAAAGAAGCGAAGGAGGCAGTGAGAATAAGTAAAGAGAAATTGATGGTTGTGGAAGGAGAGAAAATGCAGAATGATTTTGAGAGAAAGAAAATACTCTTCTAGAAAGGGGCCAAAAATACAAAACGTGGCCCAAAACAGAACGCTGAAGGGGTGATGAATACGAGCAACGAAATAGTATGGGACGATTGTGAAGTGAAGAAATGCTATCAAGAATATTTCGGAAAGCTGTACGGTAATGAGAAAAGTAAGGCTTAAGCGATAAATAAGGAGAATGTAGAAGGAATGATGAATGAAACTGAGAAGGATATTGGGATAAATGACTGTAGGGAGGTTGAAAAACCGCAAAGGAGTAGGCGTAGATGAAACCACTGGTGAAATTCTAAAGTATGGAGGTTCAAAGCTTATACGACGATTGTGTGAATTATTCAATATATGCCTTATGCGTGGAAAAGTGCCGAGGGATTGGAAGAACGCGATCACTGTGCCACTGCGTAAGAGTAAGGGAAACAAAAGTGATTGCAAGACCTACAGAGAAATAAATTTGCACAGTGTACCTGTGAACTGAGATTTGGGATGTGCAGAGTGGCTTCATGTCAGGAAGAGGGTGTTTGCCCTCCAGCAGGTTATCGGAAAGCGTTTAAGTGTAAAAAGGGTGCTGTAATGTGCGTTTGTAGATCTGGAGAAGGTATACGACAGAGTGAATAGGGAGAAGCTGTGGAAATACTAAATGAATATGGCGTAAATAAAGGTCTAATAAACGGAATAAGGGCAGTATACAAGAGTAGCCGGGCATTTGTTAGGGTGAGAGGAGGTGTGAGTGAATACTTTGATATTGAGCAAGGAGTGCGATAAGGCTGTGTAGTGTCACCGTGGTTGTTCAATGTATACATGTACCGATACAAATAGTGTAATGGTTGGTGACGTAAATGTACGAGTTCTGATGTATGCAGATGACACAGTCTTATTAAGTGACAGTGCGGATAAGCTACAAACTGAGAGCATAGGCCTAAAAGTAAACGTTAACAAAACTGAGATTGTGGTGTTCAATCGGGAAGGTGGAACGGACAGTGGAGTATTTACTCTGCAAGAGGAAATTGTGGAACAAGTGGACGAGTTGGTAAATGTGGGTAGAATGTTTACTGGAGATAGTAAAATGGATGGCGACATTGAACGAAGGGTCAATGCGAGAAGGAAAGTGGTCGGAAGTATGTGGACGCTAATGAGAAACGAAAGCATGAGCCTAGCTGCAAAACGAGCAATCTATAACGGCGTGTTTGTCCTGTCAGTACTGTATGGAAGTGAGACGTGGGTATGCCAAATGAAAGATTGATGTTAAAAAAATATGACGCAAGTGTGCAAGAAATGATGTAAGTACAGAGGGGAAGAAGGTTTATTGGCGGTTAATTACCCAGTATTAAGTTGGACAGCACGACGTAGGCTCGCGCGTAGAAACGGTGGCTGAGTTAAGTATTGGTCCTGGGGATTATGAACGTTTCGTAGGGATTGTTTACCCAAACACCTGTTGGTGAATGTTGTAGTGGTTCAACACCCCAGTTATTGTATTGATTTAGCCGACATTTAGTGTCAGTTTCGAACTTCTCTAAAGGAGTGTTTAACCAAATGCGCCCTGTTAATGAAGTATTTAGCGCTTTATAGCGGATCAAGTTTACCGCACATTCGTTTCTGAAGGAGCCCACCAGTCCACCGCGCACGCAACCAGCCAGTTGATTAGACAAAAACTCACTGTATATAGAACATTTGTAAATACATAAATAATAAGATTTCGTGTATATAATACACGATGTAATAATTAATGTCACCAGGACTTCAAACTATCGGTTATCGCCTTAGTTCTTTGTAAAGGGATTTTATAAATCCGTTAGCGAGCTACTTAAAAGCTTAAGTCAGTGAACTTGCCAATTGGGGATTGCTGTAATTGTCTACCGAGTAAAGGTACAATGACAGACCATCTCCCGGCGGACCGCTAGAATCCTATCCAAACTGATCGTCGCCGAAGGGTGCGAGAAGCCCTAAAGAGATCTCGAGTAGGTAATCCCTTTGTTTGCCTGTTTATTTTGTTGATGTTTTATGTAATTAACATTTCATCAAGGTATACAATTACAAGCAGACGTACGAAATTGTTTTGTATTTAAATGTTTCAAGCCAATGAGTTTTATGACAAACTACTTTCATCCGTGCATTGAACGATTTATTATTGTTTCTTTTGGTGTTGATTTTTCTGTAAATTGTATCCAAGGTTGTAAGATTGTTAACTTTTAAATGACCAGAACTGATCCTCGTAACTTTTAAATGACCAGAACTGATCCTCGTATTCTGCAAATTTAATTAGCAACTCTATATTGAAAATTCAAAATAACGTTAAGTTTCGAGGAAGGCGATCTTGCAAGATTAATTCCGTTTAAGCGATTATTGTCTGACATTTCCACTTATAAGCTGAAGACATTAGGCGTTTAAACTGACGATGGGTGTATATTGTGTGTGTTACTATTTAATTTGGTTTGCTAAATATATTGTTAGTATTCTGAATTTATAAATATTATTTGTAATCTCATACCTGACCGTTGTGAAAAGCTATTAAGACAGAATTGAAATTTCAAAATTTAAGTATAATACGATTTGAGTCAAGGTTAGTTTTGTTTACCGAATGTTGCTTGCGTTGAAAGTGATGCAATGGAAAATTCCTGATTTGAACGGGTACGTTTATTTTTTATAAAGCGTGTGTTTAACGCAATAAATTAAGAGAGTTTTTTAATAGAGATTATTTAGATTTATGTTTGTTTTTCTTTTAAGTTAGTTTATGATAAAGTTCTGTTAGATAACTAGTTTACCTGCGTGTTTGACTTAAATGCATTGGGTTTGCGGTAACGTAAAGATAGGTTAAAAAGGCCGTTGACCCAACAGCTGTTTTGATAACAAGCTTTATCGCTTTGAAGGCGTGTAGATACTCTGTAGATTTTGCAAGTAAAGATCCTGCACCGTAACTATCGTACACCTCGAGTTGGGGTCCACGTAAGGTAAGTGAGTATTTGACTGTTTATCTGACTGTACTTGCGTTATTAGAAATGGAAAACGCGTCATGATAATACACCTGCGATTTGAAACTAACACAGATTTCATCCCGTAAGACAACTATAGAACAACGTATTTTTTTACTCAAGCCTCATCATTACCATTACACAGCTATAATAATAATATCACATATGTGGCCCACTTATGGAGCTTTGCAAAAATACGTTTTACAGTTAAATTCGTAAAAACGCCTATACAACGTTAAATTAGTAAGAATGCCTATACAATGTTGAGTTGGTAAAGCGATAAAAATACGTTTTGCAGTTAAATGAGTAAAAACGCCTATACAATGTTAAATTAGTAGAAATCCCTATACAATAACATCTATAACCAAGCTTGAAATCAGGTTTCTATATTATTTAAAATGCAAGGTTTGTCCTATCAGAAATATCTCTGTCAAAAAAGGTCCTTAGATTTATAAACAAGTTAAGTATGCCGACCACTCATTAGAATACTATTTCACATTTACAGTTTTACCGGTAAGGGGCCCTCAGACTATCTCAAGGCAATTTTACATACAAGGTCACTATTATCATAAATACCTCTGCCAAAAAAGGACTTATATTTATAAACAACATAATGAGGTAAGGATTAAAAAAAAAAAACGAACACTTCGTATTGAAAGAGCGCCTTGACAGGAGAAGCATGGTTTTGTTGCTTACACTCACGTCACATTCACTTTGCGCGCTTTGTGTATAAATGGACAATGTAAAGTACTTAACGTTTCCAACAATATTTAATATAAAGTAATTATTTTCTGGTTTTCTCAGTTATGTAACCACAATAACACAAAAAAAATTAGTACTTACCTCGTAATAAAAGGGCGCCTTGACTGGAGAAACGTGGCTTTGTTGCTTACACTCACGCCACATTTACTTTCCGCGCTTTGTGTATGGATGGACAATATATAGTACACTGAGTATCAAGAACAGTGAGGGACGTTTACCGGTCGACCGCCAATTTAATGTACGTGATGCTCATACTATTTTTTGCACGGTTGTATTGAATTTATCACAATTGAAATTATTTAATTTCTACAAAATAAGCGAAAAGTCAAAAGTGACGTTTTAAATAAAAATGGCCAAATTTTGTTTTATTGTTGTAAGTATAATACCTATGTATAATTTTACGTTGGTAAGTAAAAAACGTCGGTAAGTAAAATCTTACCGACGAGTTGGGCCTCGCAACCAGTAAACATATCCTACTATGGGAAACAGATATGGTAAATAAACGAAAAAGCTCAATTGTACAAAGAGATTTTCAACAATCATTAATATAAGGTAATTATTTTCTGGTTTTCTCAGATATGTAACCACAGTAACAACCCTTTACTATCTATTTAGTACCTGTATATGGATCTAATACACGTACACACATACACGCACACGCACACACACACGCGCACAAGCACACGCACACACGCACACACACCACAGCACACGCACACACACGCACAGCACAGCACAGCACGCACCACAGCACACGCACAGCACGCACACGCACACCACGCACACGCACACGCACACACGCACACCACGCACACGCACACAGCACACGCACACGCACGCAACGCACGCACGCACCACGCACACACACGCACACGCACAGCACGCGCACGCACACGCACCAGCACACACCACGCACACACACAGCACACACACACGCACACGCACACGCACACGCACACACCACACACGCACACGCACACGCACACGCACACGCACACGCACAGCAAACGCAACGACACGCACGCACACACACGCACACAGCACACGCACGCACAACACAAGCACAAGCACACGCACACAGCACCACGCACACGCACCGCACACGCACACGCACGCACACGCACACGACGCACCACCACAGCACCATCACGCACACGCACGCACGCACAGCACACGCACATCACGCACAGCACACGCACACGCACGCACACGCACGCGCACAGCGCACCGCACGCACAGCACAAGCACACACACACGCACAAGCACACGCAGCACACGCGCAGCAGCACGCACAGCGCACGCACGACGCACGCACGCAGCAACGCACGCACACACACGCACACGCACACGCACGACGACACGCACACGCACACGACACGCACGCACACGCACACCACAGCAACGCACCACGCACACGCACGCACACGCACACGCACAGCAACGCAGCAACACACGCACAGCACACGACACAGCGCAGCACGACACGCACACACACACACACACGCACACAGCACCAACACACGACGCACGCACAGCACACGACACACCACACGCACACGCACACTACGCACGCACGCAACCACACGCACACGCACACGCACGCACGCACGCACGCTGACGCAGCAGCGCAGACCAGACGCAGACGCAGACGCAGACGCGACGCAGACGCGACGCAGACGCAGGCGCAGACGCAGAGCAACGCAGCGCATCGCAGACGCAGACGCAGACGCAGACGGCCAGACGCAGACAAAGACTCAACGCAGACGCAGACGCAGACGCAGACGCAGACGCGCCAGACGCAGACAGACTCAACGCAGACGCAGACGCAGACGCAGACGCAGACGCGACGCATACGAAGACGCAGACGCAGACGCAGACGCAGACGCAGACACAGACACAGACGCAGACGCAGACGCAGACCCAGACGCAGATGCAGACGCAGACACAGACACAGGCACAGACACAGACAGACCACGCGCACACACACCGCATACTGACAGACGGCAGACGGACAGACGGACAGACGGACAGACGGACAGCCGGACAGCCCCTCCTCTCCTCCCTCCTCCTCTCCCTTCCTTCTCCTCTCCCTCTCCCTCCCTCCCTCTCCTCTCCTCTCCCTCTCCCTCTCCCTTCCCTCCCTCCCTCCCTCCCTCTCCCTCCCCTCCCTCTCCCTCTCCCTCCTCTCCCTCCCTCCCTCCCTCTCCCTCTCCCTCCTCTCCTCCCTCTCCCTCTCCTCTCCCTCCCTCTCCTCTCCTCTCCCTCCCTCCCTCTCCCTCCCTCTCCTCTCCCTCCCTCCCTCTCCCTCTCCTCTCCCTCTCCTCTCCCTCTCCCTCTCTCCTCTCCCTCTCCTCTCCCTCTCCTCTCCTCTCCCTCCCTCTCCCTCTCCCTCTCCTCTCCCTCTCCCTCTCCCTCTCCCTCCCTCCCTCCCTCTCCTCTCCTCTCCTCTCCCTCTCCTCCCTCTCCCTCTCCCTCTCCTCTCCCTCTCCTCTCCCTCTCCCTCTCCCTCTCCTCTCCTCTCCCTCTCCCTCTCCTCTCCTCTCCCTCTCCCTCTCCTCTCCTCTCCCTCTCCTCTCCTCTCCTCTCCTCTCTCCTCTCCCTCTCTCCCTCTCCCTCTCCCTCCCTCTCCTCCCTCTCCCTCTCCTCCCTCTCCCTCTCCTCTCCCTCCTCTCCTCTCCCTCTCCTCTCCCTCTCTCTCCTCTCCCTCTCCCTCTCTCCCTCTCCTCTCTCCCTCTCCTCTCCCTCTCCCTCTCCTCTCCCTCCCTCTCCCTCTCCCTCTCCCTCTCCTCTCCTCTCCCTCTCTCTCCCTCTCCCTCTCCTCTCCTCTCTCCTCTTCTCCTCTCCCTCTCCTCTCCCTCTCCTCCTCTCCCTCTCCTCTCCTCTCCTCCCTCTCCCTTCTTCTCTCCTCTCCTTCTCTCCCTCTCCTCTTCTCCTCTTTCCCTCTCCCTCTCCTCTTTTCCCTCTCCCTCCCTCTTTTCCCTCTCTCCCTCTCCACAGTCACCAGTTAAACCGAGAAACATACGAAATCTAAGGCAACCGAAGTTGATGACTATGTGAAGGATGCTGTAGAGAGAAAAATTTATGAAATGCATTCAAAATGTAAATACAAACATGAAAGATGTGACTAGCACTGTTTTTGTAGGTATACAGGTTACGCTGGCATCATTACAAAAAGGGTTAAGTAATAGTCAAGTTTAAGACGTCTCTTACATTCCATTGCCTTTTCATCTAAGGTATATGGTGGTAAGGAGGTTTACTGGAACAATCACAGATTGCTTTTTATTGATTTTCAGTAGAGGATCGCACAGAAAAGCTGGCATGATAAATCTAGGGAAAGCGTGAAGGAGAAGAAGGTTTGTTCTGATTTAGTTATTTAATTATTATTCCCAATAAAATGACTGTGTTGTTTAGATTTATAGTTGTTCATGCAGGTAATGAAGATGGATTTATTTCCGATGCTTCACTTTTGTTTTCTACAAAGTCACAAAGTGCAGACTATCACGATGATATGTATGCGGAGTTGTTTGCAAAATGGTTTGAAAATAATTTAATTGGAAACTTAAAGAACCATCTTTAAGTGTAATGGACAATGCTAGTTATCATTCCAAACTTCTAGAAAAATTTCAAATAATTCATCTAAGAAGGAAGAAATGTGTAATTTTCTATTAAAGCACAACATAGCTTATAAACCTACCATGTTTCAAAAAGAATTACTGCAATTAGTTCCAGATAATGCAATACCAAAGGTGTACAAAATATATGAAATAGCACACAAGTGTGAACAGAGAGTATTACGGTTACCACCATATCACTGTCAATTTAATCCAATTTAACTGGTGTGGGAAAACTGCAAAGAACACTACAACAAAAGGAAGACATAATTCCAAATTTAACGATGACCATGCAAGAGAAATGTGGATGGAATTCTTGCAACGAATGGATGGGACATATTGGCAGAATGCATTAATCATGCCGCAGTGTCTATGTTAGAGTGGTTGGAAATAGAAAAACATTTTGAGGTTGTGCAACCATTAATATGTGTTAACGATTCCACTTCTGAGAGTGACACTGATAGTGAATAATTTTTTTTAATGTAAATGTTTTAATTCCAATGTGTTATTATAGGTATTCTAATTTTTACATAACATATTGAGAACTCCACAATAGGTGAACTGCATACATATACTAATTTATGTAAATTGCTTTTCATTTAACATGGAGCAATATAAATTTTATTTAAACTGTGTGTTACGTTGATATATAATATAATATAATATAATTTCGTTGAACTTCGAACTACACTACACTGTACACACTTTCTTCTACAAGAATGAAACAATCACAAATGTATCGATATTTATGTTATCGTAAAGTATCTACAAGAATTATGTCGATTATAAAACAATAATTATGCTTCTAGAAGGGTTTTTATAAATCTTGAGAATAACAAACTAATTGCAACTTTTATCAATTTTATGTTCTCATATACTACGTATATAAGGGAAAGTATTGCAATCGAAAAAACATTTTTGAAATTTTGATTCGCGGATTTCAACGTTTTCGTGTTCCCTGAGTCGAAAAATATCGATTTCGAGAAAAAACATTTTCGCGTCTGTGTGTCTGTTTGTGACTCCGAGACTATTTGATCAATTTTAATGAGATTTGACATTGGCTCCTATATCTGAAAGTTATGTATAAAACTGGCTTTTCGTAAAAATCAATGAAGAGGGGAAAAATAAGGGTGGTTTTCTTGGGGGTGCATTTCCAAAACCAGAGCCAGAAAGTCTATCTTTGGTGAAAAGCTAGCAACCCTAAACCTCGGTCGAACAAAATCTTTTAAAAAATTTCATCATAACTATGCTTCTGATAAAAATGAAATCTTGGAATTAAGAGGTTATGTAGTAGACGTATATAGCTGCTAAACTACTGTATTGAAATCTTTTTAGCAACAAAAAAAAATTATTTTTCAAATTTTTTTAATATATTATATCAAAGTTTCAAAAACAAATCTAAACTATTTTAAAACTAATTTTTCATGCTATCCAAATACGTAAAAATTTACAGTATATATTGTGCAACAGGTAGGGAAAGTTCAACTTTTCTCACGAGTGTCGAAGTGTATGACACGACTCTTAAGGGCGAGTGCCGCAAACACACGAGTGAGAAAAGTACTTTCCTCACATATTGCACACTATACTTTTCCTACAACTGCACAAATTTAAAGAATACAAGTAATGTAACTTTATATTTATTTTTATGGTTAGCAAAACTAAAACACCATTAAAGTATCCTACCTCTCAACAGTTAAATAATTTATTTAAAATTGCAGTTAATGGTAAAATTCGTAGAATTGGTCAAACCCGGAACGTCACTTCTTTTTAGTAAATTTTCTGTTATATTAATTGTAGACGTTGAGGGTTGATCATTCATATACGATGCATTTTCTGTCTCCATTTCAGTAAAGAGTTCGAGTGGTTTTTCTATAGAGTTGACGATTGTATTAGCAACGTTAATTTTATTTTTAATAGCTGGTAATTTAAAAAGAAACGTTTTTCTGGCAAATCAATCGGTCGAAGAGCAGCAAATTTTTTTATATATTATAAAATTCCCCCATTACAGTGAACGTTCTTGGCTTTTTTGTTTTGGTGTTATCTAATTTCACCAGTAAAGCCGAATTTAAATCCTCTAAATTATCGATTTTTAATTTTCACAACTCTTCACTACGACATGCCCCTGCTACGCCAATAGCCACTGCAACCTACAAATAAAAATATCAGAATGTCAAATTAAAATTTTATTTTAAAAAAAAATCAGTCCTGCCCGGGATTTGAACCCGGGCTGCTTGTGTGCCAAGCGGATACACCATCCACTGCATCACCGAGCCTTACTTTAAAAGTTTTATTTAAAAGTACATGTACCTATCTAGCATAACTTGAACTAGAATTTTTAATAATTATCTAATTCTTTTTATCTACTAAAAATCCACTAATTACAAAAAGCTAAGTTAATTCGAGGTAAAAAGCGAAAGAAATCAAAAAATAGTTCCTTCTAAATAAACTTACCTTTAATAGTAGATCTTCCTTGTCAGGAGCTTCGTTTAAAAATCTCTGCAATTGGTCGCCTGTCAATATGTTTGATTTTTTCGGGACGTAATTGTCGGACTTTCTTTTCAAAAATGATACGTGGATATATTACTGTTATTTTTTATACTGTTAGTACTTCGCAACATTGAATATTGTGACCAAAGTGTAGACGCCTTTAAAGTTTTCGACAGCTCTTTAAAGTATACCAAAATTACACTTTTCGAAAAACATTTTATTTTTTTATTTCTTCTCCATTCCATAAATTTTTCGTATGCCAATCCATAGTTTTTTCTCGAAATTTCCGGCAACAAATCCAACGTTACTTTTGCAGCTTTTCCCATATCTCTGACGGAGTATTATCAAAATCGTTACCACTGTTAGTATCCATATTATTTATTATAAATAGGTATAATATTAAATGGAAATTTCGAATTTTATCAAAGCACGAATAAAAACTATCTTAAAAATTTAAACAACTTCTATAATATGACAGTTGTAACAACTATTTAAAGCTAAACAGCTCCCAACTAAGTGTTTGTCGATTTTTGTCGATTCTCCATATAAATTTATGTGATGTGGGCAAAGTTCCGTGAGAAAAAAATGTTTCTCACAGTATGAGTAATACATGGTTTTGAAATTAAGTAAGCTATGAGAAATACGCTATTTTTCATAGCAGTTGTAGGAAAAAGTATTTGGTTACTTACGAATATATAGGTTATGAGTAGCAATAATGATACACCTTGACCGCCATCTTGGATTTTGACGTCACAAGGATACCCCACGTGGAGGACGCGTTTTTTCACCCTTATTTTTATGGTTTCTTTTTGGAGGCCTTTTTCAACCCCTAATTATTTTTGTTTTTACTCGCTCACGTGTAGAACATGTTTTTTCGCCCCTACTTTATGTCAGCCCTCGTGTGAAGCCGTATTTTCTACCCTACGGTTTCTTTTTGAAGGTCAACCCTTGATGGAATTTTCAATCCTAATTGGAGTCTTTTTGACAGCAATTTTTGTACCTGGTCACGTGAGAGCCAGATGTTGGTCTTGGACTTGGGGTTGGTCTTGGAGCTGGAGTTGGCCTTAGGGTTATTTTTGATGGACAGCTTTAACCCTAATTAAGGTTCTTTTGGTTGTATTAAGAGCAGCACCCTTGGAGGTTAGGCAAACGCACACGCATACAATGTTGGAAATTGCATAATTGCCCAAATAAGATATTATTAAAATTATCGATCCTATTGCTTTAAAATGGTCATATGCTATTGGGTACGTTCGGATGATCTTTACCTATACGAGAAATTTATTTATACGTTGTATTTCTAATAAGGAGGTTGTTGTAAGACACGTGTAGGGCTTCGCAACTTGTTCTCGGGCCTACGCTCCCTGGCTGGAGATGGTATGGGAACCCTAACTTTATAAGACAAGTGTAAAGCTTAGCCCCTATCGTGGCCCCCTTGGTGCAATTGTATGTAGGTCCTAACTTAATCTTACAGCTGTAGGCCTTCGCCCCGTCATACAAAATTGTATTCTAATAAGATGGCCCTAGCCTTGTAAGACTGGACTTGTATCAGGGACTGCGCCCTTGCCCCTTTGAGTATAAATTGATTTTAGAGCCATCTAGTGGCGTATAGACTAATGAACATTTTCTATAACAGAAGTTGATAATGCACACCTTCTTGTTTCTCTCTCCCTCTCTCTTTCGGCTCTTTCTCATACACACACACACACACACACACACACACACACACACACACAAACAAATCAATTAATTAATTAATCAATCTCAAACAAATCATGCTCGGTCAAATCAACCAGATCAATCTCAATCAATCAACCGAAATTATGTCGTACAGTTTGCGGAACCCAGATTGCAGTTCAAAACTGAATACATTAAAGTCTAATTAAATATAACGTGAAATAATAAATAATTTCTACCCTAATGCAATGATGCTTTATGTATAGGTAGATTCTCTCTTTCTAAACAGACACCACCTATACATTCGGAAAACTATATCTCATTTATTTGCATGTTCAATTACATACATACAAACTTGTTTCACAGAAACGTGTTCGTTAACTGTTATAAAAACCCCATTAAAAAGACTGGAAAGTAACAATTACTTACACATAACATAGAGTTAAATTAAATTAACATCTTTTTAAGAACATAAAACTGATATAATGGAAGTAAAAGGCAAAAGGTTTTAATGGTTTTACTATTATACGTGAATTAACAATAACTACAAGTTTAAAATCAACGAATACGTACCAACTATTTGTAGAACTGATCTTATGACGTCATCCTATAAGAGTAATAATACATTTTAAAAATCTTTATCGACATTTTTCTTAGCAAAATCAGGTAAAAAACAGACACACACACACACACACACACACACACACACACACACACACATATATATATATATATATATATATATATATATATATATATTAAAAATAATAAGCTTACCTTTAAAAGTGTTTTTTCCTTCAGCTGTACCCATATGTTGAACTGAAATATTTTTTATACAACGTGTCCACATGTAGTCTCACTAAACACGCTCTGTGAATGGTTGAATATAAACTGGCTATTACATTCCCATCATTAACTAATTTAGAAAGTAATACACAAAACCTGATTACTGCTACTTGTATTTAGCAATTATGTTGTACTAATAAAATTCACTTTCAAAACACTTACAAATATTTTAAAATTTTGCTAAACACACACTCACACACACATATGTACTTCGCGTTATATGGATTTTACCAGTTGAGATTAATAGCAATGTTAACTAAACGATTTAAAATTTCTGATCTGAAATAAGAGTGACGTAATCTAATTTATTTCAAATTTCATAGAGCGCATCACCATCATCGAGATTTTGAGATACATTCACCTCATCGTCTTCACCTTAAACTATTAAATTGTAACAACCTATGAAGCATCTAATAACCCTAACAGTTTTATAAGACACTATTGTTACATGGACATGAGGTTATCCCTAAATTAACTGGTTTCAGCATGGCTCTGGAAATACTGCACACTCTTCAAATCTTTCATTTCGTTCGCAGAAGTTGTACCGTATTCGTTTCCTTCAATTTTATCTGCATTCTGTTTCAAGACTGTAGTACGCTTTCTAATACATAAATAGAATCTTCAATATTGTGATGCGTGTAGTAGCAAAACACGTTAGCTAGTTAATTTCACCTCTACATTATTTTACATGCAAGCCTGACCTTATCATAAATACATCTGTCAAAAAGCTAATTAAACATAACTTCACGGACTAGACATGGCAAGCGTTTCCAATTATGGCTTTTAGTCAACACAATATTGCCTACAACTACATACAATCGGCTATCATTGCTTTAGCACGAGGACACACACGCACACACACACGAACGCGCGAAAACACGCAAACGCAAAAACACACCAACACAAAAAACACGCAAACACGAAAACACGCTAACACGAAAACACGCAAACACGAAAATACGCAAACGCGAAGACATACAAATGCGAAAACACGTAAAACGAAAAACACGCTAACGCCAAAACCCGTGAAGCTGCAAACATGAATCAAGATGGGGAGCACCGTTAGGAAAAACAAGTTTATTGACAAAATTGAATGAAAGCTTAGCGTTTGAAAATATATTATTATTATAAACAACAATACTTCATTTTTATTTAATAACAACCTTTATAGGTCTTCTTCTTCTTCTTGAACCGTGACTCGTCGCTATCATCATCATCATGGTTTTGAGATTCGTCCTTCTCCTCTACCTCATCGCTCTTCTTCCCCTTCTGTGAATCATCATCATCACCCTGGATCTGAGATAAATTCAACTCATCCACGTCATCGTTTCCATCATTATATTGAACGGATATGTTGTAATAGTTTATTAACAAGCCGTTAAAATCTCCAATATCCGCTGATGTTGTCTCATAAGCAGGAGAATACATAATAATAATGCTCATTCGATGACAGTTACACTTTAAAGAGCGAAACTCACGAGAAACGAGTACGCTGCTAGCCTAGGGCCTTGTTCGCTGGCGCACTCGTCAATGTTCGGGTAGAATCGGTTATCTTCGAGGGAAGTTTGCAGTATTGACCTAACCACACTCTAATATCTTCCCTAGGGACATGTTTATAAATCTAAACTCCTTTTTTATGGCTGAGGTATTTTCTTCTAAGACGGCGTTTTAAAATATTTGTAAGTGTTTTGAAAGTAAATTTTATAAGTACAACATAATTGCTAAATACGAGTAGCAGTAATCAGGTTTTGTGTATTACTTTCTAAATTAGCTAATGATCGGAATGTTATAGCCAGTTTATATCCAACCATTCACAGAGCGTGTTTAGTGAGACTACATGTGTACACGTTGTATAAAAAATATTTCAGATCAACATATGGTACAGCTGAAGGAAAAAATACTTTTAAAGGTAAGCGAATTATTTTTAATATATATATATATATATATATATATATATATATATATATATATATATATATATATATATATATAACAACTAAAAATTATTAGGGATGCAGCCTATATTAATGGGTGACAAATTAAACTCTTTTCACTTGATTTTGAGTCAATCTAAAAGATATGTTACAAGTCACAAAATTACTAAAATTACTTACAATGATTTGAGATTATTATAGAAAATTAAACATCTATATAAAGAAAATAGAAACTGTTAAATTACGTACTAATAATATAATTATTTTAGCTTGGTCAATAAATTAATAAATGTATTATTAAGTAGTTTGATTATATTGTCAAATTTTGAAAGTTGATAATAAACAATATTCAAAGATATCTTTTAATTTAGTTTATTAAATTTATATTTTGAAATTTGTAATCAAGATGTAAGATGTTAGAATAAATGACATTTAAATTTTGAATATCAGACCTAGAATTCATTGCTAAAGGTTCACTACGTATATGCGTCATCTCAAGAAAAAGTCTTTTAAAAGAGTTAGTTTCAATTTCCAAAACTTTTGTGTTGTCATAATTAGGGTGGTGTCCCTTATTAAGGACGTGATTTGCTAAAGCACATGTATTTTTATTATTACGAATATCACATTTGTGTGAAATAATTCTAGCTTTAAGAGGTCTTGAAGTAGTACCTATATATTTCTCATCACAATTAATACATCCAATACTATAAACAACATTAGTTTTATCCTGTAATTTAGTTTTATCTTTAACTGAAGTAAATAAGTTACCAACTTTTTTTAATGCTCTAGTTGATATTTTAATAGTATCATCTTGTTTTAGGATGTTAATGATTTTGGGCGTTAATTCTTGTATGTATGGAATTGATCTGTATTTAAAAAGGATACTACGGTCATTGTCTATATTGTTATTATTTAAGGTAGTTTGTAATTGTGGTTTTTTATTGTCAATAGGTGTTGAATAAATTAATTTTTTAGTCAAACCAATAGGGTAAGAATTATCTATAAATATGTTATAAAGTTTTTTTAAGTTATTTTTTAATAGTGTTGGGTGACTTATATTGTATATTCTATTTTTTAACATAAGTAAAATATTAATTTTCATTTTTACAGTATGTTCTGATAAGTAGTTAATATATCTGCCAGAATTAGTTGGTTTTGAATACCAATCAAGAATAATACGATTATCATTAGTTCTTATTAGTTTAGTGTCCAAAAAAGGTACACTATTATCTAATTCTTCTTCAATTGTAAATTGAATGTAATTATTATAATTATTGAAAGTATTTAATATTTCTGTTATACAATTACTAGGAACTGAACAGATTATATCATCAACATATTTTTTGATAAAAGGAAGTTTGAATGAAAGTTTAGGAATGCAATTGTTTAATAAGTCATCCATCACAAACTGTGCTAAAATTGGTGACATCTTACTACCCATAGGTGTGCCAAACATTTGTTTATAATATTGATTGTTAAAAGTGAAATATGTAGTATTAAACACGAATTTAACTACGTCAATAAAAATATCTTTTGTAAGAGTACAGTGACTTGAAATGTTATTCCAATGAGTATTTATACTTTGAATAACTAATTCTAAAGGGATGTTACTAAAAAGTGAAACAGCATCCAAATTAATTAATACATAATTACTTGGAAGTTGAAAATTATTAATAAATTGTGAAAATTGGAAACTATCAGATATATAGTAGATATTATCTTTATTATAAGCTAATGTTAAAGTATCTGTAATAAATTTAGTTAATTTAATATTAGGTGCATCAATTGAAGAAACAATAGGTCTAACACAAAGTTCTGGTTTATGAATTTTTGGTAAAACATAGAATTTTGGAGCTACTCCATTATAAAAAGTTAAGTTTTTTGCTAACCCTTCAGTGAGTATACCTTCTCTTTTCAATTTCGAAATTAATTTGTTACTATTTTGTTGTATAGTAGATGTTGGATCTTTATTAATTTTTTATAATAAGTATTATCATTAAGTAATGTCTCTGATAAATTTATGTACTGTTCTTTATAAAGAACATCCTGAAATAATTTTAACAAAGGCTGATAAAGGTAATGTTACTGTCCTTCTTTATAAAGAACAGGAGTTTAGATTTATAAACATGTCCCTAGGGAAGATATTAGAGTGTGGTTAGGTCAATACTTCAAACTTCCCTTGAAGATAACCGATTCTACCCGAACATTGACGAGGGCGCCAGCGAACAAGGCCCTAGGCTAGCAGCGTACTCGTTGCTCGTGTGTTTCGCTCTTTAAAGTGTAACTGTCATCGAATGAGCATTATTATGATGTATTCTCCTGCTTATGAGACAACATCAGCGGATATTAGAGATTTTAACGGCTTGTTAATAAACTATTACAACATATCCGTTCAAGATAATGATGGAAACGATGACGTGGATGAGTTGAATTTATCTCAGATCCAGGGTGATGATGATGATTCACAGAAGGGGAAGAAGAGCGATGAGGTAGAGGAGAAGGACGAATCTCAAAACCATGATGATAATGATAGCGACGAGTCACGGTTCAAGAAGAAGAAGAAGACCTATAAAGGTTGTTATTAAATAAAAATGAAGTATTGTTGTTTATAATAATAATATATTTTCAAACGCTAAGCTTTCATTCAATTTTGTCAATAAACTTGTTTTTCCTAACGGTGCTCCCCATCTTGATTCATGTTTGCAGCTTCACGGGTTTTGGAGTTAGCGTGTTTTTCGTTTGTGTGTTTTCGTTTTACGTGTTTTCGCATTGGTATGTCTTCGCGTTTGCGTATTTTCGTGTTTGCGTGTTTTCGTGATAGCGTTTTTTTTCATTTGCGTGTTTTCGTGTTAGCGTGTTTTCGTGTTTGCGTGTTTTTTGTGTTGGTGTGTTTTTGCGTTTGCGTGTTTTCGCGCGTTCGTGTGTGTGTGTGTGCGTGTGTGTCCTCGTGCTAAAGCAATGATAGTCGATTGTATGTAGTTGTAGGCAATATTGTGTTGACTAAAAGCCATAATTGGAAACGCTTGCCATGTCTAGTCCGTGAAGTTATGTTTAATTAGCTTTTTGACAGATGTATTTATGATAAGGTCAGGCTTGCATGTAAAATAATGTAGAGGTGAAATTAACTAGCTAACGTGTTTTGCTACTACACGCATCACAATATTGAAGATTCTATTTATGTATTAGAAAGCGTACTACAGTCTTGAAACAGAATGCAGATAAAATTGAAGGAAACGAATACGGTACAACTTCTGCGAACGAAATGAAAGATTTGAAGAGTGTGCAGCATTTCCAGAGCCATGCTGAAACCAGTTAATTTAGGGATAACCTCATGTCCATGTAACAATAGTGTCTTATAAAACTGTTAGGGGTTATTAGATGCTTCATAGGTTGTTACAATATAATAGTTTAAGGTGAAGACGATGAGGTGAATGTATCTCAAAATCTCGATGATGGTGATGCGCTCTATGAAATTTGAAGTAAATTAAATTACGTCACTCTTATTTCAGATCAGAAATTTTAAATCGTTTAGTTAACATTGCTATTAATCTCAACTGGTAAAAATCCATATAACGCGAAGTACATATGTGTGTGTGTGTGTGAGTGTGTGTGTTAGCAAAATTTTAAAAATATTTGTAAGTGTTTTGAAAGTGAATTTTATTAGTACAACATAATTGCTAAATACAAGTAGCAGTAATCAGGTTTTGTGTATTACTTTCTAAATTAGTTAATGATGGGAATGTAATAGCCAGTTTATATCCAACCATTCACAGAGCGTGTTTAGTGAGACTACATGTGGACACGTTGTATAAAAAATATTTCAGTTCAACATATGGGTACAGCTGAAGGAAAAACACTTTTAAAGGTAAGCTTATTATTTTATATATATATATATATATATATATATATATATATATATATATATATATATATGTGTGTGTGTGTGTGTGTGTGTGTGTGTGTGTGTGTGTCTGTTTTTTACCTGATTTTGCTAAGAAAAATGTCGATAAAGATTTTTAAAATGTATTATTACTCTTATAGGATGACGTCATAAGATCAGTTCTATAAATAGTTGGTACGTATTCGTTGATTTTAAACTTGTAGTTATTGTTAATTCACGTATAATAGTAAAACCATTAAAACCTTTTGCGTTTTACTTCCATTATGTCAGTTTGATGTTCTTAAAAACATGTTAATTTAATTTAACTCTATGTTATGTGTAAGTAATTGTTACTTTCCAGTCTTTATAATGGGGTTTTTATAACAGTTAACGAACACGTTTCTGTGAAACAAGTTTGTATGTATGTAATTGAACATGCAAATAAATGAGATATAGTTTTCCGAATGTATAGGTGGTGTCTGTTTAGAAAGAGAGAATCTATCTATACATAAAGCATCATTGCATTAGGGTAGAAATTATTTATTATTTCACGTTATATTTAATTAGACTTTAATGTATTCAGTTTTGAACTGCAATCTGGGTTCCGCAAACTGTACGACATAATTTCGGTTGATTGATTGAGATTGATCTGGTTGATTTGATCGAGCATGATTTGTTTGAGATTGATTAATTAATTAATTGATTTGTTTGTTTGTGTGTGTGTGTGTGTGTGTGTGTGTATGAGAAAGAGCCGAAAGAGAGAGGGAGAGAGAAACAAGAAGGTGTGCATTATCAACTTCTGTTATAGAAAATGTTCATTAGTCTATACGCCACTAGATGGGGCTAAAATCAATTTTTACTCAAAGGGGCCATGGCGCAGTCCCTGATACAAGTCCTGTCTTACAAGGGTAGGGCCGTCTTATTAGAATACAATTTTGTATGATGGGGCGAAGGCCTACAGCAGTAAGATTAAGTTAGAACCTACGTACAATAGCACCAAGGGGGCCACGATAGGGGCTAAGCTCTACACTTGCCTTATAAGGTTAGGGTTCCCATACCATCTACAGCCAGGGGGCGAAGTCCCGAGAACAACTTGCGAAGCTCTACACGTGTCTTACAAGAACCTCCTTATTAGAAATACAACGTATAAATCAATTTCTCGTATAGGTAAAAAATCATCCGAACGTACCTAATAGTATATAACCATTTTAAAACAATAGGATCGATAATTTTGATAATAATATCTTATTAGGGTAATTATGCAATTTCCAACATTGTATGCGTGTGCGTTTGCCTAACCTCCAGGGGTACTGCTCTTAATACAACCAAAAGGACCTTAATTAGGGTTAAAGCTGTCCATCAAAAATAACCTTAATTCCAACTCCAGGTCCAAGACCAACCCCAAGTCCAAGACCAACCCCTACATCTGCCCCTCACGTGAGCAGGTACAAAAATTGCTGTCAAAAAGACTCTAATTAGGGTTGAAAATTCCATCAAGGGTTGACCCTCGAAAAGAAACCATAGGGTAGAAAATACGGCCTCACACGTGGGCTGCCATAAAATAGGGATGAAAAAACATGTCCTACACGTGAGCGAGTAAAAACAAAAATAATTAGGGGCCTCCGAAAAGAAATCGTAGAAATAAGGGTGAAAAAACGCGTCCCCCACGTGGGGCATCCTTGTGACGTCAAAATCCAAAATGGCGGCCAAGGTGTCTCATTACTACTGTTATGTATTATGATGGTATGTATTTATAATCAAACCATGTCCTAAATTATAATAATTAATTCACTGTCACAGCAAAATATGTTTAACTCTATCAATAAAATAAGTGGATATAATGGATAACTTGTCTAGTTTAAAGTATAAAGGAATATTAAATAATTTTTAACTTTCTTTAACATTTTATGGAAATTTATGTGGAGACATTTGGCGATAAAAATATTAACTAAAAGATACTTTTCTGATTTAATGAAGACTTACGTTGCCTAAATCTTAGTTGGTGTAATTTTAAGAATGAGTCATTCCCAACTTTATTTGAAGCAAACTATGTACGGGAATATTGAATGGAGACACTCCAGATTTTTTTAAAATGCAAAATAAAGCTTAAATCTGTTGCATATTGAGTCTTAAATATATGTCTCTTTTAGTGGTCTTAAAATGAAAAATGTGCTAAACGTACGGTTTACTTGTTTTCCTTTAATTTGCCAAATATATAGCAACGAAATTAATATTAATATTGACAACAAAGCGACACTTAAGCCAAATTCGACGTTCTTTTGTTTCAATAGTTTTCCGTTCTTGTAGAGTTTATCTTTTTGATTATTCCATAATATCGTTTACAATTATAGCAATTGAGTTAGTATATCACAGCATAATAGTTAATTGATTGTTTTGCTTCTCTATTAAGAAGTTTTTAAGTACTCGTAATTGTAATATAACATTTTAGAACGCCGACGACTTAAAAAATGCACGTCACAACTACCCCATACCATTTCAAACTTTGATGGGTGCTAAATTTTTTAAGATGAAGCACCAGAGAATAATTGGAATTGAAATAGAAATTTTTACTAATATTAGTTTTTAATCATTCACCTTAAAAGACTTCTTAACATTTTAACTTCGCCTTAATGTACGTTTTTAAAAGAAATAAGTGTTTAGCAGCTTATTTTTAAGAATTAATTTAAGGTTTTATACAATGAATATAACATTTTGCACTTGACACTTAAATGAGTATCACGTCATAAATAAACGTTGTTGAAATAACTCAATAATAAATTTCGTTAAAATATCAAATTTGTTAAAAACGCATCAAACAAGTTGTTTATTTTCACAATTCAAAAGAAAAATATAAATATAACTTCGCTTTGATTCCAAAAATAAATTATCCCGTTAGGTAGCATTCAAAATTTAATTTTTTCGATAAAATTGTTATCGTAACCGCAAAACTGTATGTACTTATAAAATAATAAACTGAACCTAATGATGATTTTTTAAGAGGAATTCTTGAAGTGTAGGAAAAATGTCCAATAATAATTTTAGAGACATTGAGCAGCTAAAATTAAATTATCTCTCTCTCAAGCTAAAGCTGTGTCCAAGAAAACAGTGAATTAGTTAGTGGTCGTCCAAGCAAGCGACTAGTGGCACTCGTAAAAAAAATCATTAATCATCTCATTTGAGTAACAATGTAGTGTAAGTGTCAAATTAAAAAAGTCGCGATATTAATTAAGCCCGAAAAGAGAAAAAAATAAGTTAAACTGAAGGTTAAAAATAAAACAGTTGTTCGCGTTTAGATGACTTTTATTGTGTTTTATATTGTTGACAAATATGTAAAACTTTTAATAGAATTACAATTAAAGCGTGTTTAATATCGTTGTGTTTGAAAATGTGCCAAAAAGCGGAAGAAAAAAAGCAATTTTTCAGTTTACGAGAACGATGACTTGATTTTTGGATGTAAATCAACTTTAAATATTTCTTACAAAAAAAAAGTAAGTTTTAAAGTAATAATTATTAAATAAGTAAAGTTAAGAAAACTCTCTTTTTCTCTTTGTAATTTACAAGTGTATTAAATTTGATAAGCTTGAGTAAATATTTAAGCTATAAAATAAGGTAGATATATTTTGCGGAATTTACTAAAACAATATTATGCTTTCATTAGATTCTAATATTAGTGCTTAAATTGAAAAAGGTCAATAATGCAGTTGAACAGTGGCTTAAATCAGACGCCCGTGTGCGGGCGCAGAAAACCGTTACCATTATTATATTAAATGCTTGTTTTGCTGCATTTCTGTTGTATAGTATTTCACAAACCCGATGTTTTAACAGTTCTCTGAACTAGACAAACCACAAAAAATACTAAACGAGTGAACCTACCACAACAAGGAATAAAAAAACGATGTTGATATCAAAATAAATTAGTCATCACAGCATTGCAATGATTTAACATATACCGTGCATACAACTAAGAAAGGCGGCCAGCCATAACTCTGAAACTGTTTGAAATTGAGCAGTGAAATAAAAAATCCTATAATAAATGTGGCCAAGAGAAAATGCTGGAAATTACTTTTACTTTCCTATCATTGTCGCCAGAGGGCATTTCACTGATTTCGAATTGAAATTCCCATTTTTGGCTAATTTTCCTTAGTAATGTATTTAAAAACACCTATCCCATCGACTTCGGCACAACACTTTCTCGTATAAGGAAACTAACTGTTGCCCGCAGCAGTTCCTAACTTCGCATAACTTGCAATATAAAAGATACACTTACGTACAAAATTATTTTTTTCTTATTCACCCTGTATTTTGCAAGTCACTATATATTTTTACATATTTGGATAGCATGAGAAATAAGCTTTAAAATAGTTTAGAGTTGTTTTTGAACCTTTCATGTAAAATATTAAAATAAATTAAAATAATAATTTTTTTTATTTTCGGCAAAACCAGAAGCGCTAAAAATAATTCAATATAGCAGTTTAGTAGCTATGTATGTCTACTATGTAATCCCATCATTTCAAGATTTTATTTTTATTAGAAACATATTTATAAGAGATTGAATTCTTTAATTTTTCTAATTCCGGTCCTGCATAAAATAAAAATCTCATAAAACTCATTATATTTTCGTAAATTTAAAACAATTACCAGAGCTGTTTTTGAGAAAATTTAAAAGAAAAGGCAATTTTAACCACGTAATTAAGGGCAACATTTTATTGTTTTCAAAATATTTACAGTCCCTTCGAAAGCATGTACTTTTATTCACAAGTTGCGATTTTCAAATTGCAAGTAGCTTTTATGGTTTCTTAGTGACAGCGCAAACGCCGAAATGTACTAAAATCGCCATAGTGGCCGCCATTTTGAATTAAAAATTTTTTTTTAATTTTGATTGATCGGGGTTTAAGATTACTAACTTTTCACAAGAGATAGACTTTCTGGCTCTGGTTTTGGAAGAGCTCCCCCAAAAAACCACCCTCATTTCGCCCCCAATTAATTGATTTTTATGAAAAGCCAGTTCTATACATAACGATCAGATATAGGGGCCCATGTCAAATCTCATTAAAATGGATCAAATAGTCTCGGAGCCACACACAGATACAAACACACAGACATACACGAACATTTTTTTTCGCGAAATCGATGTTTTTCGACTCAGGGAACACGAAAACGTTGAAACCCGCGAAAAAAATTTTCAAACTTTTCGATTGCAATACGCTCTCTAGTATACGAGAAAAAAATATATCCATAGTAAACTAGTGATCAATATGTAAAACTTTTCGAAAAAAATTGAAATGATAACAAATATTTTTTTATGCTATTGAGGTATAAATAAATCGTATGCTTAAATTGAATAAGTAGGCTATGAGGACTTTAATTTCTTTCAAAATTTCTGTGGTCCTGAAATGAGCCGATTTAGTAAATAATACTTTTAATGACGTCCTAAGTGCTCAAATGGCCGACCATCATTTTTAATACTCAACTGGACCTTATCTCTTGTGGATTACACTGCACATTCAAGTTCTACCACCGGTATTGGACGTATTTCTTCTTGAATTCTACTTAGTAGGTCTTCTCTTGTCGTCACTCAAGTTTGACATACCGTATCCTTCAACCGGTCCCATAAATAGTAATCCAAGCAAGTTAAGTCCGGAGAACGAGAAGGCCAGGGGAATATGCTCCCTCTACGTATCCACCTGCCTGGAAATATTACATCAAGATGTCGTCGTACATTTAATGAAAAATATGCTGGACACTCATGATGTTGGAAGAACATTGTCCGTCTAGTTTTAAGGTAATAAGCAGCCCGGGTAGTTGGTCTTAAAAGAAGTGTAAATATACCCTACCAGTGAATGCTCTTTCGAACCCACTGGTCCAAGAATTCTTCCGACAGTTATTCCACACCACACATTAATTTTCCACCTCCCTTGGTGCTGCACTTCGCGTAACCAATGAGGATTGTCTCTCGGCGAGTAATGCATATTATGCAAATTTACTTTTCCACCAAAACTAAAAGTGGCTTCGTCTGTCCACAAAATTCTAGATAAAAGTTTAGGATTCTCTTGTGTCATATTTAATTGCCAGTTGCAAAAATTCAACCTTCTATCAAAACTTGACGAAGGACAATATCATATGGATGGCATCTAAAAAGGTAGGACTATTATGCGTGGGAATGCAGGCATAGTATACGTAGGAACGAAGAAATAAAAAAATACGAGTATAAATAATATTAAACATTTCTTATCATGTCTGGAAATCAAATTTAGAAATTTTACAAATAATATTTGCAAGAAACCTACTTACTTGTGCTTTTTTTAAATATTTTAAACGCTTCCATGCGAGATCCCTAAATTTTGTGATATTGTCCTAATACTTCACTGCGGATTATACACGAAGACATATACAGAGTTTCCCTCGGTACAACCTCGAGCTCGTCTATTATATAAGGTGTCCGAAAAAATGTGGGAAATGTCTCGGATTTAGATAGAAGACGAAAAAATAACATGACAAGTTCCTAAATTTTTTTCCTCCAGACCCTCCCGACAGAGATGTGAGCCCCTAAAGGACGCCGCTGGAAATAAGTTTTTCTTGAATAACTTTTAAGTACTTGACATAATTTAATAAAAATTCAATATGATGGTCACTAGTAAGGGCCTCCTAAAATAGTATCCTAGAAACATATTTAGCTTAAAAATTATTATTAATTTTATTAAATACATAAATAAAAAGTTTAACTCGAGTAGGATTTGAACCTACGACCTGTACTTTGCTAGAGTACCGCGCTAACCAACTGCGCCATCAAGGTTCAAGCCCCAATCGATGTAAATTTTATCTTTATGTATGTAGAACTGATGTAAATTCTAAATGTAATGAGATTACAATCAAATTACCTTTGAACTTATTCGTTCATAACAAAAACTTATAATATTTAGCTTGTTTAGTTTACCAGGAATGGACTAAGTTGTACACCTTAACGCCTAAATTTTTAACACCCTGAATGATAAAACTCTAAAAACAATATTTTTGGGTAGTTTGGACCTTTCTCTAAAAAAAAGGTATACTTGTTTAATGTCGATAAAATTAACTATTTTCGAGAAAAAAATAAACGAGTTTATGTTTCATTTTCATTTAATTAAAAACTACATAAGTGGGTTCAACATGAAGTGTTGGCCAAGGAGGCCAGGCGACAGGTCCACCTCTACCTATCGAACGGTTTGGATAGACGTTATTTAAGTGTTCCCGAATGAGGTGGTACCCCAACGTGCATAAAGTACATGTTTCGGCGGGTTTCAAGAGGTAAATGCTCTATTAAATCTTGAAAAGCGTTCTGGAGGAACTCCAAATAAAGTTATCACGTTGATCAAGTCGTTAAGCTGTCTTCTGATTTGGAATAGTACGCTTAGGAAATCTCTTGTGATATAATCTTCTTGCTTCCAAAGCATTTCAAGAGGCAAGACCATACATGAGATGCATACCTGCATATTCAATAAAAGTGAATTCCATATTTCGAATAAGTTTACAATTCAAATCACCACGAAATCAAAAAATCAGCAAATTTAAAGTAAATTAATGTCGATCAATGTATCAGCGATGTGACAAATGTCAAGTTCTAAAATGCAGGTTATTTATATATTTCGTATCATAGGAATGTTTGACGTATGTTTCTTTTTGAGTGAAGATAAATGAACAAGAAATAAAATTATACCTCGTGGGTCAATAAACTCACTTAAGTTTGCAACATTTTTTAAATAATTAATATGTTTAATTTGGTTTTCCTAATTTATTATTAAAAGAGTGTTTTCTCGTAAAAATTCGAAAAAACACAGGCTTAATTTTTTTAAATAATTTATTAATTATGAAACTAATTCGTTTATTTTTTTTTCTCGAAAATAGTTCATTTTATCGATATTTAACAAGTATACCTTTTTTTTTTAGGTAAAGGTTCAAGCTACCCAAAAATATTTTGTTTAGATCTTTATCATACAGGGTGTTAAAAATTTAGGCGTTAAGGTGTACAATTTAGTCCATCCCTGGTAAACTAAACAAGCTAAATATGTTTCACGGATACTATTTTAAGAGGCCCTTACTAGTGGCCATCATACTGAATTTTTATTCAATTATGTCAAGTACTTTAAAAGTTATTCAAGAAAAACTTATTTCCAGCGGTGTCCTTTAGGGACTCACATCTCCGTCGGGAGGGTCTGGAGAAAAAAAATTTATAGGAACTTGTCATGTTATTTTTTCGTCTTCTATCTGAATCCGAGAGATTTCCCACATTTTTCCGGACACCTTGTATATAGGACGATGGAAGCTACCGGTAGCACTTAAACGTTGTGCTAATCGAATAAAAACTCGACGGTCGCATCTCCGTCTGATGGTATAACGGATGTGATAAGTTTATACTGCAATAGTTACATTTTGCATGCATTCAAGATATGCGACAAGCATATCAAATGCTTCTTCATTGGAAATTGGCATTTTTGCTTATAATACAACTGAAATGCACTTTATGTCACTTTGTTATCTAGTTTGTGTTTTGACATAATCGCTACAAATCATTAATTTTTCTTTTCATAACCTACTTACTAATTTTAAGCGTATGATTATTTATACCTCAAATTGACCGTTATATTACCAAATTTTTTACTATATCTTTGGTTCTATAAGAACTTTTTTTTTTTTTATTTGGTATCATTTGAATTGTTAAAAAAATGTCTACCGCTTTGTTCCTTCAACAAGTTGCGCCCTCTATTAGTAGACGCGGATAATAAATCGTTGTAGTTTTGGTTTTGTTCATCTGGTACACTTAAATAAAATTAAAATAAAATTACACGTACACATTTTGTTTTCATTATATCATAACAATTACAGTCTTTAAAGTTTTTAGCAGTAAATTCCTCTGCTATTTTTAAATTAAAGTTCTTTGTAACTATGTACCTACATTATGACATGATTAAATTTTGTAAAACTTGTTTCTGATTCTGGCATTTTTTATTGTTGGCCTTGGTCCGTTTACCATTTTTAAGACGGTTTAATAATCTTTTACTTATAAAAGTTCTAATTGATCTTTATTTAGATTACATAGTTAGCTTTCAAATATGTTTAGCTAATTGTTATATCAGGCTTATTTATTGTGTTTTTATTTTTTGTCTGCTAGGGGTGTCTCCCTTGTTTTTAAAGATAGAGGGTTGCAGTTTCGCTATGGTGTGCTACTTTTTTTATGGTATTAAAGATGGCGCCAGCAAAATTTTCAAAACCCTTTTGGTTTCTGAGATACAAGGCGCAATTAGTTATCTTTCAACTTATCGAAAAATATAAAACGTATCTCTATAGATGTTTTTCCGTAGAATCCATTAGCGTAGTCAATTTTTTTCTAACGTCTTCCGTTTTTTGGTTATGGATCAAACATGTTTTTTTAATGGAACACCCTGTATATTATTTCTTATATTTTCTTTTCTGTCCAATTAGTAGGTAGTAGGCTATGACTAAAATTTATTAAAAACAAAATCCATGTAAGTATTATTCTGTATTTTAATTCTTAATTATTTATTACAGCATTAATTATGGTAAAATTATTGAATTTTACTCGAAACAAAACAATAATTATGATCTTACTAAAACTTAAATTTGAAAGTGACGGCACTTTTCTGTTATGTAAAATGAGCTCATTTCGTTATTCTTTTAAAAGCGTTAAAAAGAATCATAGGCCGTGTTTTCAACTTTTGGAAAGTTAAATTGATCGCCACACGAAGCTCCGCTGCAGACTGATATTGTGTTTTATAGATTTTATTTTGCATAAAACCTCTTAAGAAAAACATCCAAAATTGAGCCATCCCAAGATAGCGAGATCCATCTTACAAGTGCATAGGTACCAATTCACCTTTTAGGAAAGTTATCGTGTAAAAGTGCCCTTATAAGCACAGAGTTGTGGCTTAAGACACCGTCTTATGGAAGATAAACGGTATTATAAATGGTGAATGGAACATTTTCCATCGGTTCTGGAATAACATTCTCAAGGATTTCTCGGTACCCAAGCGCTGTAAGACCTCTTTCATAAATTCTGTGGACTACGGGTCTTCCACAAGTGAAACACAAAATCCCAACCCCAAAGCGTCCTTGTACCCTCTCAAAAATTAAATGGTAATTTTCTGCGGACCAATTTCTTGTATTATGGCGAATGAAAATTCCACACTTGGAAAATAAGATTCATCGGACCAGATAACGAGTCTGCAAAAGACTCATCAGTATTTATTTTTGGAAAAGGCCATTGGAAAAGCAACATTCGGCGCTCGGCATCGCCGGGATGTAAATGTGGAATTTATAGGGGTGATTATTTTTTCAAAATTCTTTGAGTACACCAGTTGCTTATTCTATTCGGTTGCAAGAAGATCAAAGCGTGGCTTCTGCATAACCCAATACATTTATTTATTTTCTCTTTCTGCCTTGTTTGGTGTATACCTTATGAGGGGGCTTGATAATCATCCGTGTTCTACTAAATTTGGTTTAAGATGGGAAATAAATCTGGAAAAGGTTGCCGTCTTTCTGGATATCTAATATGAACAAAAAGAACTCCTAAGAGATTATCCTAACCACAGCGCTCAAAACACGTTACCTCTGTAAATATAATTCCAAAGCTCCTTGGGAATTTTCATTAGAAACACACCAACTTCACACTTTTCATTACTTTCGTAAACCACTAACTGTAAAACAATAAATTAAGTATAGAATACAGTAAAATAGAAACACAAAAATAACAAATATATTTGACTAATAATTAAAAACTAAAAAACCTCAAAATTTTTGACATTTTGCTTTTTCGTTACAAACAAATTAGCCATAGCCTACTACCTACTAATTGGACACAAAAGAAAATTTTAGAAAATCTTCTGAGCTTGTGTTTGAACACAATTTTGTACAATTTATATTTTGGGAAAGCCCACATTATGCCTAAGAAATATAAGAAAGAACACATAAGGTGTTCCATTAGAAAAACACATGTTTGCTTCATAACTAAAAAAAAAACGGATGGTGTTAGATAAAATTGATTACGCCAGTGGATTTTGCGAAAAAATTCTACAGGAATACGTTTTAACTTATTTGATAAGTTTAAAGATAATTGAAATACGAGTGGTGCCTCAAAAGTGATACTTTTCAATTCCAGCCTGTATCTCAGAAACCAAGAGGGCTATGAAAATTCTGCTGACGCCTTCTTTAATTTTACAAAACAGTAGCACACTGTCGCGAAAACCGCAACCCTCTATCCTTAATCATAAGGGAGATACCCCGCAAAAGTGCCAAAAATGGGATACTCTGTACTTATCGAAACATATACATTTGTATAATTTGTCTTTGTATCTTAACTTTACTGATAATAACGCTACCCTTACTCAGATTATAGTGTCGTGCATCATGTTCACTTCTTCGCGATAATTGAAACCTTAGAATAGTCTAACTCAATTATGATGAGAAGAATTGACCGTTCAGTGGTAGGCTACGCTGTGTTAATTGAATGAGACAGAAATGGATGAGGTTAAGTGTAGCATCATAGTGGAACAGGTAATCAATAAAATGACTCAAGTTAGAATTAACAAACTTTGCGCTATTATGGTTCAACCCTTTAATTTGCATACTGGGAAAGAGCCACCAAGAAAACCCAGTTTATTAATCAATAAACAACTTTACAAGTACATTAATAAGTCAAAGAACAAATAAGCAAAGAAAAGAAAAGGTTCAATATGCAGATATAACAAAATACTATTAAACCAGGTTAAAGTGCGCACAACATTATAAAATTAAGTAAAAGAAATTGAAAAGCAGCTTAACTACATATAAACACAGTAAAAAAACAAACAGTGAAATCACACCCACAATTGTGTAATAAATAAATCAGAATTAAAATTGCACCAAATTATGCCGGCAGTTGGGTCGACAGTAAAGTAAAAAGGAAAATAATAATGCAGATTAAGTTACACATAAAACGGTAACGTTACATGTATACCGTAATTGCAATTGATTTAAACTACACATAGGCAATAAAAAAAAAATTGACAAAGAGTGTACCTCCACCATCTCCACCAGAAAAGGAATTAATCTTACATACCCTCTCTAATTTCATCTTCTCCTGTGTACTCCAGCGAGATCATGTTCATTCACCTGGATCCACCAACAGCACTACCAAGGCGATCATTTTCATTGTTTCATTTTGCCTCCACCGCCTTACCATTACGTTCCAACTGTTTATTTACATCAGTCAAAATTATTATTTTAGCTACCAAAATTAATTTCAATATTTCCTGTGATCATTTTGCACACCTCGTGTACGCCCTTTCAATTCCTGGTGTTATAATACCACTGTGTACCATCACGTCCCTTAGGGACAACCGTCTGATAGTTAAAATACCAAATTTTGCATTGCCTAAGACTCAAAATTTCATGACATCAATTTTTAATACCGGGTATGTCAGGGTAGTCGTTCGTTAGAAGTTTTCATGGTAAAAAAAAACATAGAATTCTGAATTTTTGGACTCCAGAGTTATTCAAGTTTCATTTTAAATAATTTCAAGGCTATACCACTTCTGATTATGCCTGAGGTTACGATTAACTTCCTTATTTTAGGTAGAACACCCAGTATATTATTTCAATTTTGTATTCCCGAGAAAATTTGACGATGAGTTCTGTCGGGTTTCCATATACCTACTCTTAACTGTTTCTTAGATATCTTGATTTTTCAACATTGCATCTTTTACGCAATTTCGACTTCTGGTAAGCGTTTTCGGGATAGACAGTAGCACAAGAATGGTACTTCCGAAATCTGCATTGATGGTTGATTTATTACATGCAGGGTGTCCAAAATTTGATATCATTTTCAAAGTTGAAAATGTTTTGTCCTTTAAACGTTACATCCTGTATATTATTGGATACTCGGGTGCAGAATTTGATTCTGCATCTATTCGCTATAACTTTACCTATACCGGTTTCCAACAGTTTTCTTAATAATCAATACTTTATCAAAAGCCGATGAAACTCCAAAACTCGTATCTAGTAAGCCTTGATTTTGACAGGAATAGAAACAATGTTGATTTTATATCAACACATTATCAGCTCACGTATCGGTTAGGTATCTACACACAGTGTTAGGAATTTTGTTAATTTTCTCAAGTGCAGTTTTTAATAATAATAATAATGCCTTTTCTTTTTACATCCCGGTTAAGCAATTGTCTGTGTGGATATAAGCAGTTTAATCCCAAATATGCAACACTTATGCATTTATTAATATGAGCTCGAAAGCGCAATTTAGGGCCTATTATAAGTCCTAAGTGGCGACTTTCGTCCACAGGCTTAATACTCTCACCATTGACTTTCATATTTACGGAAGAAGTTGTCAACTTCTGTTCTTTGTTAGGACCAAACACAATTAACGACGATTTAGAGGAATTAATTTTAAGACCATGATTAGCAGCAAAACTACATAAAGACGCAACATCTCGATTTTTGCATCTATTGGCATTTTGTATCTCGGAAGAGTGAAACGACAGATACAATTGTATGTCGTCTGCATAAAAATTAGTGCAATATGTAAAATAGTATTGAATTGTGAAATGCACATAGAAAAAAGAAGTGAGCCAATAATGGATCCTTGAGGCACACCACTAGAAACACCCTTAAAAGATGAGCTTAGATTTCCATAACGCACAGCTTGATGTCCATTGTTTAAGTAATTTTTAAGAAGTGGCACAGCATCGCTAAAACCAATATAACCTAAGATTGAAAGTAACGTCCTATGGGAAACGGTGTCAACTGTTTTGGTAAAATCTAATAAAATCTACACGGTTAACTTATTTTTGACCCAAGCCTTCAGAATGTCATCTGTAATTGAAGTCAAAGCTGTAGAACAGCTACATCCACGGGGAAATCCAGATTGATTGCTTGGTGTAATGTCATAAGGATTCAAGTGGTCTATATTTTGATGTTCCATAAGCTTTTCTAGAACTTTACACATAGTTGGTAATATGCTAATCGGTCGGAGATCATTTATTGCTTTAACTTGTTTTATTTTTGGATGAGATGTATAACTTGCCTTTTTCCAGGCTGAAGGTTTTCTAAACAGTACGTAAAAATAAAAGTTAAGTGGTTAATAATATGTAGAAGAAAAAGAGTTAATACATTAAATTAAGTTTGTCAGTGCCTTCACGTAAAATCACATATGAGAGACTATTCTATATATTTCTGTCGAACTACGCTAAAATAAAAAAATACGCTAGAGTGACATTTTTTTTATTGCTGTACCACTGACTAATTGGCGGATTATTAATACAAGTAAATGATGTCAACAATCCATTATTAAGTAACTCTACATGCTGTAGTTCACTCGGTAGGTAAGTAACTTTTCCATTATTCACCACATCTAACTTATTCAGAGCATTCCATAGTTTCGCAGGAAGTCTATCTCTTCCTATATAGTTCAAATAAGCTTTTTTTTCACGACAAATAGTAGATGTTACACAATTACGTAGCAATTTGTAATAATTCCAATTGGCTTCGAGTTTAGAACTCCTAAATTTCCTTAACCTTCCAGTAGTCGCACCTTTTTTCTTAATATTATATCTGCTTCTAAACCAACGAAACAGTGGGTAATAAAAAAACTTTTATGCAGAAACGGAGAGAACTATTTGACGTCTTTATTGTAACACAGCGAATGTTACGTGTAGAATTATTTTATGAAATGGATGAGGAACCTCTCAACTTCGGTCGAACGAAAAGCAGTAGAACATCCTTAAGTAATAAAATTACTAAAAAAAAAATTACTATAAAAAAACTGTAAGTTTTTAGTCAATTCTACTTCTATTTCTCAATAAGGGTCACTATATAAATTTCAGTGGCGTGAGTAATCGCACGCGGACTCACACTCCGCAATTGTTAATAAAAATAGTAACAATCAACCGACTCCCTCAGCAGTCCGTACGATACTAAAGTAACCTATTTTAGGAAGCTACTTAGGAGTAAAGGTTGATGCAGGCAGAAATTTCCGAAATATTTAAAAATTTAACTCTGTGTAGGGCGTTAGTCCGGGCGCGACTACTAGAAGGTTAATGCCTTACTTCTAATAGGGATTAATAATTTAATGTTGTCAGTCAGCAATGGAGGCTTTTGTTGTTTTAACTGTACGGCTTGGTGCAATTTTGGCCAAAATGAGTAAAATACTACTATTAAGAAAATCAATCGTGTCATCCACCGAAGTGAATTTATACATCTGGTCCAAGTTCAACGATTTTATCTCAAAGTCCAATATAAGTATAGCAAGATCAAAAGTAATTAAGCTATGGTCTGAAATATCTTCCATTGAATGCATGCTGTGAGTGATAAAAACTTCGGGAGAAAAAAAAAGGTTTATGAGTGTAGAAGAATGATCTGTAACCCTAGTGTTAAGTTAAAAGAACTAAGCATATATTGTAAATTAAGGGAAGCAGGGTTATTTTTAACGACATCTATATTAAAATCACCGGTGCAGACAATATTATCATGTGAAGGAATAATATAAAAAAGAACATCTTTATAATGGACAATGAAGAATATTCCAATAATCATTTGTAAAATATGATATATACGCATCGTACTAACAATAACTGCCGGAAAATTCACAAGAATCGAAGCTCGCATTATGGCAACAAGAAGTGTAAGGGCAACTCGAAATAACCTAAGGCCGTAATAGATAATAAAAATAACGAGATGAATTTGTTGGCTTATTTTCAAGCTTATCCAGAGACTTCAACTCCAGCTGCAAATATTTTCATGCACTTTATGGTATTACGCTGGAAGAGTTTAACCGTTTTTTTTTGTAAAATAATTTTTGTTAAATGTCCGTACAGTGCACTATAGAAGGAGTTTTTCATAAGTACAATTAGTAAACATTTTTTAAATGTTAAAAGGACAGTTAAATAAGTACTGATCATTATGCTGAATACAGTAACTTAAAATATTTAAGTTTTTCAATTACAGTCAACACAGGTACACTCGTACACGCATACGCACATGTACACGAGGATCCGCACACGTACCGGGTGGTCCATTAATAAAGGAGGCCGGCTGTACACGAGAAACTACGCATAGCACAGTTTCGGGAAAAAAATATTGATAGTAAAAGTGACTAAAAGAAATTGCTGGAAATTAGTTTCAAGTCCCTGCGATGGCCGCTAGGAGGCGTACACGAACACCAAATTAGAAAATCAGATTTTTCTCTTAAAACAGCATTATGAAGATATGTTCAAAATAGTTTTATTATAAACTACATAAGCTTAGAAGCATTTTACTTTTTTAGCATTTTTCTTTATGTTGTGAGGGGAGGGGGGAAAGTGAAGTGTTCACATGAAAAAATGTCATAACTTCTTTTTAACTTAACCGATTTTTATAAACTTAGTCTCGTTTGAAAGAGGCTTTTTGGGTGTTACTAATAAATAACGTTGTTGGTTTAGTTTTTTTTTCTACTGAGCCCCCAGTCGACCGTTAATGACGATAGCTTAGCTATTGAAACGCGTTCGGTGTTTTTTATTTTTGTGTGGTACGTGGGTGTATTTTGTTTGTTACAGATCCTGCCACAGTTCGCGTGTTCTAGATTTTTCAAACGATTTCTATCACTTCTACTCAAGCAGTAAGTAGTAAATTATTTCTATGTCATATTTTTTATAAGTATTGTGCACAGATTGTTTTTTAAACTGGCTGGAATGGATTTTTATCAAAATGTTCTCATTTTATAATCACCTGTAATATTTTTAAAATTCAGCTTCTATAAATTTATTTCGGGATTTATGTAGAAATAAGACGAAATGTGGCTTTTTATTGCAATATCCAAATATTTTTCTACCTTCATTGACCGAATAATAAACCCCATTTTTCGGTTTTCTTATTGATGCTATACTAAATTTCTATGTGATTCGATTAAAAAATTCGTATCTTCTCACTTCTTTATCATATTTCACTAACCAATTTGTACCAGTTTGTCGTTGTACTTTTTATGGTTTTCGAGTTCCAGCTACATTTATTATTATGTTATTCGTGATAATTTTTATAAAACTTCACAGAGCGAGTGGCGACTCAGGGAAGTGCTAATAAAAATGAGGCAATATATTCTCAAATCTAAAATGCAACAGAAACACGAAACTCAAAAAAAGTAATAAATCTGCATCCTGAATTACAGGGTACATCCGCAGTGCTACCGTCATTATCAGATTAAGATAGGAAAGAAAATATGCAAGGACCCGCTCCTACCATATCAGCCGCTCCTTCTAGGATACCACCATCGGTATCTAACCAAAATCAAAATGAGACCAAAACAGGGAATCATGTCTTCGGAAAAGATTGGTTAAAAACATATAATTGGCTTCTATACGATTAAGTGCATTTTGTAACGTATGTAGGACGGTTTATAAAAATGATAGTATGTTTCAAACTGGAGATTAGATATCATCGTATAAAGTATTTGTAGATATCTGGTGTAGAACAACACACGACGTTCCAACCTACAAAGTGGAAATTAGAAGAAATGAAATAACTTTAATAATTTTTTTAGGACAATTATGCATTCCCTTATTCAATACCCCAATAACGAAGATAGGCAACATTGTGAGAACACAATGATCTATGTCAGATGGACGTTTAAAACTTCATGTCAGATAATAAACATTTAGATGCTGTCGTATAAAAAACATTCCAAAGCCACTCGTTTCTATAAAATACCAAAAATATAATTTAGGCATTTTCCATCCTATATAACTAACTCTTACACTTAGTTTGCTTTATATTAAGAAATTTTATAAAGAAATTTAATGTAAAATAAAATTTTCTTTAAAAGATCTACTCACTTTCTTATAAATCTAATCGTTATTCAGATAATGAAGAAATTCGACCTAAATTCTACCTTAGGAACTGTTTACCGCTAAATTGCGCATCCTATCTAAAAATTGGGTCCAATATAATTAATTGATATGTTAAAGGTCTATATGCTGGTATTTTTGTATCTTTTAAACATACAGAAATAATTGATCAAAACCAAAAACTGCTCCTAATGAACCACCCTCTCCACCGATGAATTTTTGGCAAAATCTAATCAGCTCCAGGAGAACTGAAAATAGGCTTATATACGAAATTTGAAGTACGTCACTGTTGCCGTTTTAGAGCTATCGTGGATACTAGCATACATCCCTACATGCACACATACACGCAGGCTAGAGCACGCGGACGCGCACAGACACACGCACCCGCACACGTATCCAGACACCCACACACACTCACTCACACCAACACACCCAAACAACCACTGACCCACACACACACACACACTCACACGCACGCACGCACTCGCACAATTACACTCCCCCCAAACGCACACATACACGCACACACACACACACACACCCACACACACACACACCCACACACACATACGTACACACACACACACGTACGTACACACACACATACGTACACAAACAAATACGTACACACACATACTCACACCCACACTCACGCACACACGCACACACGCACACACGCACACACGCACACACGCATACACACGCACACACGCACACACGCACACGACGACCACACGCACACGCACACGCACACACGCACACACGCACACACGCACACACGCACACCACGCACACACGCACCACAGCACGCACCCACGCACACACGCACACCACCGCACCCACGCACCCACGCACCCACGCACGAACGCTTGCACGCACGTACCACGCACGTACTCACGCATGCACGCACGCACGAACGCACGCACGCACTCGCGCGCACACACACCCAGGCACGCACGCACGCACGCACGCACACGCGCCTGCGCGCACGCGCACGCGCGCACGCACACGCACACCCACGCACCCACGCACCCACGCACCCACGCACCCACGCCCACGCGCCCACGCGCCCACGCGCGCACGCGGGCACGCGCGCACGCGCCCACGCACACACGCACACACGCACACACGCACACACGCACACACGCACACACGCACACACGCACACACGCACACACGCACCACGCACACACGCACACACGCACACACGCACACACGCACACACGCACACACGCACACACGCACACACGCACACACGCACACACGCACACACGCACACACGCACCAGCACCACACGCACACACACGCACCCACGCACACCACGCACCACGCACGAACGCATGCACGCACGACCACGCACGCCACGCATGCACGCACGCACGCGCACGCACGCACACGCACCACGCACGACACGCACCACGCACACGCACACACGCACACGCACACGCACACACGCACACACGCACACACGCACACACGCACACACGCACACACGCACACACGCACACACGCACACACGACACACGCACACGCACACACGCACCACGCACACACGCACCACGCACCACGCACGACACGCACACGACACGCACACACGCACACACGCACACGCACGCACGCACGCGCGCACACACCCAGCACGCACACGACGCACGCACGCACACACGCGCACACGCACCACGCCCACGCACACGCACACACGCACCCACGCACCACGCACCACGCCACGCGCACGCGCCCACACGCCACGCCACACGCGCACGACAGCCACACGACACACGCACACACGCACCCACACGCACCACACGCACCCACGCACCACACGCACACACGCACACGCACACGGCACGCACACACGCACACACGACACGCACCACGCACCACGCACACACGCACACACGCACCACGCACACGCCGCACACACGCCACACGCACACACGCACCACGCACGCACACGCCACGCACACACGGCACACGCACGCACGCACACGCACACGCACACGCACCACGCACCACGCACCCACGCACCCACGCACCCACGCACCCACGCACCCACGCACCCACGCACCCACGCACCCACGCACGAACGCTTGCACGCACGTACCACGCACGTACTCACGCATGCACGCACGCACGAACGCACGCACGCACTCGCGCGCACACACACCCAGGCACGCACGCACGCACGCACGCACGCACTCACGCGCCTGCGCGCACGGGCGCACGCGCGCACGCACACGCACACCCACGCACCCACGCACCCACGCACCCACGCACCCACGCACCCACGCACCCACGCCCCACGCACCCACGCACCCACGCACCCACGCCACGCGCCACGCACGACACACGCACCACGCACACACGCACGACACGCACCACGCACACGCGCACACACGCACAGCACGCACCACGCACACGCACACACGCACACACGCACGCACGCGACACGCACCACGCACACGCACACCACGCACACCACGCACCCACGCACCACGCACCCACGCACACCACGCCACCACGCGCACCACGACGCACACACGCCCCACGCACCCACGCACCCACGCACCCACGCACACACGCACCCAAGCACACACGCACACACGCACGACACGCACACACGCAGCACACGCACACACGCACGCACGCACGCACACACGCACACACGCACACACGCACACACGCACACACGACACACGCACACACGCCACACGCACACACGCACACACGCACACACGCACACACGCACACGCACACGCATACACGCACACTCGCACGCACGCACTCACGCACACACGCACACGGACACACGCACACACGCACCCAGACACCCACGCACCCACGCACCCACGCACCCACCACCCACGCACAACGCTTGCACGCACGTACACGCACGTCACCATGCACGCACGCACGAACGCACGCACGCACTCGCCGCACACACCCAGGCACGCACGCACGCACGCACGCACCACGCCGCGCACGACGCACGCCGCACGCACACGCACACCCACGCACCGCACGCACCCACGACCCACGCGCCCACGCCCAGCGCCCACGCGCCCACGCGCCCACGCGCCCACGCGCCACGCACACACGCACACACCACACACGACACACACGCACACACGCACACACCCACACGCACACACGCACACGACACACGCACACGCACACGACACACGCACCACGCACACACGACACACGCATCAACGCACACACGCACACACGCACCACGCACACGACCACACGCACACGCACACACGCACAGCACACAGCACACGCACACACGCCACGACACACGACACGCACACGCACACACGCCACGGACACGCACACACGCACATGCACGGCACACACGCACACACGCACCCACGCACCCACGCACGAACGCTTGCACGCACGTACTCACGCACGTACTCACGCATGCACGCACGCACGAACGCACGCACGCACTCGCGCGCACACACACCAGGCACGCACGCACGCACGCACGCACTCACGCGCCTGCGCGCACGGGCGCACGCGCGCACGCACACGCACACCCACGCACCCACGCACCCACGCACCCACGCACCCACGGACCCACGCGCCCACGCGCCCACGCGCCCACGCGCCCACGCGCCCACGCGCCCACGCACACACGCACACACGCACACACGCACACACGCACACACGCACACACGCACACACGCACACACGCACACACGCACACACGCACACACGCATACACGCACACACGCACACACGCACGCACGCACACGCACACACGCACACACGCACACACGCACACACGCACACACGCACACACGCACACACGCACACACGCACACACGCACACACGCACACACGCACCCATGCACCCACGCACCCACGCACCCACGCACCCACGCACCCACGCACGAACGCTTGCACGCACGTACTCACGCACGTACTCACGCACGCACGCACGCACGCACGCACGCACGCACACACGCACACACGCACACACGCACACACGCACACGCACACACGCACACACGCACACACGCACACACGCACACACGCACACACGCACACACGCACACACGCACACACGCACACACGCACACACGCACACACGCACACCGCACCACGCCACACGCACACACGCACACACGCACCCATGCACCCACGCACCCACGCACCCACGCACCCACGCACCCACGCACGAACGCTTGCACGCACGTACTCACGCACGTACTCACGCATGCACGCACGCACGAACGCACGCACGCACTCGCGCGCACACACCCAGGCACGCACGCACGCACGCACGCACACACGCGCCGCGCGCACGGGCGCACGCGCGCACGCACACGCACACCACGCACCCACGCACCCACGCACCCACGGACCCACGCGCCCACGCGCCCACGCGCCCACGCGCCCACGCGCCCACGCGCCCACGCGCCCACGCACACACGCAACACGCACACACACACACACGCACACGCACACGCCACACGCACACACGCACACACGCACACACGCCACACGCACACACACAGCACACGCACACACGCACACACGCACACACGCACACGCACACACGCACACACGCAACAGTCACGCACACACGACACACACACACGCACACGCACACACGCACACACGACACGAACGTGCACACACGACACACGCACTACACGCACACACGCAACACGCACACACGGACACACGCACACACGCACCCATGCACCCACGCACCCACGCACCCACGCACCCACGCACCCACGCACCCACGCACGAACGCTTGCACGCACGTACTCACGCACGTACTCACGCATGCACGCACGCACGGACGCACGCACGCACTCGCGCGCACACACCCAGGCACGCACGCACGCACGCACGCACGCACTCACGCGCCTGCGCGCACGGCGCACGCGCGCACGCACACGCACACCCACGCACCCACGCACCCACGCACCCACGGACCCACGCGCCCACGCGCCCACGCGCCCACGCGCCCACGCGCCCACGCGCCCACGCGCCCACGCACACACGCACACACGCACACACGCACACACGCACACACGCACACACGCACACACGCACACACGCACACACGCACACACGCACACGCACACACGCACACACGCACACACGCACACACGCACACACGCACACACGCACACACGCACACACGCACACACGGACACACGCACACACGCACACACGCACACATGCACACACGCACACACGCACACACGCACACACGCACCCACGCACCCACGCACCCACGCACCCACGCACCCACGCACCCACGCACGAACGCTTGCACGCACGTACTCACGCACGTACTCACGCATGCACGCACGCACGAACGCACGCACGCACTCGCGCGCACACACACCCAGGCACGCACGCACGCACGCACGCACGCACTCACGCGCCCGCGCGCACGGGCGCACGCGCGCACGCACACGCACACCCACGCACCCACGCACCCACGCACCCACGCACCCACGGACCCACGCGCCCACGCGCCCACGCGCCCACGCGCCCACGCGCCCACGCACACACGCACACACGCACACACGCACACACGCACACACGCACACACGCACACACGCACACGCACACACACACGCACACACGCACACACGCACACACGCACACACGCACACACGCACACACGCACACACGCACACACGCCACACGCACACACGCACACACGCACACACGCACACACGCACACACGCACACACGCACACACGCACACACGCACACACGCACACACGCACACACGCACACACGCACACGCGCACACGCACACACACACACACACACACACACGTACCCGCTTTGACCTAAACCGATTAGAGATTATAGGAATATGGATCTAACTATTCCTCACGAAATAGACCCCAAGTCTGTAAACGCAATTGTACTATTTTCAAAAAAATCAGGAACTGCGAGGAATGCTTAAATTGCTATTAACCCTACCTACAGCTTCATGCACAGCATAAAGGGGTTTCTCTGCATTGAGACGACTGAAAACGTATCTAAGCAATTGCATGACACTGGAACGGTTGAATAACATAGCTCTGTTAAACTGCTATAGAGACATTATACTCTCATTTGATTGTAACGTTATTCTTAATGCATTTATTGTGCGTAGCCTACAAAGGAGGATACTTTCTCGATGCACGTTGCATCATAAGATTTTTAGACACGTTCCTGATATTTTTTATATGGTATATTGTGTTCTTCGTGTATTATTCACTTTTTTATGGTTGTAATATTATTTTGTTGCCCAGAAAAGAAATATTCGCATAAAGCGTATATTTGTGCTTCATTTGGTGGTTTCCTTTTAATTCTGCGATCTGCCCCCTCTGAACGTTTGAAAACTCGGCGCTTAAGAGATCTCTTAGACAAAGAGTATCGATATGAGGTGTACCTACACAATAAAGGGATGCTATGTTTCTTAAATGTTCCGTTGTATAGGCTTTGTCTACAGGGTGTCTCAAAATTAATTCGCCAACCACCGGGATTACACTTTATGACCAAAAATAAGTCGAAAATCACTTAGGGCAAAATTTCGAAAAGTTGCACCTTACGAAATTATGTTCAAGTAACAATAGTTTATTAGTTTTAATCAAGTGACACGTAATAAAACTGAAATACTTGAATTTACAAAGGTAAATGTTCGAAATGTTATATGCATGAATGCAATCGGCGAAGAAAATGTTTTCAACACAACCCTTTGTTTCGTTTGTAATTTGAGTTAAAGCTCCGTAAATACGAATAATAAAGTAGGACTTTGTATACCGCATTTTCAAGTAACCCCAAAGTCAAAAGTCTATTTGTTTGAGATCTGGGGACCTAGGTGACCGTGAAATAGATCCTCCGCGACCGACCCATTTATCAAGAAATCGCTGATTTAATATCTTTTGAACATCTAGAGAATAGTGACGTTTGACGTTGTAATAAAGGAATATCTTTCAAAAAGGTTCGCAAAAATTTGCATAACTCTCTGCGTTTAATATTCTAGGCAGAAAATGTGGTCCTATTATGTCATTGCCCAACAGACCAATCCACACATTTACACTCCGCACACTTGCTTATATAATTCTCTACTTTGATGTGGATTTTCGTAATTCCAGCTATGCAAGTTGTGCTGGTCAAACACCACTTGTTGTTTAAAATGGGCCTCATCAAACCACAATACTTTCTTAAAAGGATCTTCATTTGTATTTAAGCAATATAAAAACCATCTGCAGAATAGTAAACGCAACTCACTATTCCCAATTTTTGAACCGGCTGTAAGTGATAAGGATACAGATTTTCTCTTTGCATGAATCTGTGAATAATACTATGACGATGGTGACGATTGGTTTCCAAGATGCTGGTACTTACAGACGGATATTCTTCAATGTCTGGAGTAATTGCTCTTCCTGTTGCTATGCTAGCTGTCCGACGACCAGCATGAATCATGTCCGGAGCCAAGCATCCAGTTTCAAGTAGACGAACTTCAATAGCACTTACTGTTTTATGATCAGGGTGTCGCCTAGTAGGAAAACGTTGTCGGTACAGACTCTCTACGACACGAGCATTATTTTTACGAACTACAAGTAGTTTAATCATATCTAACTATTCTTGGTTGCTGTACCTTCTGGGTATTATAATAAGTATGAAAACTTAATTGTTTACCTTTGTACGTCAGTTTAAAATTGAAATATTTTACAATCAAACATTCTCACACAAAATTGATTTGCAAAAATACCTTCATTGCGATCCTTAAGTTGGCCATAATTTCGTAAAGAGGAAATATTTGCAAGTGAATTTCGACTTTTTTTAGTCATAGGGTCTAACTCCAGCGGCTGGGAAATTAATTTTGGAACACGCTATATGTATTACAATGGTATGGATGGCCTGACTACTACTTCATTAAACAACTTGAAGCTTTAATCATTTGTAACTTATTAATGTAGCTTCAGCCAAATAATAATAATAATAATTTAAACATATGTCCTTCATAATTGAGATTACATGTGTTAACGTTGACCTAGTTTATCCCGATTATTAAAAAAATGTAATTTTGTATTATTTACATAATAAATAAAGGTCTATATCAAGGTTTTTTTGATAATAATCAAATGACTGTTTGAATTAGTTATTTTTTTGTCAAGCTTCTTGAGCCAAGATTAAAATTTGATCAAAGAACACGGAACCGGCACACAACTGAGTTGATATTTATACAAACTATATATGTATACTACAGACGATTAAAGTTTTGTGTTTATTTAAAAAAAACTGTAACAAGACATTATTCCAAAAATACTTGACAAGTATATTTTTAAAAAGAATTTAAATTTAAATTATTTCTTCAAACGATTATGTCATAAAAAAATATTACTTAACCTTGGACCCAAAGCAAAATGAATCAAAAATTATGGCTTTAATTTCAGTAAATTTAAAAGCAATTAATTATTGCTCTGTAAGATCAATATTTTAAATTATGAACGTTAAGTATAAAAAGGTCATTATCGTTGACACCCTTATTTAACAAAAGTTTAAAATATAGCCGGCCGGTCATAATTCATTCGTAAAGCGAGGGTTATTGCGGGCGGTCTAGAATAACATCAGTTGTGACGTAGACGTTACAAGGTTTAGTCTCGAGTTCTTGCAGGGTGTTTATTTTTAGTGTTTACTGAAGTGAATATGTTTTGTATTGTTTGCTAACTATCTATTTATTGTGGTATTTGTTATCCAGCTTCTGCTGTAATTGTGTAAAACCCCTTATTGTATCAGTAAATGCTTAATTAGCATACATTCATGACATGATAGCGGATAGCGACCGCGATCCGGTGAAAGGCGCTATCTTCTGGATAGCTCAAGTTGTCGACCTAATATGAAATTAAGGCCTTATTGCCAGCGAACCAGTTAGGGGGTGACTTTGGGCTGAGATGGAGACAGGGCAATAAGAGACATGGGTTAGTTAACCGTCCATTGGCCAACGAGACAAAGGCATCTGCCCTGCTGACACAATTATTGCGGCGGTCGATGAAGGATGTACCCGCGGCGCTTGCTTCCTGGTGAGCACTTTGTTTGTTTGTCCTTAACAGATAAACAGTTGTGACATTGTTGCCTGCACCTAAACGATCAGGATGACCGGCCCTTGCTGCCGCTCATCCTTTCCGCGTAATACACGAGTCCATTATTAATTAATCACAACAAAGGTAAGGTAAGATTTGTCGCAATTGTAATTTAAATATGATACATTTGCATTTGTTTGTAAAATAAAGCGCTCCCACAATTCAGGCGTGGGGTCCACATGTTCATGTGCCTTTCACTAGTGTACTTCATTGATTAGCGACAGTATTTGTAAAATTTGCGGTATTTCTTTAAAATCGATAATTAGCTAACTCACTGACAATGAAACTACCGAATGCTCTGATACTTTGCCTAAAATAGCTGGTTTCCAACGGAAAGGTTGAGTTATCGATATGTGCAGGGAACCAAGTTTTGCAACGACATCCGTGGGAAACATTTCTCTGGCGGACCATTAATACTCAAATTCCTTAATACCACATCTACCCTGACTGTTGAAACTCTATTATCTGACGTCCAGTTCCAGTCGTGCGAGTTACTTCACTCTATAAAGTGTAATATAAGATAATGAATCCAAAGAGTACGCTACCAGATCGTCGACGGGTTCGCTTCCTGCGTAGCTCGTCTTCGTCAGGACATGAAGGAGCAATGCTTTTTCATTGCGAACAAAGCCCGATCCGGTCTTCAAGTTCTGCAATAGCGGAAACCGTTAATCATATATTTTCGACCATGCAGGGGCAACTTTCGCGAAGTGGTAGTCGCGTTAATGACTCGAGTGCAGTTCCTCTAGTTAATCCGGAAAATTACGATCAAGACATTAATAGGTGGTGTAATATACTCGATGACCTAGCAACTGTGTATAATTGGTATGAAACAGCTACGATTCATCATGCACTTACCTGGTTACACGGTTTAGCTAGTACCTGGTATAATAGTCAACCCACTATTCAATATACTTGGATCGGGAAGAAAGCTTTATTAAAAGAAGCATTTCCTGTTCCGACAAATGATTACAATAAATTTCGTGTGATGATGGCTCGTACGAAACAGCCCGCAGAATCTTATTTAAGATACTTCTACGAAGGACACCGTATCTTGCCTGATAGGCGGCGTTATGGTCTGACCTTATGGATCCCGTAGTGAAGACCGCGGCATGCAAAGGAGATGAGAACCGTCATGATAACCGGAACATCCACAATCAAAGCTTAACTCGCTACCAATGGTGGAGGCTTCACCTTAAACAGCGGTTCTCAGGTGGACATTATTAACGTAATTCTGGAAATTTCTATATGTGCCGGAAATCTGGTTACATGCGGCATGAATGCCCTAAAAATCAAGCAGTGCGAAGTAAGCCAGTTCCGCCACAAAGGGTGAACAAGACATCGTGACTATCCGTTCCTAATAACCCCAATAGCAAATATAAGAACGTCTCCGTTAATAGCGTAAATTTTATCGGTTGTATTGACTTGGTAGTACGTGTGTGACGCTGAAGCAGCGGGCTGCCAATATTCTTATGCTAACTCCACGAAAGTTGTGCATACTTTAGGTGAAGTGATAGTAGTATTAAGCGTTAATAAAGTACAACAAAGTGTGACGGCCCACATCGTACCTGATTGGTCGCAAGATGTAGACATTCTTATTAGCCATCCGTTCACCGAACATTACTCTCTATCCGTAATAAAAGACGATAAAGCTTTGACATTTTTCCAAAAATTATGTAGGTCAGAGGTAATTCGTAGCGATAAAATGAAATTGTACCCTGTGAAAGGCGTCATAACACTACCTCTGCATAGTGCAAATATACCAGTTAAAATAGAGACACCTTACTTAGGTAGCTTGTATATAGACGCTATATAGACTGATAGTAAGTGTTGAATCTGACAAAACGACTTTTGTGCCCGTGATAAACATATCAGATAGATACGTTTCCATTAACAAATCTACAGTGCCCGCCCATGTTATTCCGTGTAATCCCAGTTCGAACAGATGTCAATAGATTGCAATGAGCGCGATTTTCGCCCTTAAATGTAAATAAGCTTAATGTTGGTCCTGTGACGTCACACGCAAGATGCCAGTTATTAACCGTTCTTAGCAACTACCCCGATTGTTTCTCTGAGAATTTAAGTAAACTGGGCAAGGCTAAATCTTTCGAAATGAGAATTCGTTTAACTACCGATGAACCGTTTATATGTATATCGCCCTTACCGTCTATGAGTAATTGTCAACGACCTTTAGGCAGCCAAATGATCAAAGAACCTAGTCAGCTTATGCGTCACATATACCTCTTGTTCAGAAAAAGATGGTGAAGATCGCATATGTATAGATTAATGGGAAATTAAACAGTGCTACCGTTAATGAAATACAGTGGCTTGTACCAAGTGCTTTGTGGCGTAAAGTAGTCGGTGAAGTGCATTATGAAAGCGGGCATTACGGTGCTCTAAAAACACTACAAAAATTAAGTTTCCGGGGATGTTGAAATATGTGGCCAAATACATTAACGGTTGCGTGACGTGTATTTTTAATGAAATGCCTTCAGGGCGCCGTGAAGAATATTTACATCCGATTCAAAACGAACCGGTCCCTTTTCACACAATACACATAGACCAATTGGGCCCCTTCCAAAAAACTAAAAAGAAAATGGCATATATAATTGTGGTGGTTGACGGATTTACGAAATTCATGTGGTTATTGGCTGTAAAATCGACGAAAAGTAAATACGGGATTGAATACCTAAGCGATCTTTTCAATGTGCACGGGACGGCTGTTCTTTTAATTAGTGACAAAGGTACCGCGTTCACTAGTAAGTCCTTTAAAACTTTTGCAGCATGCGCAAATCGTCCACATTGAGACGGCCGTCGCGAGCCAATGCCAAGTAGAACGCATTCACCGAGAGATTACGCGCGTACTTGCATCGATTAGTGACGCCGATGATTAGTGGGACGAGATGATGGGTAATGTACAATTGTCTCCTAATACTTCTCACAAAAACACTAGAAATACGACGCCCAGTAAATTATTAATGGGTTACCGTCCTAACACGACAAGCATAATAAAATTAACTTCGCCGGCAGAAGCAGTGTGTGAGGACATCAAGAAACTGCGATGTCGTGCCGAAGAGCGGATTACAGTGCAACAAACGGACCATAAAAAGCAGTTCGACAAAAAGCGCAAGCCGCACGCTCAATAAAAAATTAATGATCAAGTACTCACAATGAGTAAGACTGCGTCAGACGGAAACTGTAGAAAATTAGCACCAAAATATATCGAACCTATGATCGTGTCGGAAGTGCTACAAACAACTACAGAGTCAGACATCTGCCGGGTTCACACCGAAGCTTACGCGCTAAGTACGACAATGTAGTAGCCGTTGATCGAATGAAACCTTTTGTATCTAATAATCGCAAATCTGCTTCGGAAAGTGAAAGTGACAGTGATGATCGTGTAAGTGACCTTAAAGCACGATCAGCAAAGTGAATGTTTGCTGCAGTAAAGAGTACATACTAATAAGCAAAATTTGCTTATATTGTTATCTTGCTGCCATTTGTTTAGAAGCACATTATACCCTTAAATTGTCTATGCTTATGTTAAAGTTATATTAGAAAAATAAAACATAAATAAATTAAAACCTTTTTTTTTTATTTTACTTTAAATATCTGTTACCATTCTATTATTTTGTCAACTTCAGTCGAGTTGCGGGTTGGTCGAATGTAAGATCAGTATTTTAAATTGTGAATGTTAAGCATAAAAAGGTCATTATGATTTACACCCCTATTTAACAAAAGCTTAAAATATAGCCGACCGGTCATAATTCATTGGCAAAGCGAGGGTTATTGAGGGCAGTCTAGAATAACATCAGTTGTGCCGTAGACGTTACAAGGGTTGGTTTCGAGTTCTTGCAAGGTGTTTATTTTTAGTATTTACTGAAGTGAATATGTTTTGTATTGTTTGCTAACTATTTATTGTGCTATGAGCTTCTGTTGTAATTGTGTGAAACCCCTGGCAGATATCCGGATAAATTCCTGAACCCATATTGTATCAATAAATGCTTAATTGGCATTGGTTCATAACACGATAGTGGATATCGGCCGCGATCTGTTGAAAGACGCTATCTTCTGTCGACCTAATACGAAATTAAGGCCTTATTGCCAGCGAACCAGTTACGGGGTGACCTCGGTCTCAGTCTCGGTCCATTGGCTTTCCAGTTCCGTAGCGGGGACAAGGGCGCGCTTGTATCCTAAACTACATAGTGGGGTATTAATTAATTAACAAGTATTTAGAGCGAGCACCAACGAGGCAAAGGCATCTACCCTGCTGATGCAGGATGTACCCCCTGATGAGTACATTGTTTTCAGTTGTGACATTGTTGCATGCACCTAAATGATCGAGATGACCGACCGTTGCTGCGATTCATCCTTTCCGCACAAATGCCCGTAATACACTAGTCCATTATTAATGAATCATATCACAGGTACGTTTACATAAGATTTGTGGCAAATACAATTTAAATGTATGATTTAAGGGTTAGTTAAAATTTTTTCATTATCTAAATAACAATTAATTTTATAAGAAAAAGTGTAGACGTGTTTTTTAAAGAAAATTTAATTTTACACAAATTTTCTTTACAAAGTTTTTTAATGTAAATCGTAATAAATGTAAAAATTAAATAAATATGATTGAAAATGCTGAAGCTGTTTATCGGGCGGCTTTGCAATTTCTTTTTTTACGTTGGCATGTACTCATGCCTATGAATCTCTATCTGACATGAGGTTTTAAACGTCATTCTGACATAGATTACTGTCTTTGTTGTTACAACGTTGCCTGTTTTCGTTATGAACGTATAAAAGAGTTATCCCAAAAAAATTTAAATTAAAATTATTTCATTCCTTTCCATTTAACTTAGTATCTACATGTCTATTAACCTCTGTCTATCATGAAGATTTAAACGTCTGTTTAACTTAAATTCTTGTTTCTGCGTTTACAACGTCGCCTATTTTTGTAATGAAAGACATCGCATAGTTATCCTAATAAAATGTTACTAAAATTATTTCATTTCTTTTAATTTCCATTTTGTAGGTTGGAAGATCGTGTGGCGCCACACCAGATATTTTTGATTGCTTTCCAAAAAAAATTGGGTAGCGGTTGGTTGAATAGTATTGAAAGCGACACTTAAACAGTAGAGGAATCAAAGCGCATACGCCATTTTAATATTTGATCTTTCACTTGCACGAACAGAAACTTTTATTTCGATCTGTCAATTTATTCATTGAAACCATTGGATGTTGACGTGTCTGTGTATTTTTACAATGGAAAGAATCGAAAATCGTGCAGTGATAAAATTCTTTGTTTTGGAAGCTTTATCAGCAGAAAAATTCATAAAAAGGTTATGAAAGTGTTAAAGGAATCTGATCCTTCATTTTCAACTGCACTTCGTTGGGTTTTAGGGTCTAAACGTGGTCGTACAAGCGTGTGATATTGTTTGTGAAAATCCAAGTTTGACTAAGGGCGAAATTGCTGATACCATAGGTATGAAGCTGGTGGTTCTGCTCCAAAACAGGTGATGTCAGAACGATCGGCAAAAAATATTATGGCATCAGTTTTTTGGGATGCAAAAGGGGATTTTGTTGATTGATTGTCTTAAGAAAGGTAAAACAGTTAACTCTGAATATTATTGCAACCTTTTAGATCAACCGAATGAAAAAAACCGCGAGAAAAGACCTGGTTTACAGAAGAAAAAAATCATTTTTCATCAAGTTTCACATAAGTGTTTTGACCATGGCTAAATTGAATGAATTGAAGTACGAATTGCATGAACACCCACAGTATCCACCAGTTTCGTCTCCCAGCGACTACTCCTCTTCAGAAACTTGAGACAATTCCTTCCAATTGGGTGTTGACTGGAATGTTCAAGACTGGAGAAAATCAGCGAAAGACAACATAAAATCACCGGCTACATTACTTTTCAAAATTAATTCCTGTAACCAGATCAAAACAGGAAAACTATACCTTGGTTAAGGGGAACCACACTACAATACTGACGTTAAAGAGGGATATGTACACGAGGGAAGAAGATATCGCAAATTCGGCCTCAAAATATTGAATAAAATTCTGTAATAGTTAACCAAAAAAAAACTAACAAATATTGATGAGCTGCTAACAAAGAATTTTGGAACCAAATAGAAAGAATACAGTGAGGAACTTAACTTGGAATACTGAAATGGATTATTGGAAAAACTGGGGTATGAAGACGAGAAAAGAGGAAAATAATAAACAAGAAGAAGAAGAATAAGAATAAGCACTGGAAGATCATTTTTCATAGCATTCCGATGCCGAAGATGTTTGAAGAAAAATATTCATTTCACAGTTTTTTTTATATGAACTCGAAATCGGGATAAATCCATTGAAATTTTTTTAATACACGCTTCAGTTTTAAAAATACTTTTTGTGCTTACTGCTGTTTGATACTGGAATTTTTTGCTATTTTCAGTACAACCACATTTTTGAAATTTTACTCCGACTACCTCCTGTGTTTTTGTCTCACCTAAAAAAAACAAAAAAATGGATTTAGCCGGTTTTGACAATGTGGTACTCATATTATGTCTATGTATTAGATATAGTCTCTCTGTTTAAAATACATTAGGGCCGGCGATAGGCCGGTGCAACCGGTACCCCTGCACCGGGCTGCAAATTTTAGGAGTGGATGGTTTGAATGCATATTTTATGAAATATATTTTAAATATATAAGGAATATATGTAAGAAGAAGCGCTTGCTCCCAAATTTTCTTAAACGTAAAAAAATACATAGGTATACGTTAGATACATGGCAGTTGGAAAATATGTGATGTGTATAGAATGCTTAGTACGTCGAACATTTTTGCACCAGTGTTATAAAAAAAAAACAAAATAAAAGATATTTACAAAGGTTATTATATGTCCAAATTAGAATTTCATTTCATTCAGTGATTGCTGATGCATCTTCAATTACCTTTCTATTACTAACGTGCTAGCTGTTGTATTATGGAATATACAAGATATATATATATATATATATATATATATATATATATATATATATATATATATATTATTTCATTTCTACTAATTTAAGATAGCATTTAGATGTCTATTAACCTCCGTCTGTCATGAAGCTTTAAAGCCCTGTTTGACATAGATTATTGTTTTTGCGTTTACAATGTTGCCTATTTTCGTAATGAACTTCTTATAAAAGAGGTTGCATAATTATCCTTAAAAAAATATTATTAAAGCTATTTCATTTCTTTTAATTTCCATTTTATAGGTTGGAAGGTGGTGAGGTGTTCCACACCAGATATTTTATTAGCTCGATAGCAGATGATAAATCATAGTTTTTAATTTATAACAGCTTGCTGATCGGATTAATACAATTTGAGAATGCATATCAAATTACAATGGGGCATAAAAACTTAAACTGTTTAATGCAGTACAACAGGTCAGAAGCCTTACCTCGTATATTCAATTTCAGTAATGTCATAAACACTTAATAAAGCAAAGTAAATGCTTTCCCAATTGGTACCTTTAGGGTGTCAGAGCTTCTGCTCGATCTTCCAAACAAGTACCACGCACTGGTTTTATAGTTAGTCCCCTAACATATTTTAATAATATAGTTCATCTAATGGTTGACGAGTAAGCAAGTAAATTTTTAGAAGTATATTAAGATTTTAAGGACACCTTTGCCACATCGTTGACGACTAAATTTAATAAGTGGTAAGTGAAATGTTCGTGGATTCATCGTCCTTATTCTAGATTATATCCCCAATTTATCACCTCTCATAATGGCCCCTTTGTCGTAAGCCTGGCCTCTAATATCCTGCAAATTTAACCCCAGTTTTGCTTAGAAAATTTTCAATTTTTCAATTATTACATTTGAAAGTTTTTGGACTGTGGATATATTAACTGAAAGAAAGCCTAAAAAGCGTTTTGATCAAGCTGATGTTTTTTAAAAAGTGAAGGGCCACCTAAATCATTAATTAATTAATCCATTATAAAAGAACCATGTGTATTGTTTTTGAGGGTAAACTTTTTAGTTGCTCCTTTAGTTCTCTTTCCACTGAAGGATTAGACGTTGAGATTTTAAAAGGACATGCGTCAACAAAAATCACATTCAATGCTAAATGTCTAGGATTGAATTTGATCATCGATTACATTCTTCTAAAACTATTGACAATGAGTCACAACGACTTGCTTCTTAAGAGACAAAACGCTTTTTAGGCTTTCTTTCAGTTGAGATATCGATTGCATAGAGCAGAATTAATCGATATGTTTAAGTTCTATATCCGGGTATTTTTATATATTTGAAATATGTAGCCGTTTTAGAAATGTTTGATAAAAACCAAAAACTGACGCTAATAAACCCTCTCTCCGCCGCTGGATTTCTCTCAAAATCTAATCAGCTCTAAGTCAAATGAAAACAAGCTTAAATACAAAATTTTAAGTATGTAGGTATTTTCGTTCTGGAGTTATCGTGGATACTAACATACATCCACACACACAGACATCTAGACTTGATGGTCAAGAATCTTCGTTCGGACGAGGCTGTTAATAAAATGCTCTTGCATGCAAAGGAACGTGCCGACGCGGTTGACATCTCAGCCGAGTTTAAGTTAACACAACCGCGTCACAAAGTTCGACGAAAAACTTTAACTTTCTTTACGAAGCTGTGATCCGGTCGCGGATCTCAAGTTAAAATTTATGATAGACTTATTTTTTAACAATAGATCAAGCTATTAATGCTTTAGAATGCAGATTTGATTTGATGAATATCTACAGCAATCATTTTCAATTTTTGTTCAACATAGGGGAGGGTTGGGAAATTCCAGACATTTGTCTACAATTACCTCTGAGAAAAAAATTATGCTGTGTCACTAAAGTACAGGGTGGCCAACTAAGAATGCGAGGTACTGTATCTGGAAAAAAATTTATTACCAAAACGGCCAATATAAAAATCTGGAAAACATTTTCAAGTTTCTGAAATGGCCGCTACAGCTGTTTCTGTGAATTCTGCTATATTAACCTGATAAAAAATAACTGATCTTTAAAGTCGAGGATAATCTGAACTTTTTTTGTTTGGCACTTTTTGACGTATCTATAAAAATAAAGTGGAAGGGGGTATTCAAAGGTTTCCTTAAATCACCCCCCGTATCTTCGAAACGGCTAATCCGATTTTAACAAACTTGGGCGCGTTGAAAAGAGCTTTTCTTGGGCTACGCATTTTAAAATAATTGAAGTATTGTTAGTTTCACATGTCGTCGCTAGAGGGCTTTGTTCGACATTTCGACAGAAACGGTTAATTTTCGCAAAAAAATTAAATGCATTGGTATGACTTTTTTTTCATGAGCATGGAGCTAAATGATGCCTAAACAAGCTTGCGAAACCCGCATCTCGATATCTTGTTTCTAACCTAAAATATCGGCCAAAGAAAACTTTATACGAAAATCCCTTCAATTTTTATTTTTTTTAACTATATTTTTCTGGAATTGTTTCTATTATGTAAGTTGTGGCCCTAAAAAGGACCGATTTAAAGGAGAAAGGTTTTAATGCCCCCGTAAATTGTCGAAATGCTGACCATCACGCACTATGCATTGCTGAAGCCTCTCATGACTAGACAATACTGCAGCTTCAATTTCGGCTCTCGGTATGTTACGTATTGCGTTACGAATCCGGTTTTTCATATCTTCTCTAGTAGTAGGTTGAGTCCGAAACACGATATCCTTTAAGCGCCCCCATAAATAAAAATCGAGGCAAGTCAAGTCTGGCGATCGCGGAGGCCATATAAACATACTTCCTCTTCCAATCCACCGCTGTTGAAATACTGCATTAATGTGCTCTCGCACATTAATAGCAAAATGTGCTGGGCAACCATCCAACTGCAAAAACAATTTTTGCCTTGTTTCCAGGGGTACATCTTCCTACAACAATGGTAATTGATTGGCCAAAATATCAAGAAATACATTGCCATTTAGAGGTTGCTCGAAAAAATATGGCCCAATAATTCTGCCTACCAGTATGCCACACCATACATTTAAATTCCAACGTCCTTGGCGCTGAACTTCACGCAATCAATGGGGATTTTCTGCAGACAAATAATGCATATTATGCAGTTTGACTCTCCCGTCACTACTGAAGGTGGCTTCATCGATCCAAAGAATTTGAAATAAAAATTCTCTATTTTGGCGTATCATGCCTAACATCCAATGGCAATAGTCTAACCTTCGATCAAAATCTTCCTCTTTCAAGGCCTGATGCAAAACGACATGATATGGGTGCATTCCTAAAGTAATTGAAAAAAGTTTAAACGAATACCTATATATTTTGATGGCCATTAGAACTTACCTATGGTCCTTCTTAATATTTTGAACCGTTGTCCGTGATATGCCCAACTCAGTAGATAATGCTCTTCCGCTAACATGAGGATTTCCTTCAATATAGCCCAGTACGCGGTTAATATTTTCTTGTGTTCTTCCAATTCTTTGCCGTTGAAACGTAGGCCGAAAACTACCATTGGCTCGTAAGCTCGCCACTAATCGGGGAAAAACTCTTACATCGCAAGGACGCCGATTTGGATATCGAGCCGCGTAAACTTTTTTAGCTACTGCGGCATTCTGAAGACATTCAAAATAAACCGCAAGCACAAGCATATCAACAGCTTCATTATTCTTAAAACGAATTTTGAAAGCACAAAAATTGCTCAAAGTAACGCGAAAGTATTGACAACTATTGACAATTTGAGGATTATGTATGTTTTGTTTAGGTATCTGTTTCCATTGCCTGCTTCTATTAATTGTATTTTTCGTATATCCATAGTGAATATGCATTTAAACAAACAAAAAATAGATTTAAGGAAACCTTTGAGTACTCCCCACCACTTTATTTTTATAGATACGTCAAAAAGTGCCAAACAAAGAAATTCAGATTATCCTCGACTTCAAAAATAAGTTATTTTTTTATTAGGTTAATATAGCAGAATTCACAGAAACATCACTTTTTTAGATTCAAGATTGCAGTTACGCCCCCTAGCGGCCATTTCAGAAACATGAAAATATTTTCCAGGTTTTTGTATTGGCCGTTTTAGTAATAACCTTTTTTTGCGCAAGCCTCTATGATGTATAGTTTTCCAGATACAGTACCTCGCATTCTTAGTTGGCCACCCTGTACAGTAAACTTCAAGACGCTCAATATTTCCATGAATCGTATACAATAATGGTACTTCCTTCAGTATGGTTACTTCTTGGTCAGCTATAAAAAGATAAAATTACATGTATTTTTTAAAAATCGTACATGTGTTTGCACTTAGCCCAGTGTTTGGGGTAAATGTAGACACGCCAGATATTCGTACTGCGTTTAACATAAAATCAATTGGGCCGATTAGAGACAAAGAAAAAACTATATTTAAAATGGTGGAATTTTTTCATCTGGATATTTTTGGATGTACATAAACAGCGTATTATTACAACAAAAGCGTTTATTGTCATTTTAAATTGCTACATACTATTTAAACATAAATGTTTAAAACTGAACATAACCTGAACTTAAACATAGGCACATATGCAAGTTGAGGTATTCTAAATATATTTAGATAGGCTTATGTTAGGGTACACCTGGCTATGAAGAAGCCCATTCTCCAAGTAGTTTTTAAAATGCACATAAATTTTGTACATCCCTTTAAATGGAAAATTGTTCAGGTAGATTTTCTAATGTTTTGTTGAACAAAGCAGGTCCAAATCCCCTCAGGTCCCGATATAGGGTCAATAAATTGAAAACGATTCGTTAAATTACAATACAAAAAAAATTAGTTTTTTTATAAGAGCTTTAGGATTCAATTTCCCATAAGTGGGTATTATATTTCACTTTGAGATTTCCTAACAAAAACCCAAATTGACATTTTTAGCGTTTCCGGTTTCTTACAAAAGCATTTGGGGTGTGTGTAAATTAAATAATGCCACCCTACCTATGGGAAATTTTATGCCAAATAAGCAGTTTTTATTTTAGCAACTATAGCGTTTTTCAATTCAATTCAAGTATGTATCTTATCAAATTATTTAGGATGTAATCGAAATAAATCAATTTAGAATGTATAAGAATGTATTTTCCTATTACTCTTGTATATTCGGCGTATTTTATTTTTACAACAATTACGATTATTTCACAAAGGTTAAGCCGGAAATCAATTAATTTGCAATACCATTCAAGTAATTACATGTAATTACTACAAGTAACAATAGAATTCAAAATTGCTTTGTGAAAATATGGTATAAATAGGAGAACATATGATTATTAAATATTCAATTATAACCCGTCTTCACTTTGTCGTAACTATATTGTGAAGCTTTATTTTAATAAGAAAAAATGCCCCGTCGCTTAAGGCGTTTTCCAAACCTTTGCCAAATTTTAACGGGCAGCATGCGTCGAAGATCGCAGGCTTGTATTGAAAATAAAGCATTTTATATTAATTATTAAACTATGATTAGATAGTATATTTTGTTATATGTGTTTCGTGTTAACTCTGTTGTAATGCTAATAATAATAAATAATAAATATAAAAGGTAGAAAGAAATAGATTTTTTTAATTTAATTTCCATTTTTATCGTTGGAAAAAGAAAACGAATTTGGTGAGTTCAAAAACAGCTTTCATTGTTGATTGAAAAACTGCCACTTTTATATTAATTCGATTTTTAGCGGTGCTTGTGCCTATCAATGATCTATAGAGTTAAAGGATTTTTTATATTTAAATCACAATTAATGGGAAATTATAAGGTGTTTTTATTTTATCGAATAGGAAGCTTTTTAATTCCAATTGCATCCTTGAAAATACCATTTCGTAAATATTCCTCTTTCGCTAGTAGTGTTTTGAATTAAAGTGGAAAAAACAACCACCAGGAAAATAATGCAATCAAAACAATTTGGAATTGCATTGTTACTTGTGTTTTTTCTAATCAGTCTAATTACATCATGGGTTAATTGATTTTTTATTTTTGTGCAACAATTTCTTTGACGTTAATTCATATTAAAAATATATTACTCCTACTACTTGGAGCTGTTTTCAATTCTTTACAGTAAACCACAATGACATATAAATTTATTATCTAATTCCATTACATTGCGATAAAAATAAGATCATTTGTTTGGTTTTATAAATACACATATATTCAAATTCATTAAAAGTATAAAAAATATAGTACTTCTTTTTATATAACACATTTTCAAGTCAGTTTCGAACCAGGCATTACATACTTTCACAAGAATTCTTTCATTAACAAACTGGAAAATATACCTGACTATTTTAATACGTTCTTGGTTATAGGTAACATTTAAAGGGTGTCCAAAATTTCTACGTTAGATATCCTCGGGGGGTGGGCTTTTCAGTGACGTCCGGTGTACCAGAAAATAGACATAAATTAAATTATTTTAAAGGATAGCCACCTAGGTAATATCAACAAAATGCTAGTAATTAAATGGAATTTTTAGTTCCTCCCATATTTTATCTAATTCTTCATCAGAACATTCAGCTTCATTATGGTCACGGGAAACAATATTACTGTATTTATGAATTGTTAAAGGAACTACATCCTCATCATACGTTAGACCTCCATTTATACTACAATCGTCACTTGAAGGCAGATTGTCTATTGCACCATACAAGTGACTTTCTGTATCTGAGTATGATGAAGATTCGGTAACCATCCGTTTTATGGCTTTGGTTTTTTCTGTAAGTTGTCGTTTTTTTGTTTTGGTCTTTATTCTTTTTTGTATTTAACTCTTTTTATTTTCTTGGTTTTGATTTCTCAACCTTCCTGCACTCTTCCTCAATAAGTACCTCACCTTGATGTTCCTTTTTTAACCTAATTTGTTTATCTCTTGACTTAGGTTAAATTCTTCTCATTTTGTGGAGAAATACGTTTATTATGGACCTTTGATCATCGGAGGTTGTGGGCTCGTCAGTATTCAAATTTTCACGACGGCTGGTTACCATTTGTTCATCACGTATTCACGTTCGTTTGGTTGAGTGAGCTCTATTGGTTCATGCCGATTTGGTTCAGGTTCAATCGGATCTAGTTCATGTTGCTCAAGTTCAAGTTCTGGTTCATTTAGCTCAGGTTAGTTTTGGTTATTTGGTCTCGCTCTTATAACCTTAAACCGTTTAAGTTTGTTCTGGTCATACTAGGCCTCGGAAAATTTAGAATAGTCCACAGGAAAAGATCCGGTCTTTCGAAATCCAGAAATGATGTTTTTTGAAGGCAAATAAGTTTTCCACGCATCTTCTAACAGTCCAACAAAAACGTTTCTATGTAGGGTATTGAAGCTAGTTAACGAGATTCGTCGACCAAATGCAACAAGAATCTTTTCCCAGCCAATTTTGAATTAATCAAAAACACATCGGTTAAAAGGCTGCATCTGATGGGTTAAGTGATTGGGAAGTTTCAATAAAATTAAGTTCCTCCATGTATCCATTTTTAGAAATAGCGTATAAAGTCCCAGCACACTCTTCTTCATTATTGGTCCAACGCACTTGGACGCTACCTTTGGCTTATACATTATAATATATTACCTGATGTTGATACGCAACAGTGAACAGATATGTTTTCCCGGCCCGGACTTTTTCCCTTTCTCGCCGATTGCCTTGGCTTTGCTTGGGTCTGTGTCAAAACCAGTTAAAAATTAACTCTGGGTAATTTCCAAGATGCACTCTTTGAATAACTCTTTTCAATTTTTCGTAAACACCTACTATAAACGGATCAGGTGTCTCCTCCCTCTTTTGTTGTAGTTGCTCAGATCTTCTTAAACTTAGGTCGCCCCTTCTCTTCATGAATGATAGGTACCAATCTTCACCGGGTCTGTTATTCGTGAAAGGTGCCCTGATTTTATTAAGTGTAACATAGTCTTTTACTATGTGCATGCTTGCATTTTTACCTGAAAGTCTTTGATAAATCGTTGACTTATCTACTTTGTAATGGTCTTGCGCCTGGCGATAGAGGATTTTCTTCCAGAATGGATTGATTCCTCAATTTGCTGAACTGTATAGGTACAGGTTGCTTTCTTGCGTTTATATTGACAGGGTATTTTAATAAACACTTTTATTGTCTTTGTTCTTTAGATCTGTAACTAATAACCTATATACATACAAGTGTTCACAATTACCGCAGTAAATAGCCTACACTTACTGCAAATTCAATAAACATTGGGGCATATGTAGACAACCAATTGTAACAAAGGCAAATGCAAAGAAGATAAAAACACTCTGATGGAGCATACAAAATAACACATTTTTATAGCAAAATAGTAATAAACTAAACAAATGAAGGGAGGATATTTTACAAATTTTCCATTTGGCCATTTCGGAAAGCTGCAGGGCCCTGAAACAAAATATAAAATACTTCCTTAATGTAGGTCAAAACCTACCTGAATTCCATTATTAACAAAATAGTTAGTTCAAGTGTCTCCAATTACCCCAGCCTATCCTTACCTTACTTACCCATGCATGATTTGAAAAATTTACCTAAAATCGGGTTAATTGACTATGTAAGCACTTGGAAATACTATTGAGTGATGGTGGATCGGAAGATGCGAACGCATTTGAGCTAATAGATGAGATGGAATCTGTTTTAGGGTCTGTAAATACAAAGCATAAATTTAATTGATATATTCAAACTTATCACTAACTTAGATGTTGCTCCTAACTTCATCATTGCCTTAACGATCTTTCTTGCTGACCTTGCCAGTACGTGTGGCAAGTGGAGAAATGAGCTTTTCTAAATTGGAAATAGTTACATATTTCTACTTTCAACATCCACCCAAAAACCGGCTAGACGGTTTGGCTACATTAGCTAACATGAATTAGTAAAGAAAATTAATCTTAAAAATATTATTCAGAACTTTACTGAAGTAAGAAAAAACACTTTCAGGTTTTTGAAACGGTTTTGTTGATATTTTTACAGTATTGTATTATTATATTTAGTTTGCATAATATACAGGGTGTCTCAGCGAGAACGTTCATTAGTAGAAGGGGTTGTGGCCAATCAAAATAAAAACTTGAAAATTTAGAATCAGTTATAATTGATTTCGTTCTCTTTAATTAAATTTTTCAGACTTCTAGCGCTTCTGGTTCTACCGGAAGTCGCCATCTACTTTATTTTCAATGGAATACCCTATATGTTTTTGCATTTTTGGATGGGAACCATAATGTTGAATCTTTTTAATTGTAACCATACCATGCCTATCTATTACGGTTTTTGAGATAAAAATTATTTTCTGAAATCTTGACAGCCGGTCGACGAGTACAAGGTGGACTGTAACTCGTATTTGGATTGAGATAAAAAGTTTGTGTTTGTAGTTTAAAGATGCCTTTATCGTATTGTCACCCTGTGTGTAAATTTTAAGGATCATACGTAGATAGTTTGTTTAGTTCTATTTTTCTTTTAATTTAAAAGAGTTTAAAATTTTTGTGAGCTTTTATTTGATCACCTTTTTTTACTTTGAGACGTTCATAAATGGAATTGTTATTTGTAAAATTACGTTTCACTCACAGGTGATACGGGCGTTACTATTAGAGTAATGTTTTTGTGTACATAAATGTTATCGTTATGTTTAATATTGGTGTATTTTGGTAGATGAATGGGAAATGCGTTTTTTTTTGTAAATTGTAAGCCGTCAGATTGTCGTCTTCTTTTTGATTAGGCTCTGGTTTTAAACAAAGAGTTGGATTTTATATACGTCAGTTTAAGAGTCAGTATAGTAGAAGTTTCGTTATCTTACCCATTCACCTTACACGAGACACCTTCGGGAACACATTTTAGATAAGTGATGTAATTTTTCCGATTTAGTTTTTCGGGTTTAATTCGTTTCTGTTGCGATTTAAAATTTTAAGTAATTCTTTTTTGTTATTGGCTATTGAAAATTTAAGTAAGATGGAAAGGGTTGTAAGAGAAGATGACGAATTCTGAATAAGGTAGTAATTAATTGTTAGAGATGCCGTATAGAGCAGGACTCACGTTTTTTTGTTTGTTTGCGGTAATCCCAATATATCCGAAAGGGGTAGTTATGGGGTTGGAATAAGTTATTACATACTGGGGGTATCCCGGATTACCGTAGAATAAGTGAACTCCGCTTCCATTAAATGGGATAATATATTAGTTCACCACATCCCCGAGTTATTTTCTGTTGAGTATCGCGACAAGTTTTGGACATAGCAGTGGTTTCGTGTTTTCCGAAGTGATTAAACTTTGTTCTATGGACCTGCTGTAACGCATATTTTTTGTGCGGATTAATTTAATGAATTTCTGTTGAGAGGTAGTTTCCTGTATATCACGCTGCTCAACAAATGAAAGACAAACTTGCTGTAAACAGTGCCGCTTTCATTAAGTGTAGAGTAAACTGATTAACGTTAAGTAACGCTTTGTAAATAACGCAATACCCACAAGTATGGTTAAATATTTGTGCATTAAGTATAAATAAGCTAAAACATTAGTCATTTGTGTGCTTTTCGTTGAAGTGACTCCTAAATTAGTTCGAGTAAATGTCTTTTGTGCAATTTTATATGGAGAACGTAGATAGCGAATTCAGTACCTGGTGGGTTTGTGGTACGGCCTATTATATTGTAGGCCAGGGGAAGAAGAGTAATCTATTGTTGTTGGTGCTACGTAAGGTAAATTTTTGACAACAATAAAGGTGTGTTTTTTTTTGTTTATGTGGAGGATGTATTCACTTGCTTTCGTACAAATTATAGTAGAAAAGCCCTCAAGGCAATTTTAGAAACAAGAGTATTTATTCACACGATTTATTTGTTAAGATCTTGAATTTTTTTTATCTGTTTGTTCATTGAAAGTTTATTTCATGCGAGTATATCATAATATCTTTATTACTTCCATTGTATTGATTAAAAGGTAGTTATTGATAAACGGCCTTGCAAACGCTGATTGAATTTGATCATTATTTCTTTAAATTTCTTGTTTTGGAATTGCGAAATTTGATCTATGTAACTGTACTAAAATTTAATATGTAAATGTCCTAATATATGACCATCGTTTGCCGACGTAAAGTAATGAATCGAAAAGTTAGATATCTTTGAAATTTTGTAGTAATTAGTTTATTTTATGAGAAATATCGAATTAAATAATTTTGCGGTGACAACCTCCATGTATCGTCCATTTGGATTGCAATCAATGTTACTGCAGTAATACAAGTTCTTTTGTTACGTAACAAATCATTTTAAAAGAAGTTTTAGGGTATAAAGTAACGTAATTACTAAGTAAGTTGGTGGTTGACCAAACAGCTGTTTGATTTTGCATACGAGGGTTTTACGAGTAGTTGCGAATATTTTTTTTGGGGTTACTTATAGGTATCGACTAACCCAATGCAGGAATCGGCCTGATTTGCCAAAAGGTAAGCAGTTTGTTATTTGTTTGAAAATGAGTTGTATTTTTCGACAAAATTAGGTATTACATCCCGAGATCGATGTTTCGTAAATTTTAGGGTTTTATAAATTTTCCATCGCGCTTAATTTTGTTGTAGTGACGTATTTTTGTGTTTTAAATTGAAGAATTAGGTACCGTACTTTCATTTATTTTTGGCTATTTGAGATAATAATTTCTGCGTTAAGGTTTGGCGAGATTTTAGAGAGTTTTGGGTTTTATTTTCGCAATTTTGCGGCTTTTATGTAAAGCTGAAACTGAAACCATCCTTCTATGCTCAAGGAACTGTATGTGAGAAGTTAAGGACGGGTCATTTATAAGCCTAATCGCTCTCTTTTGAATACGATCAACGATATCGAGAGCGTATTGGGGAGCACCAACCCAGAGGTGAGAATTATATTCCAGATGAGGCCGAATTTGGGCCTTATACAGCAGAAGGAGTTGTCGAGAGGTAAAGTACTGCTTAGATCTGTACAAAAAGACTATTTTACGAGCAGCTCTTTTGGTAGCTGACAGAAGATGGTCAACCCATGAAAGATTTGAAGATACAGTCATACCCAACAGAGTAGTAGAGTCTGAAAACTTAAGAACTGAGCCATTCATACTGACAACAGGATATGATCGATCTTTTTTGGCGGACCCAAGGCAACACTGAGTTTTGTTAGCATTAAATTTAACTAGATTATTGCTTCCCCATTCGAGAATACGTTGAATGTCTTTGTTGATTGAATTTGCCATTATGAGTAGACTGAGATGAACCACAGTGAAGAGTGCTATCGTCAGCAAAGCAATTGATGGGGTTAGTTGTTGAAGAAATAAGGTCATTTATGTACAGCAGAAAAAGTGTAGGCGCTATAACGGATCCCTGTGGTACGCCCGCGTTAATGCTAACTTCTTTTGAAAAAAAGCCATCAACTACAACACGTATTTGTCTTTTATCAAGGAAACTAGAAACCCAGTTGACGAGCGTATTATTTAACCCAAACAAGGTGACTTTGGCTAGTAAACACTTCCGCCAAACTAGGTCAAATGCCTTTGAGATATGTAAAGCGACTACAACTGTTACATCGGACTGCTCTACTGTATTGTTCCAAACTTGGGTCACATATGAAAGAAGATCACCTGTTGAACGACTTTGCCTAAACCCATATTGGTGGTCACTAAGGAGTTTTTTAGTTTCAAAGAACGTGAGCAGTTGCTGATTGATGGCTTTTTCCATGATTTTAGACAAAATGGAAGTGATGGCAATTGGTCGATAGTTTGAGGGATCGGTCTTATCGCCTTTTTTTGGGAATAGGTTGAACATTTGCTAACTTCCATGATGAAGGGAATTCCCCAGAAGACACAGAGATCGTATAGAGCTTAGATAGGACTGGTACTAGTTCGGGAAATATTTCTTTAAGACAATATCTGGGATACCGTCTGGGCCAGCCGCCTTATTGAGATCAAGCCTACTGATGATCGATTCCAAGAGCTTGTACCGAAAATGAATTGGTTCCATAGCGTATGAAGAAGAGTTGACTAGAGGCACATCTTTTCCAGAATCATTGAGACATGAGTTTGATGCAAACAAATTCACAAAAAACATTGGCTTTGTCTACAGAGTCAGCAACTACCGATCCGTCAATAGATTTCGGGAAATGAAGCTGTTCCAAAGTTTTTATTAATGACTTTAGCTAAAGACCAAAATTTACGACTGCCTAAAGGAGATGTAGCTAGTTCATTACATTTTCGTTGTTCGAACAACTTTTTAGTTTTAGTGATGTCACTTTTGCAGATATTTCTAGCACCAACGTATTCTACATGACTGTCGACCGATTTATTAGATTTCCATTTAATGTAATATTTATTTTTTAAACATATTGCATTAACACAAGCCTTATTGAACCAGGGTTTCCCGTGAATGACCTATACGGTACTGTTTTTTGGGAATGTATATAACTCCATTCCCATGAGGATGACTTCAGATACTGAAAGAGCGATTTCCGAAGAAGAGGATGACTTAAAACAATATTTACGCCATGGAAAGGTTGCAAAAAAATCACCTTAATCACTCCATCGAGCTGACTTAAAACACCACAAGTTTCTATCGGTTTTGCGAACAACAGTGGAATTAGGTACAGTAGAAATGATTTCTATTAGACAATGGTCGGAAAGACCTAAAGGCGAAAGAACGGAAGCTTTATAAACAAGAGGATTTGATGTAAGAAAGAGATCTATAAGATGTGGAGTATGGTTAGGGTTATCAGGGATTCTTGTGTGTTCAGAAATCATTTGTGTGAGATCACACGAAATAGCAAATGCTTCTGCACTATGACCAGCAGGATTTGTAGTAGTTGAAAACTGAAGCCAATTAGAGTTACGAACATTGAAATCGCCTACAATTGAGATATCGCAAGATAGAAACTGAGACAGGAGATAGTCAACTTTCATACTAAGGTAATCGAAGAAGTCTTGAAAGTTACTGTCATTAGGAGACCTAAAAATTCAACAGTAGAATTTCACAAAATTAGGACCAGAATGTTTAAACCAAATCACGTCAAAATTTTTATTTTCTAAGGAAGAAACCCTCTTGCAAGCATTTCTGTCCTTGATGTAGGCACATACGCCTCCTTTATATCGAAAGTTAGAGTGAAGGTGGTATTGAGGAATTTGCAAGTCAGGTTGTAATTGTTCAAGATATTGGTGAATAGCATTAAGATTAGACCTGATACCGCGGATGTTGCAGTAGTGAATCAGAAAGTTGATAATTTCGATGACCGAGGCCACTTGGTCCCTGCCCTCCCGGACATCCGAATGGGTCAGGATTTTACGTCCGGCATTTATAAGCCTAGAAGCCACAGCCAACTTATTTTATAATTTGGGACTTTTAATCCGATAGGAAGACAGTGAGGGCGAGAAGGAAGAATAAGGATGAGAATAGATTAAGGATGAAGGAAAAGGTAACCGGCAGCCCTTACCGAGCTCAGAAAATCGGAGACCCAATATTAAGGAGCCCATGGTAAGGATGGTGGTACCTCCCCTGGCATGGAGTATACCTTTAACAACCTGCAACAGTATGCATTTTTTCAAATAAAAATCTTTGAAAACAATGTCTAAATTTATACTTTACAGCCAGAGTTGAAAATATAAAAAAAAATTTTTTAATGGAATACCCTAGTTTTTGTTACGTAATAGAATTGGCGATAAGATTTGCTACAAAGTGATATGACATGTTGTTAAACCTAAATCAAACTGTTCTAGAATTATTTCCAAAAAACGGAAAATTTTAATTTCTTTAGCCATTATTTCGGGAATGATATGAATAAAATAAAGATTTCGGAAAATAATTTTTATCTTAAAAACCGTAATAGATGGGCATGATCACGTTTCAATAAAAAAGATTCAAAATTATGGTTCCCATCGAAAGATGCAAAAGTATATTGGGTGTTCGATTGAAAATAACAAAGCAGATGCTGACTTCCGGTATAACCGGAAGCGCTAGAAGTCTAAAAATATGTTATTTGAAGAGAACGCAATCAATTATACCTGAATCTAAATTTGTTGAAATTTTTCATTAGTGGGTGACTTTTATTGTGTGTGGGGGGCATGGCCACGTCACGGTTTTGCACCGGACGACAAAACTGCTAGCGCAGGCCCTGCATTTATGATGACTAATAATTTTCATGAAGGCATAGAAAATGTCAGGGTTGCTGGCAGTACATGTTATTGTATAATTGAATTTGTTTTATTTTTTATATAAAAGTTTAAAAAATAGAAAACGTTAAAATAAGAAAAAAATCTACTAGTGATAAATGATAGATGTTAGAATGTATTGTACAGAAAGAAGAAAGATTTTGTATTGACTTTAAATTCCACTCTGTGCTCGCAGTCTACTAATAGCTTATAATTACGGGTATATTTGTGATCATGCCTACATACTTATTAATGTATTCTCGAAGTCATAAAGGACGTAACAATTTTTGTAAACGTTTATAAATATGCATATGACGTAATTTATAATATGCATATTACTTGTGCCAAAAATGTAAGCATTTAGAATAATAAGTATTTACGAATGAAATCGTTTTGTCCGATTTCTTGTGAATCACAATCACGAAAAGTTTATAGTCGCGCTTTTTTCCTGAAATCAGAAGTTATAGTGACGTATAAGGCGAACGGCACGTAAAACGAAACAACGCATATTCAGAGAAATTATTAATGAATTTAACAATTTATACGTTTTGAATGATAAACAAAAACGATGAATATGGCATAATTTTGTTGCAACTATTTAAATCAGCTCATACCATTTGCTTGTGGTAAATTAACCACTCGCTCAATCACTCACTAAAAATCAGGTTCAAGAACGCACGTTAGTACTTACCCTATTTTAAAAAGCCTAATTTTGAATTAAAATACATTAAATAGTGATAAGTGCCTTATTATGACAAGGCATTCACAACACGCACTTAGAACCCGTTCTCTTTCAAAACTGAATTGGAAGTTAATTAGCAGCACACTGTACCGAATGTAACAAGATCACGTCGAACCCTTGAAGTGCGTGTATCCATTTGATTTGTGCCACGGGTTTAACCCAAGATTTCGAAAGTAGAGTATGGGTTCCGTTCGATATATACAGGGTTAGAGCCATGGAACCCGTTCATTAGAACGGGATTTGGTGTGTACACACGTGTGGTGATCGTCGACGCACTTGACACAGCGAGCCGCACCCTGCAGCAACGTTTTGGGTGGCGGAAACCCTGACACCGGTTACACTGCCCGATGCCACTTTGCGCCGCAAGTCCTCGTCGCTGACTTCGAGGCGATCTTCTTGTTGTCTTTTGCTATTGGCAGCTGTACCTGCACAATCGGCATCGGAAGTCCTCGCTGCTTTATCCTGAAACAAAAAAGAGCATGAAAAGCACATTGGTTGCTTTGAGCTCACGTCGTTCCCAGAAATTTCTATGGGCCGACACGTGGCACCACCTTGAACAAACGTTTGCTCGGTGTCTGATAGGTGTGGTACGGTACACCACAGCTATTCATATACCTCATCAGCCCGTCTTGATCCTGAAATGAGGAAGTTCTCCGTTTAACGAAGCATTACCAGCTACATCTTCTCCCTGAAGTCGACTACGTTCATTGGGTCCATGGGTACTGGGTTATCCGTAAACTCCTCCTGTGGCGTGAACGCGTTGTCGGACGTAGGCGGACGAACCTTCGGTGTCTTCGTTAGCAGCTTTCTTCATTTTCTTCTAGGACGTCGTTAGCGTCAGCGGTGATGTCTACTGGGCTCCAACTGGGCTTCACCTAGCGGGAAGACGACGGCCTGTGATGCGTCGCTGCTCGGTTAGTGAAACGGTAGGTCGAGTAGTAACGGTACCGCGTCCTGTAGTGTCGGTGACGACGGGAAACTCGTGTGTTCCGCCATCCGGAGGTGGTAGTCTCTCAACCACTCCTCTCTGCGGTACGGCCGACCCATCGTAAGAGCGATGTCGGCTTTTTTTTAAGATGTACAAATTTGTCGTTTAACTGGTGAATGTAACCTTTCTTGTCGATAACCAAACCGTGCTTCAACAGAGTCCATTCGACTTTTAGATACATACACGCACACGCATACACATGTCTATGTATGTATACAGTGTGTTCCAGTGTTTTGTAGCAGGACTTTAATAATCGATAGATCTTCCAAAATTAAGACAAAAAGTTCATATAAACATAGGTTGCCAAACGCTTAGTTTTGGAGATACAGGGTTTCAAAGTTTTAATTTTTTTTCAGTTCGTTTAATTTATCTTCAAAACTATCTAAATACTAAATCCAAATTTAGTACGCAATTACACTCCTTCAACTCAATATTAAGAGTAGTTTAAGGTTTATCAATATCTACAGGGTAGTACATTTTCTGGGGTGGTACACCTTTTATCCCCCCCGAACTTTTTCATACGACGCCTCTAACTCTTAAAAATCAAAAATTTAGATCGCACATTTGATTTAGGAACTTTTCTGTCTTCTGCTTTTTTTTCGAAAAATGCATAGTTTTTGAGATAAATTAGCTGTAAGCTGCTTCCAAATGGTAAGTAAAGAACGTCTGATGCTCCCGCAAAAAATAGTGTGCCATGAAAAGAACAATAAAAAAAAGAATCAAATTATGTCAATTCTCACGTTTTTTTTTGGTCTCTTAATAAAAAGTAGTACTCCACTGATTTTTTCTTAACTTTTCAGTTGAATTAAATGTAGGAAAATAAAAGTAAAATAATAAAATACATATTAAAAAAATACGTATTTATTGGAAAAAATTGGAAAGAATTTCTATTTAAGATTTTAACAAGAACGAAACGAACGAAATAAATAAATTGAACAAATAAACTTAACCTATAACAACAAAACAAAAATGCTATCGTAATAATAAATAAATTTAAAGAAACTGTTCAAAATGTGAACCATTTTGTTGAATACATAATTCACACCGACGAATAATTGCACGTGGAATATTACCTAAAAATTGTCTTATTTCATTACACGCATCCCTAATCCTGTTAATGAGTTCATCTCTTGTTGTCACAGGAGTTGCATACACCCTTTCTTTTAAATACCCCCACACGAAAAAATCTAAGCGATTTAGGTCTGGAGACCTTGGCGGCCAGGGAACTGGGCCTGCACGACCGATCCATCTTCCTGGATAATGGTTGTCCAGCCAGTTTGTAACGATTCTGCTTGTAACAACCTTTTTTTGTGGTTCTATTAAAAAATACGTTAATCTAAGATCATTAATTTATTTGGCGTAAAATTAGAGGAGTTTTTAATTATTTACATGTAAAATTGAGAAAGGCAACTTAAATTGCATTTCCTAGAACATATATTTTGGGTGTAATATTACATAAATAGTTATAGTTCCCTTTCTTTTAAAAATTGGACTCCGATCATTGTATTTCGCGCAATGCGTGACAACTTCTTGAGGGGGGGGCACTTACAGAAACAATTCTGAAAGCCTCTATTTTTTTCTTCACTTGCTACTGAATGTTAAAGCAGAAGACATTGTTATAATGGTTTTTACTTAATTTTTATTTTTGGTGCCATCAGAATTTTGGTGGTAAGTTATTTTTTAATTCATTATTTAAAGCTTAAGCATTTGCTCTTTCCAGGCACTCACGTACACTCATTATAGTACTTATATTATTCCCTTATACTCACTTAAGGCACTTATTTACTTACTTACTTACTCATACTTATATTTTATTATATTATATTTTACTTATATGGTACTTTTATAAGTCACTATATTTTTAATCTCAAATGGCTCTTAAGTTACTTATTTACGCAAGTTTCTCTTCATTCAAATAATATCATCTTAAAATGCAATTTTAATAAAATAAAACATCAAGAATACAATAAGTTTAGTGGATTGAAAATTTCTACAAATACATAGTTGATCGCGTTGTTACAAGAATACGCAAGGAAGATGTAGAAACGCTTTCATACTGGTTGACCGTTCCGTATCCATAATTAAACACTGGAAGCTGTCCATAAGAAAATCATTATACTGAGGTATTTATGTGGTGAATTTTTTATTTTTTAAGCTTAGCTTTAAAACCTTTTCTTTCCTCTCCTTAACCATCCATATATTGGGTAAATATACTTAATTGCACATTGTTAATTTTTGATATTTATAGAAAGTTTTTATTGTTCATTATTTAGGTTTTGTTATTCCTATGACAAAGATAACATGGCGCTCGAGAATTCATGTAATTATATATTTTTATAATTTTTACATTGTTTTTATTAATTAGAGAAAGGAAAATAATTAAGCAGGTGAGAAACAAGCCGCATTTCATGTGTGTTAATAAGTCAATATAGTAGAACCCACCCTATATTTAATCTACCGATTGTGGACGAGACGGCATATAATTAGTGGTGAAAGGTTAGTATTTCAATTTGTATAATTTGTATTTAGGGAAAACTTTGCCCAATTTCCTTATTTATTAATTATCTGGTTCAGATTACATCATCATAGTTAGGGATATTACATTTGGCGTTTAATCAATGTACAAATTACATCACCGTATGAGTTTTTATTAAGCTTGAACTTTATTAGAACATTTAAATTTTCTAAAACCCACATCACCACTTTATATTTTTTATTATATGTTATAATGAGCTGGACAACCATCAAGCTGGAACCAAGCCGTTTTTCGTAAATTTAAGGGAATATGTTCCAACGTATTCCCATGTTCATTCTCTAAGAATTCCAAGAAAGCCGCAGCATTCATCCGAGGTGGTAAAAAGTAGGACACAGAAAGGTGATTATTGTAAATACCTATCAAGACGTTCACACTAAATTCTTGTTGGAAAAATTTCTCGGACGAACTACATGTGGATTTTGATGTGCCCAAACGTGCTGGTTGTAAAAAATTACCACACCACAGTGAGTGAAGCAGGATTCATCTGTCCATAAAACATTATTTAAAAAACCGAGATTGTTATTATTTTCAGCAAGAATCCATCGACAATACGCAACTCTACGTTCTGCATCCCCTGGTTGTAGTCCTTGAACAGGTTGTAGATGGTAAGGATATCGGTGATCCCGTCTTAATGAATAGTAGTATTTGGGACTCCACCTAAAGCTACAGATACTCTTCTAATGCCAGTTGTGGGATCTCTGTCGAATTCACGCAAAATTCGTCGTGCAATATTTCTTTGCTGCCTATGATTATTATTTTGACGACCATGCACATTATTTAACCCCTGACTTATAATTTGTTGGTGAACTCTTACAAATACTGAAGGATGCGGAGCTCTTCTAAAAGGAAATCTTCGCCTATATTCACGGGCTGTTGCTGCTGAACTTCCATTTACAAAGCCATAAATAAAATGGATATCCGCTATTTCTTGATTAGAAAACAAAAATGGCATTTTAAAAAATCACTTTTGCAATAAAAACACAATAAAATATGTAAATAAATTACATTCTTTCTTATGCACAAGGCGCATTTAAAATAAAACGTGAGATTTGACATAATTGGATTCTTTTTTTTTATTGTTCTTTTCATGGCAAACTATTTTTTGTGGAAGCATCAGACGTTCTTTACTTACCATAGCTGTTCATGGATTACACCTAATTTATCTCAAAAACTATGCACTTTTCGAAAAAAAAGCAGAAGACAAAAAAGTTCCTAAATCAAATGTGCAATCTAAATTTTTGATTTTTAAGAGTTAGAGGCGTCACCTGAAAAATTTCGGGGGGGATAAAGGGTGTACCACGCCAGAAAATGTACTACCCTGTAGATATTGATCAACGTTAAACTACTTTTAATATTGAGTTTAAGGAGTGTAATATGTGTACTAAATTTGGATTTATTATTTTAAATAGTTTTGAAGGTAAATCAAAAGAACTGAAAAAAAATTAAAACTTTGAAACCCTGTATCTCCAAAACTAAGCGTTTTGCAACCTATGTTTATATGAACTTTTTGTCTTAATTCTGAAAGCTCTATGGACTATTAAAGTCCTGCTACCAAAAACTGGAACACCCTGTATATATATATATATATATATATATATATAATGATGACATCACTACGCTAAAACACGCATCAAATACTCAAGTGTGCTGAGTATAGAGAAAATCTAATCAGCGAGTTAAGCGATCGCAGAAGCCAAGCATGTAATGTAACAATATTTAGGTTAAATAAGTGAAGGAAGCGATTATCAACTGACCATTTAAACGTGTTTCGCCTTAGCCGTCGAACTCCAGATAAACCTCGTCCAAATAGGATAATATTAAATTCTAAAGAGACTGCTGTATCTATCCTTAAAAATAAACATAAGCTACCAAGAGAACTTTGGATATTTGTAATTTTTGACAAAAAAATAATGCAAAGAAATTATAAAATGTATATTCGAAGCAGATTGCAAGAACGTATAAAAAACGGTAAAACTGACTTATTATCCGGTTATACCGGATTGACTGTCCGGTATAACCGAAATGTACCTACTATTGTCCCCATAAGTCAGATAAAAAATTAAGCAATACTTATACCCAAATCAACGCTAATTCAAAATTTCCAGATCCCTTCTTCGATCACTGCAATTTTTCGCTGAAATGGCACAGGAATCACAATTTAATGTCATTACTGATACGCTTATAAATATTATTTGTATAAATAATAATATAAATGTATTGAAAACTGGAACACTGGATTTATCACACATTACCAAACAATTTTTGAACTACTCATATATTGAACTAGACATTGGTGATAACAATACCGGATAGATAAAATACCGGGATTTCAGTAAATTTAACTTTAACATTAGATGAAGATGCACAGATTATAAATTGAAACCTTATTAACGAAATAACTAATATAGATAAAAAAATTGAATCGTTTAACTCATATTTCATTGCATTATTTGATACTCATGCACCTTACAGGGTAAAAACTTTCAACAAACCTTACAAACCCTATATAACTGGAACAATTAAACAAATTATAAAGCTCAAGGGCAATGCCTTTAAAAAATATCGGTTAGTGCAACTACTAAGTTATAAAAATTATTATAAACCATGAAAAAACTACTCCACCTTCGCCATCAAGCAAGAGAAAGAAGCACTTATGAAGAACAAATTAAATGAAATTACCAATAATCCACGAATTCTGTGGTAACAACTTTCTAATTGGAACATACACAACAGAACTGCTCTACACATTTCTCCAGAAATTACTGATCTTGATGACTTAAACGGCTATTTTGTAAATGCAGGGCAGTCGAATTCTGTGGGTAATGATTGTTTGTTATTCTTTGGACGTAATGTACATAAAAACGTCTTAAGCCACTTGGAGCTTGAAGAAATCACGGTCCAAGACATTGTAACTACTTTAATTGACGTAAACGCAATGCATGTGTCATTGACTCCATCAATTTGAAAACGTTGTTTTCCCTTTCTGCAAGTTTGCTTTGATAAACATCGTCAGGCAGTCCTTAATCTTAGAAAAAGTCTCTTCAATTTGGAAAAAGGCAATCATAGTACCCATTGCTAAAACACCTGATGCATCAAATTTTAATGAATCATCTCAAAAATAATTGAGAAGTTGGTCTGTAAAATGATAAAAAAGCATCTTCAGATGTTCAAGCTACTTCCCGAAATTCAATCTGGATTTACTAATCACGAAAGCACCACTACGGTTTTGCTTAGGATTACTAATGACTTAACTAACTCTATTGACAATGGGCGCACCACACTCCATGTTTTATTAGACCACAGTAAAGAATTTGATAGTATCCACCTCAATTCTCTGTTGGCCAAGCTTCATTATTATGGTTGTGGTCTTGGTATGGTTTCAGAGTTACCTAACTGACAGAGCTCGGGTAGTTAAACGTGTATCTAATACCTTCCTATTTGCTGTGGAGTACCTCAAGGGAACATTTTGGGATCAAATTTATTTACGGTTTGCTCAGTGGGTATTGTAAAATGTCTAACAAATGATTGCCAGTTACATATGTATGCTGATGATACATAAATATGTATGTTATCGGGTCCTGATAACGTCACCATTATAGCCGATAGGCTGAATTGAAATGTCAGTATGCTTCATAAGTGGTCTGCCCAAAATGGTCTGAGAATAAACCCCTCCAAATCTGTGTTTATGAGTATCAGAACAAAGTTCATGTGCGAAAAGCTCCTTCTATTCTTAACACTAAAATCTCTTCGTTCATAACGAAAACAGGCAACGTAAAAACAAAAATCTATGTCAGAATGACGGTTAAAACTTCATGTCAGATAGAGATTAATAGACTCGAATACATGTTAACTTAAAAAAAAATTCCAAAGCCGCCCGCTTCTATAAGATACTAATAATACAGTTAAACCATTTTCATTCAATTTTTAATCAATATTTAGACTTTCCTTACGTTATAGAAAGTTTATAAGCAAAAGTTATGTATAATTAAATTTTTTTAAATAAATTTTTGTTATAAAATTAACTAACACTAACTAACTAACGCTAAATTACGCGGCGTATCCACAAATGGCATAGAACCTAATTAATCGATACGTTCAAGGTGTAATATCTAGGTATTTTTATATCTTTGAAATATGCAGCTGTTTTGGAAATATTTAGTAAAAACCAAAAACTGCCCCGAATAACCCTCCTCTCCGTCGCTGGATTTCTCCCAATATCTAACCAGCTCCAATCGAAACGAAAACAACTTAAATACAACATTTTAAGTGTTTTCGTTATGGAGTTATCGTGGATACTAACATACACCCACATTCACGCACGCATACACACGCACACATCGAGCAGACATCATGGCCGATCTTGGCGAAACTTGTCGATACGCTGTAAAATGAGCTAATAGGTCTATTCATTGATAGTGAAAACAAAAGTCGATTGCATGACCTTCTATACCTACATATGTATATGCAGGTTGGTCGGTAAAAGAGTATTTATTAACTTGACAGTGAATTACATAATTATTTAGCTATAATTTATTCTGTTTTTGACTATTCTTACCATCTGCTATTTAATTCTTAAATCTATTATTTGTTAATGAAGTGTACATACATTCGATTAGGTTTATGGTACAGATGAAAAACTCCTTATGAGATTCTGCGTCCTTTTGGAATTTAAATTGTAATTTGTTTGCCTTGTTTATTCTAAGTTCCTATAAACGTATGTTATATATGTATGTTATATATATATATATATATATATATATATATATATATATAACGTGGGCCTGTGCGTGCTTGCATGCGTGCCTGTGTGTGCATGCGTGTTTAGTGTGTTTAGGGAACGTACTGTGTTTCCTTTGTCAGGATAAAAGTTTAAATTGTATAAACATTAAACAAGGTAACTATTTTAAAACTAATTTTAACGAACGGGTTCTGTTTCGTGTTAAACGTTCAAGACATGGCGTGAAATTTTCAGTTGTATTAGAATTTGGAACCGTAATGTTAAGAGGATCCTGATTTACTTTAAATGTCGAATCAACTTCTTTAATTATGTTTTTTTCCAAATGTGAGGTATTCTAGAGCAGTCGTCACAAGAGCATGGGGCCTCTTTTCAATTTAGATTGCTTCTCTAATAACCCGTTCATATGGATTACAGAGAGGTGCCAGTAAACGAATATTGTTTGTATTAATCTTGTGCCCAGTGTCCAAACAGTGACTCATTAAAGTTGGCGAAGGATTTTGTTGTATGATTGCCAATTTATGTTCATCAGCTCTTGTAGATAATTTTCTATTAGTTGGACCTATATATGTTCTTGTGCAGTTGTTATTTTTCGTATACTCCTTGGTTTTCATTAGGAATTTTGTCTTGTGTATTTCTCAAAAGTTGATATAACGTGAAATATGGTCTAAACACTGGTCTAAAGTCAGTAGTCTTCTACAATAAAACCATGTGAAGTTTACGTTAAGCATTAAGTAATTACTTACATCTAAGTTTTGTTGTAAACTTGGCTTTTACACACAATATGCGTTATTATGAAATGATTTAATGATGATATTACATTTTAAAATTAAATTAAAACTTTGTCACATACTTACAATATGTGCTCACATTATTACAAATTTTCTGTCATTGTCGGTTACATTCATTTTCATGGGTTAGAGTCCCTGATATAACATTTACATTTTTCGTGCCAAACTTTAAGGGCTAGTTCTACAACGAAAAATATGAAGAAAAGTTCATATAGACATATGCCCGAAAACCCATCGTTTCCAAGATACAGAGTGTTCAATTTCTAATTTTTTTAAACATTTTTTGTAATATTTCATAAACGGTTTGAGATACGGACTTGAAATTTGAGACATGCTATGGCGCATGTTCTGTAGTAGTCAGAACATTTCTACCTATATCAGTGGCGTCCGTGCGTCCACCCAATTTTTCGGAAAAAAAATGGTACGCTATTGATTTTATTCCGACAAGAGGCATAACATTGAATAACTTTAATTAAAAATACACATACAAATTTACAGAAATTGTTCAAAATGAGAACCGTTGCTCTGAACGCATAACTCGCATCGACAAACAATGGACCGATCTAAATTCACTAAATATGGTATCAGCTCATTGGAAGCATTTCTTATGCGATCAATAAGTTCATTCTGTGTACTCACTGGAGTCGCATAAACTCTTTCTTTTAAAAAACCTCACACGAAAAAGTCTAATAATGTGATATCCGGAGACCTTGGAGGCCACGAAACTGGACCTGCTCTGCCTATCCATTTCTCCAGAAAATCATTGTTCAACCGTTTCGTCCAAAATGCGCAGGACACCCATCCAACTGAAACCATGCGATTGCTCGTAAATTTAACGGTATTCCATCCCTCACGTTGTAATGTTCCGTTTCTAAGAATTCCAAGAAATTTTCTGCATTTAACCGTTGTGTTAGAAAATATGGCCCAAATACATTATTGTTGTAAACACATATCCATACATTTACACGAAATTCAAATGGCGTGGGGATTTGCATGTGCCTACACATGTTGATTACGAAAATTAACAATACCGCGACGGGTAAAGCAGGACTCATCAGTCCATAGTATGTTCTTCAAAAAATCTCTATTGTTGTGAATAGAGTTAAGAATCCAACGGCAAAACGTCAATCTTCGTTCTTCGTCTCCTGGTTGTAAACCTTGAACAGGCTGTAAATGATATCGCCGCGTCCGATCTCATCTTAGAGTTCGAAAAATATTTGATTTAGAGGTATGGAGAATACGAGATCCTTTACGACAACTTTGGGTTGGATCTCTGTTAAACTCATTTAAGATTCTGTGAGAAATTCTTCTTCGCTGTTCATTTTGATTATCAATTCGAACGCCCTGTAATTTCCCTAAACCATTCTCTGTAAACTCCCTGTGAATTCTTACGAAAACATGATGAGCAAGATGCCTCCTATTTGGATATCTTAGGTATTCTCTAACTGCTGCTCTTTAATTCCCATTAACAAAACCATAAATAAAATGGATGTCCGAAATTTCTTGATTTGTAGAGTTAAAAGGCATTTTAAAGGACATAGTACACTATAATATAACAAATTATTTAAATATTGCGTTTTGGTGGTGTGCTACTCGGGAGTCTTTATCCCCTTTAACGCGTAGGATGCATGGTTGATGGGTTGGCGTAATGATTTGGTATGCCTGTTGATATCTGGTTGTGGAGTTGCGTAGTTGTATAGACTGTCCTGTTGTGGGTTATGCTGAAATAAATAGAAACTAACATCACTTATGTGAATGGTAACTATCGCGGTTAGTAGAACATAAAGTATATAAAATGATACGGGCACCATTTATCGCGACGAACCATTGCATGTTGTATGTTTGCTCGCAAAGAGCGAACACCTCCTGACCGTGCGTGAGGATCACTCCCCACAGTTTTCACCGCAGCGGGTACCACTTCCACCTTTCGGAAGACAGACAAGGCCTTCTCCATATCTAAACATCCGAGGATGCCCAAGAGGCAGTCGAACCCTAAGGCGGGTTGGGTAGGCGTGATACCGATTGCCGCCGGACCCGCTTTCGGTACTTCGGCTTTCCCAACGTCGCCTTCCGGCGCTTCACCGTAACTGACGCCGGTCCGTGTTGAAGAAGGCGCTGTTGAGCTTCTATCTTCTTCTTTGACGGAGGTCGAGGGAACTCCGGTCAACCCTTGTAAGTCGCAGAGTGATCCCCACCGTCATCGGTGTTGACTGGCGCTCCTTCGGTGTCTTCTTTGGTTTTTTCCTTTGCATCCTGACGGAGCCGCCAGCTAGGCTTCTTTGCGGTGAAGGCCGGTGTTGCGTTGCTACTCAGCCCTTCTCACGGTAGGTCGATCACTGACGGTATACCATACTGGGTCGGCGGTGGAAGCTGGCTGGTGTGATTAGCCATCCATTGGTGGTAATATCGTAGTCACTCTTCTAGGCTCTAGGGCCTGTCTATCGTGAAAACGATGTCGGTTTAGGACGTTGCTTTTTTTGAGATGACAAATTTGTTTTTAATTCGTTGAACCTTTCAGGTCGGATCCTAACTTTAGAAACACAGCACGTGCTTCGACGGTTCCCCTTTTATACCCTATCACTCCAGGCTCTGTCCGAATTTACCCCTAGATGCTATCCCACTACACGTAACCTATCGTTCAACCGATGACGTGATTACTATCACTATTGTTGCTTAAAGGGCCAGCCATGTGCTGTGTCTGCGGAGTCTGTGCAGCATAAATGCTGCAATCCCTACTCTAAATCCTTAGCCAATTCGTTTTGATTGTAAAAATTACTTTATTGTTTTGGTCATTGCCAAAATTTTCGTGCGAATCGTTTTCTAATTAATACTTTTTAAATTTTGTAAATCTACACTATCGATATTACTTCTTGCCATAAATTTTTTTATTAATTACCAATAGTGAATCTTAAGGTCAACGCAAAGAGATATTGCCTTGTAGCTTAGTAATATTGTGTTAATTTTGTCGAGTAATTAATCACTGCATTACTTTATGCAACATAAAATGGTAATTTGAAATTAGTAATTGCGAAACAATTTAGATAAAAACAAAAAGCTGGTAGTGCGCCAATTTTCTCAAATTATGATTACTACTTACTCTATGCGACAAAACGTAGCCATAAATTACATTATTAATAGTTTAAAAAACGTAGAACATTTCAAGCTAAACCATTACAATGAAATTTGAGTGAAATAATTGAAAAATTTTAAAAATATCACTGTACACATTCATCAAGCCTTTAATTAAACCATAAAATAAGCACGAAAATTAACAAGGTGTAAAAATAGAAAGAAAGGAAACATTGAGCGTATTTCAAATCTATTTGTGGATTATGACCGTGATTTCTGTTTGTTAGATTTCAGGTACAGATTTACATTTTTTGTTTAAGGTTGTAGAACTAGGCGCCGTCCTGGACGTATCTAAGTGTTAAGCTCTACTTGCTATAAATAACAAATGTTCAATAATTTTTCGGATAAAACCTCAAGTGTTTATTAAAATGATCACTATTGTGTCTTAAGCTAATAAAAACAGTTAAAATAAAACATTTCTCCAACTCCTACTTTTGAATATTTATCTTTCACCATCGATTTTAATGCTGAATGTGGTGATTTGTTGCCAAATACTCACTGTTTACAGCATATTTTTGAATTCTTTGTAGATATAATACATTTTTAAATATGAATAAAATTACTAGGAAAGAAATGGAGCAAAGATTTAAATAAGTATGACAATTTGTGCAATTGAAACTGAGTAGACAGAATTGGACAAATGTTAAACAATCTGATTTGTATTATGCTGTTCTTTCGAACACGAAGTCTTATTCTTCTCGTGCAGACCAGGTAACGCCAATTAGTTATTTTTAGTACGTAGTTCTTCGACAACACAAAATGGACATAATTATATTGTAGTTTTGTTTGTACGAGTATAATCCTCTTCCAGCGTTGAGTATAGAAGATATTAAGTTTATATCCTTTAACATTACTTCGTGGAATTCCATACTTAACACGTTAAACGCCAAAGAAGATGTCCCTCTGCTGTAAAATTTTCGAAAATATAAAACAGACACCACTGTCTGAAGTGGCCCTGTGATAAAACTTTTCCTTGCAGACACATCATGAGCTATCACGGGGCCAAAACAGATACATTTAGTAGACACGTCCCACCTGCATTTTCTCGCAGGGTATCTACTGGGTGTTTCAAAAAACGTTCCGCTAATTTCTAAGGTAAATAGAGTATTAAAAAATAACGTTAGTTAGGTTAATAAATATGTGTCCGAAAATGCCTCCTTAAGAAGATGAAACGGTTTGAGATAATTAAATAAAATTTAAGTCACAAATACCTTTGATTACATCACAAAAGATAGTGTTGACAAATTTTTAATATTTTATACAGGAGCATCGCTAAAAGGGGGGTGCCATTTATTTTTCCCCCAAACTTTTCTTTATGGGGATATTTCTAATTGTTTGGTCAAAAATAATATTTTTTAAACAATTTGAAACAAAAAAGGCACTCTTGTTGAAAGTCAAAAAATTACTGATTTTGGAGTTATTTGAGGTTTTAACATGTTTTACCTAAAATAAGAAAATAATAGAAATATTGAATTAATTTGATTTACTTAAGTAGGCTTAGACTGCAGGCTCGCGATTGTGTTTGTTTGACAGATTTGTTTGACACATTGTTGATAGTTTTGCTTTATTTAACAAGCCATAACGCTTTTAAAAACTTTGAATATGAATATGTACAGTGCATCCCATTTTGGTTGAGACAGCCAAGTATCTCGGTTGTTGTTGAAGATAGAACCTTGCGGATTTCGCGGTCCTGTGCCACTTTTTTGTGAAACTCAAGATGTCCTGAACGAATTTTTCCTAACTTCTTTTGTTCATAAGTTACAGGGCGTTTATGAAAATTCACACTTTTTGTACCCCCTCCATATCTACGAAGTTTCTCCGTAATAATGTCAAATTAAAAACTTATCCCATAGAGAATTTTATGTAGAATTCAGTGGCGCACTCAATTTCTTTTTCGGGGTATGGTTATGGAGATAAGACTTAAACTTATGATTTTTTCAATGGAACACCCTGTATTTTATGACCTCATTAAATTCCTTATTTGTTTTCCTTCAAAATGATATATAATATATAAACATAAATTCTTCAAAAATGTTCCAAAATCACAAAAACATTGATTTTTAATAGTAGGCTATGGATTTTTCATACAAAAAAGTTCAAATTGAAGAAATACTACTTGTGATTTTTCCATGAAAGGAACAAGACCAATACTAACAAAACACAAAACGTAGGTAACTAATAGCAACAAATAAACAGTAATAAAAAGTTCATAATGTAGAATAAGCAACTAATTAAATATTTACTCATACTATTTCATTTCGAAATTATTCGGTAACTTATTCATTTAATTGTTCAAATTGATGTCCATTTTCCCTAACACACAATTGACATAATTTCTTAATACGTCTTAATGCATTTAAAATTATGAAAGGACGATTTTGTAAATTCTGGAAAACTGCCTCTGTTGTTGCACGAAGTTCTTCAATATTATTGTGCCTCTTACCGTATATTTTATTTTTCAAAAAACCCCACAAAAAAAGTCCAACACTGACAAATTAGGTGACCTTACAGGCCACCTAATGGGTCCATTTGTTTCAATCCAAAGGTCCTGGAAAGTTTCTTCTAAAAACGGCACAATCAACCTCGAATTGTGGACAGGGGCACCGTCTTGTTGGAAGTAAATGGCATTAAAATAGGCGAGGGGAACATTCTCCAGGTATTCTGGTATTACTTCTTCTAAAATTGCCAAGTACCTATTCGCGTTGAGAACCCCTTCAAAAATACGGTATGTTATTGATGTCCCCAATAAGAAACAGGCTGCATTAAAACCAAATCGACCCTGTTGTTGTTGCTCAAAAATTAGGTGTTGGTTTTCATCATACCAGTGCCTTGTATTTTGCCCGTTAAATAAACCGGCACTGTTTATATGGGCTTCGTCTGACCATATGACTTTACTCGCAAAATTATTGTCCTTTCGAGTTTGGTTCAAATACCAATTACAGAAATTCACACGCCTCGCTGCATTACCAGGGTATAAATGCTGGACAATATTCACTTTGTGGGGTTTCAATTTGTGTTTTTTTTAAATCCTTTGTACCCGTGATCGGAGAACGCCAGTGTCATTTTCTAACTTCGTACAAGAAGTCTGAGGCGCTGGCTAAGACATTGATTTCATCCACTTTATTATTTTCATTGTTATACGTCTTGGGTCGCTGTTTAGAATACGCACCATAATTTAGTAGACTACTATTTAGTCTAAATATCGTTGTTCGACTAGGTTGACGCCTCTCTGGATATCTAACGTTTTAAAAACAATAATTCATATAATGTGTTATTGTAAATTACCAGTTTACCTGTTTAAATATAACTCTAATGATTCGTCAACATTTTTATGCCATTGATTGAAACATTGTATGATATCATACTTTTCGTTGTTCTAAAAAAAATCTTTCAGCCAACATAAAATTTCACAAATTAACAAAATCGTAAAACACAAACGCATCAAAATTTATCATCATGACAGCAGATGTGTTAATTTCTCCACAGTCACTTGATAAAACAATGCTCCAAAAGTAAACAACAGTGTTTATAGAATCCATGACCTACTATAAAAAAATCAAAAATAATAATCCCTTTAGTAAAACTGTGAAATCCATGGCACTCTATTGAAATTCATGTTTTAGTAATTTTGGAGCATTTTTGAAAACTTCATGTTTATATATTATATATCATTTCGAAGGAAAAAAATAAGTAATTTAATGAGATAATAAAATACAGGGTGTTGCATTGAAAAAATCATAAGTTTGAGTCTTATCTCCATAACGATACCCCGAAAAAAAAATTTAGTGCCCCCTGGATTCTACGTAATATTCTCTATGGGGCAAGTTTTCAATTTGACATTATCACTGAGAAACTTCTTAGATATGGAGGGGATCCAAAAAGTGTGGATTTTCAAAAACCCCCTGTAATTTATAAACGAAAGAAGTTCGGCAAAATCCGTTCAAGCCATCTTGAGTTTCACAAAAAAGTGGCACAGGACCGCGGAAACCACAAGATTCGATATGTTGTTAACATTAGGGGAATGTGATGGAAATGCTAAAGTGAAAAGAAGATACGCGGAAAAATTTCCAAGAAGAAGTGTTCCGGACTCAAAAACATTTTTTAATTTTGTGAGGTGGTGCCGTGAGACTGGAACCTTTAAACCAAAAAAGATAAATTCTGGTAGACCACGAGTGGCATCAAACACAAGAAAATATTTTAAATCTAGTTGTTACGAATTCTACGATAAGTGTAAGAAATGTGGCAAGAGTAAGAGTATAACGCATTATCAACATAATTTTAAGTTGAATATATGGGCAACCGGCTCGTTGCATAGCATAATTTTGGTGGAAATTTAAATGGTGATGTTTACTATGAACTTTTGGATAATCGTTTATTTCCGCTATTAGAAGATTTGCCTCTTGATCTACGAAGAAATATGTTTTTTATGCATGATGGTGCTCCACTTCATTTCAATAGAGAAACTAGAAGATGGCTCAACAAACATTTTCCTAATCGTTGAATTGGTCGAGCTGCTGATGCTCCTATCCACTGGCCACCATGGCCCTCTGACCTAAATCCCTTGGATTTTGATCTGTGGAGTTTAGTTAAAGAGAGAGTACATTCGAGAGAAATAAATTCCATTGAAGAACTTGAAGCGAGAGTTAAAAATAATTTAAGAATGCTAATTCAAGAACCACGGCCACTTCCAAGGATTATGTTTTCACTAGAAAAACGTTTATGATTATGTATTCGTGGAAATGGTGAGTATTTAATGTAAAAACCTGTACCTACTTATTCAATTTTTTTTTCTGTTTGTTTTGTGTTATTCGTTGTTTTTTTTAATTGTTTCCTTTGTCTGTTCTGTGTTAATGTCATACAATTCAAACCTTTTTTAAGTTCTAAATAATTTACAATATTTTCACCTTATAGTTGTTTCTGAAACAATCATTATTCCCTGATGTAGTTCATTCTCGCGTATGAAAATTGTTAATTGTTTCATTTTAAAGTAATTTATTCATTCGGTCAGCATTACTTGCTAAAACCTCAAATAACTCCAAAACAAGTAATTTTTTTGACTTTCAAGAGTATCTTTTTTGTGGCAAATTGTTTATAAAATGCTATTTTTGCCCAAAAAATTAAAAATAACCCGATAAAAAAAAGTTTGAGGGCAAAATAATTGGCATCTTTTATGACCTAATCAAAGGTATTTGTGGTCTAAATTTCATTTAGGTATCTTAAACCGTTTCAGGGATAATAAAAAAAAAGAATTTTTGAGGCTACCTTTACAGGGCCGTATCTTCTTAAGGAAGCATTTTCGGACACATGTTTATTGACCAAACTAACGTTATTTTTTAATATTCTATTTACCTTAGAAATTAACGGAACGTTTTTTGAGAGACCCTGTATAGCGGCACGGTAAAAACGGGAACAGTTGCAATAAAGAAAGCGCTAGATCAAAACGACTAATACAATTAGCGAGAGAATAACAAATAACACATAACAGTGATGGTGCTGAAAGTACTTGATCGGAATAATAGCTTGTACAGTGTGTCCCGATTTCGTTGATTTAATTGTTTTATAAAGTTGCCTTTAGCAAAGACAGAAGTTTGCAGTTTTTACATTCACGTACTATTTATTTGTTGACCTAGATTGCATAGAAAAATCGAAACTTTAGTATTTTCTTTCGTTTTGAACTTATACCAAACGTCGATATTTGCACCCTTTTTTTAAAAGTCTAATACCCGCTTAATACTGTTATACTGATATATTTCGTCAACGGTACTTGCATTTTTTAAATGGGAGTCATAGTTGGCTTGGCAACCATCAGCTGCAATTCTTTCTTAGCTTTTGAAAAATATATACCTTCCTGAAAACTATTTTCCAAATATTTTTGTTCAACAAGACAGCGCCCCAGCCCACAATGCTTTGACAGTGAGGAATTCTTTAGAAAAATGTTTCCCAAATCGTTGGATTACAACATTCGGTTCGGTATTACGACGGTTTTGATAATTTATGTTTTCCAGAAAACCCCATGGGAAGAAATCCAGTATTGACAGATCCGGAGATCGTGGCGGCCATAACAACGATATATTTAAAAACAACTAAATCAACGAGATCAGGACACACGGTACAGGTTGATCCCCCCAAGGTAACACCACCCCTATTTTTGAATTTTGAGGCATTTTATGTGGAGAAAATCTCTCTCTTTAATAATTTTGCCCACGCTTTCAGAATCTGCTGTCAAGAAAACCAATCGAATTTCAAATCCAAAGTTTCCACATAACCTCACTCTTGTCGAACAGGATTATTTTATATATAAGAAAATAGAGGAATGTTACTTTTGAATGAGCCCTCCGACTCCTTCTTGTAAGTATATACGAGGGATGTACAGTATTTAATGTCCCTAGAATAGAATACAACATTTTTTTTCCACATAATCCCATTAAACGTAAAGACACTTATTCCACCTATGTTTAAGCATAGCAACTCTTTTCTTGAAAAACTCGGAGTCTTTATCACAGAAGAAGTCCTGCACCTTGCCAGAACTGCGTCATCACTCTCAATTTTTTTTCCCTGAAGACTCTTTCTTAGCTTTTGAAATAAAACATAACTCTGGGAGTTAAGCCAGGAGAGCAGAATGGATGCTCCGTAACTTCAAACCCAGCGTCATGAATTGCATTCATAGAAATAAGGCTCCTACGAACTGGGGCGTTGTCTTGATGAAAGAGAACTCCGCGTAACTGTTTTCCTCTTTTTTTTGCAATAACGAAGTTTTATAACGAATGCTGGGTAATATTGACCAGTGATTGTGTGGCCACGTTCCAAAAAATCTACCAGTAAAATTCCTTCGGCATTCCAAAAAACTGTAGCCATTATCTTGGCCGCTGAAGCCTGTATACGAAATATGCGTGGAGGGTGAGATCCTGGATGACACCACTCCATACTTTGTAGTTTGCACTCGGGATCGAAGTGATGAACCTATTTTTCATCAACGGTAACATAGCGATCGAGGAAACATTTAGTATTACGGTTAAACAAGGTTAAATTGGCTATTTAAGAAGTGACTTTCAAACACTTTTGTTCGGCCGTCAATATTAGGGGTACCTATCTTGCTGACACCTTATGAAGCCCTAGATAGTCATTTATTCTGGTTCCAGTCGTACCATTCTCTGATCATGTCATTAGCAAGATCAATGTTTTCCTGAGTAGTACACGCAGAATGCGGTCGACCAGCACCTTTTGCATGTTCGCATATTGTTCTGCCACATTTGAACGCTCGAGATCAATTTTTTACTACTTGATAGGAAGAAGCAGAATCTCCAAGCAAACCAACCATATCTATATGAATTCCTTTAGGTGTTAAACCTTTCTTTTGTAGGTACTTGATGACAGCATGAAGCTCACTTTTCTCCATTTTCTAAAATCTTCGTGCAACCACTACTTTCAACTTGTACAACTTTGTCACTATTAAAGCTCCACTAACCAAATTTGGCAGTTTGTTTTTCAATAGAATTACAAAAAAAGTGCGGCTACTAGGGGGAACATATTTCTAAGCCATCTTTGCCAGGGACAACAAATACTGTTCATCCCTCGTGTGCAATATTTTATTTATTCGTAGATCCGTTTCATGGTTCTGACGATTACATACATGCGCTATGTAGGCCGTCTGGCACCGAATCTGGTTCCGATTGCGAACCAAGGTACTTGGAGTATTCTCCTTTACGATCAAATAAGTTTTCAAATATTAATGATGAGGACGAAATGCTTACAAATGATCAAAACCAGGAACTTGGTGAAACTGATAGTTCGGTTTCCCAAAGTTTTAGTACGTTTTAGTTTTATGATTCACATACTAGGTTGGGGGAAGAAACTTTAGACAGGCACTGTATATATACACACAGAGACACACACATATATATATATATATATATATATATATATATATATATATATATATATATATATATATATTGAAATACATAAAGATAAAAATTACCTCGAGTGGGATTTGAATATACATGTACTTTGCTAGAGTGCCGCTCTACCAACTTGTGACAAACTTCGAACGTGTTGTAAATAATTCACCTTTCTGTAGGTAATTAACCTGCATTTCGTTCCATGTGTGCTGCATATCATAGCCACATAAAACATGATTTACTTATTTAAATTGAAGCCTTTCTCGCATATCGTTTGCACATTAAATTTCAGACATGTTCATGCGCAAAAATCTTTTGAGAGCGTCGTTTTTTGTGAGACACTGAAAGGTAGTAGAGCATCCATTTTTGTTCTGTTAAATATTTTCTATTAAAAGTGTTGTAAATTTTACGGCATTTTTACTTTTACCTTTTAGTTTTTATTTTTTACTTTAACTTCACCTTTTCACACGTTTATACACATCTCCGGAATTAATTATTTTACCGTTAATCCAATTTACGGTATTAGTGCGATTAATCAAGAGTGAAGTAATCACCTTCGTTAATTGGATGTGGCATTCTAAAACTCCTTAATCCTGCAAATTTATTCATTTGGGAATTATTAAGCACACAAATTCAGGTTTATTTCAACCCTGGAGTAATATTACGCAACAATTTACAAAACGCTGACCCAGCATGCGGCCATTTCGTTATCTACAGTGTGACCAAGAATAAGGTATTCTGATTCCATTAATTCCTCATAACATTAATTATTTATTAGGTTATAACATTACTACATTAGCTTTAAGGTATTTCCGTTTATAATTAAATATAGGTTGTGCAATAAAATTTGTTATTGTAGAAATTTTCTTTTAACTTTACTTGTTTATTCCATATTTAAAAACAAGTTGGGGTCCGACTATTTAACAATTAGTTTCAGGAAGAAGCAACCCCGATTTTAAAGCGAACATATCTAGGTACATGTAAATATTTTTTGGTTAATAAGGCAAATCGATAGTTTTATGAACCTGGCCCATTTTAATCTACGGCTGAGCATAAGGCACAAAATCTTCTAGTTATTACCCAAACTGTTAAGTAGTTAGAATTTGTAGCCATTACCGTTCACTTCATTAAACATTGTTTAATATCTTAAATAATCATTACAGTTACCCCCACTGAAGATGATAACTGTAATAATTATCCAAACGTATAGATTCAAAAAAACTAAGTACCTTAATTATTGTTTACAGCTGATCATCTGATCATTAAGGGGTTATGACTAGCGCCGCATGTAGATACACACCTACGGTACCGCAACTCATTCGTGCCGTACATTTCTATACACTCGCACTACGAACATAAATTATTTATTGCAAACAGTGTTGTTAATATCAATTATAATCCCGTCATTCATTATGACCGAGTTAATATTCATGCATAAAAGTAAGTGCTATTACAGTTTTAGGATTATTACAAGTTGTTAATGTACGACAGGTCATCCAAATACTGTATTTTTTAAGGGATCATTACACTAGCCTTAGCTGTACCAAACGATCGAGCTAGTAGAGTTGCGGTAACATGATCTTCGTAGCATTCGGCAGGTTATGGGTTCGATTACCGTTACCGTCTACCCTGTATGAGGTATTTTAGGGGTTTGCCTCATACACATGTAGCGGTATGGTCACTGCGTATACGCACACCATGTACGGCTATTTAGGTGAATGCTGGGGTAGTACCTTCACCCTTCAGAACCCTAACTCCGTTCCTTCCGATCCTATCCTGACCACACCCATCCTTAATCCCATCAAGCATATATACATAATGTATGTACGTATGTATGCTGGGAATACATGAATGTGACTGAAGGAGCTTGGAAAGCTCAAGCCAACCGCCCTCCCCCTTGGGGAGAGAATGCACCACGTGGCCTTTTCCTTTTTTGTACCAAACGAGATTATTCGTACTGCTTTTTTTGCAGTAAATGCGGTTCAAACACGTTTGTTCAGGCACGAGATTACGCATGGTATTAATACAGAGTGGACCAAAAGTCTGGAAACACCCAATTATCTCGTAAATTGCTATCCGAATTGTATAAAATTTGGGATGTCTATTTTGGCATACGGAAATTCCAGATTTAACATTTGCAATTTTGCCAAATTTGCCGTTCCGCCGATATTATTAATCACTTTGGTTTTTTAAATACATCACCCTATATATATATATATATATATATATATATATATATATATATATATATATATATATATATATTATATCTCTCTTATGAGTTCAACCATATGTAACACTTATGACTTTATGTAGTCTAGAAGGTCTTAAATACATAAAACAGTGCAAAATATGTAGATTTGAAGAAATTTAAATATTTAAATATAGAATTCTGTGATTTTGGCATTTGCCTACCATTTATATTATTAAATAAAACTGACAGTAGTTTGACGTGTTTTGAAAAGTTTTGCAAAGTAAATTGTTTCTCTAAAATGGTTGTTAATGAAAAATAACGAATTACTATTCTGATGATGAGAGGGTACGGCGACAGAAAAGATCTTATAGTGAAGTAGCCAACTTGTTCAACGATACTTTCCCAAACCGTACTCCTATCCATAAGGCGACGGTACAAAAAACCGTAAAGTGCTTTGAGGACTGTGGAGGAGTAAAAGATAGATCAGGTAGACCAAAAACAGTTATAAATGACAACAAAACTTTAGATATAATGCATAGTTTCGTTGAAGATCCACATACAACCTCACGCAGGGTTGCACAATTACATGATATAGATCATTCTTCTTACGTATATTACATAAGAATAAATTTCAACCATATTGAATACATTATTGCAAGAATTAAGTGAAGATGACTTCCAACGTAGATTAGAGTTTACTGAGGTAACGACGGATCAAATTGAAAATGACGTAAATTTCATTAACAACATATGTTTTTCCAACGAAGCAACCTTTACACTGTGTAGGCGTGTAAATCGACGTAATTTAAGGTACTGGAGTGACGTAATCCACACTGGATGCATAAAAACCATACTCAAAGACCACAAAAATTAAATGTATGGTCAGGTACTCAATTAATTGGGCCGATCTTTATCGAAGGAAATTTAAATTTGTTGTTAATTCCGACAGTATCGATTGTACATACACACGGTTATGCCTTTGAAATACATGCAAAAAGTTAGATTCAATAGTTATTAGTTATACAAATATTATATACAGAACCACATAAAAGAAAAAGATCTCAACAGTTATTGTATACAGAGAAATAGAAAGAAACTATTTATTTAGGCATTACACAAGCACAAAAAAAACAGTTATTGTATATATATAGAAAAATGCAAAGGAATCATTTGTTTAGGTATACGCAGTTTAAGCAGTTCAAACGATGATATCTGAATGCGTGATTATTCAAAATGTAAATAGAGTAATTCGGATACTTTGTGATAACCAAACCTTAATCGTTTAGAATGTACGTAGTTAAAAAAAGTATTTTGGTAATTTACTCAAGTTACTTTTCTCTAAATTATTCATAAAAAATGTGATTGACCACTCGTAATAAGGCATCGTTCAATTTTAAAAGCCTGATGCTATTAATTCTATGCGAAATAAAAACACATATAAGCATAAACTGGAAGTTTTCTGATTGGCGGATCAGTCATTTAAAATCCCAAGTACCAAGTGAAACATTTCAAAGCAATGGAATTATAATGTAATTAAGTGTTCTCCATGTAGCGTAATTAAAAAATTTCAACTAAAGTAGCTTACGCAAGGTGTTTTCATTAAAATTATTTTGATCAAAGTACTCTAACTGAAATATTTCTATTAAAGAATTTGAATTAAAATATTGTAAGTAAACTAATCAAGAGTTAGTTATCAATTTATTGAGTAGCGCATTTAAATACCTGTGAATGAGGCCGCGTGAAAAATAGAGGTTGACACGTAAAAAATAGACGCTAAAAAGGTAACGGTATTAAAGAACCCAACTATTTACTTCAAATTTACCACTAGATTTCAATAAATCGAAAATATTCGTTGCCTCAATTGTAACCAACCACTCTTTTTATGGGAATAATAATAATTTCAAGTAACTCTAAAATGGATAGAATGTTAGAAATGTAAAAACGATCTATAATATCAATAGTATATTGAGTATCAAGAACAGTAAGGGATGTTTACCGGTCGACGGCCATGCTTGGAGGTTCAGCGATAGCGAAGCCCCCAATTTGGCCGGAGGCTGGTACAACCCTTAATGTTCGTGATACTCATACTGTTTTTTGCACGATTGTATTAAATTTACCACAATTGAAATTATTTAATTTCTACTAAATAAACGAAATGTCAAAAGTGACGTTTTAAATAGAAATTTCCAAATTTTTTGTTCTTATTGTTGTGAAATATACAGATTTTTACTTACCGCGCTACATGCACCGTAAGTGAATTACTTACCCGAGTTGTGTATCTTAGTCACCAGTAAAAACAACCTTCTGATCTCGCAACAAACCCGGTAACTAACTAAAATCGTGCTATCGTGCAAAAAATAATTTATAATCCATAATGAATGTAAGCAAACTTCCAAGATTCACACCGTTTTAAATATTTTATGGTCAATAACCATCACGTGGATTTAGTTCTTCAATCGAACCAGATCGATTGCCTGAAGGTAAAACGTGGTAGAAGAACAAAAAACTAAGCGTGACAAAAGATCACCTGTTTTCAGTATTTCCTACATATCCGATATAAATCGTTTGTGCCCACTAATTATAGTGATTCGGCACAAAATTTAGAAAAATGTTATAAAACCAACAACCGTCGATGGGCTAAATAAAGTCCAGAAATTTACATTTTTCTGTTAGGTAACACAAAATGGCTTTTCATTAGTCAAGCACAGACAGGAAGGAAGTGAAATTAAAAGTCAAATATATTCGTATGTCAAACGGATATATACCAGTCACTCCCAACACAATAAGTTGAAATATAACTTATAAGTGACCATCAAGTTTACCTAACCAACAGAAATGTTTTTTAATTGTGAAGCGTAATATATTCAAGAAACTACAGAGATAAACTTAGAGAAATGTTATTATTTTTAAAAAATAGAAAGTTCAAAGAAACACGAGCAATTCAGTAATTCTAATAGATCGCAAAAATTACTTAATAGTACAGCAAAAGTAACGAATGTAACAACATTATCAAATGTTATTTTACAAACACAGTTTCAGAAATATTTTGCATTAAAAATAAAGGTTGTACGGTAATAATAGGACTATTTGAATTTAGAATTAGAAACTGTATTCTTCCAATAAAGAAATATAGAACTCACAGTTTATAGGAAATAAGTGATCGAACAGTCCCCAAACGAAGGATTGTTTGCTGATAATCGTCTCACAGCAAGAACTATTTAGCTTTATTTAACTAGTATCTACTATCTTATTTACCGTAATTGTTTGTTAATGTAATGGTAGGCCACTTCTTCTATTTTTACTTGGACAATTAAATGTTTTTTATAGTTTGTGTGATACAAAACAAACACGAAGGGTGTACTTTTTATTACGTTTAGCTTACCGACTTTAGCAAGATAAACACTGTCTCATTTTGGTTGAAATTGTAGGGTATCTCGTTTGTGAGCAAAGATAGGAGAATGCGGTTTTCGCGACCCCATTCTGCTTTTTCGTGAAACGAAAGATGCCTCAAACAGAATTGTCATAGTCCCATTAGTATCTGAGATACAGGGCGAAATTAAAAATTTGCACATTTTAACCACCCCTCGTAACTGCTTTGCCTTGTAATTGATCGAAATGGTGAAAAGTGGGTTTCATACCGAATTTTCCGTAGAATTTAGTGGCGTGAATAGTTTTCCCCACAAAGCTCAGTTTTTTCGTAATAAACCAAAGTTTTGTTTTTTAAAATAGAACACCCTGTATATTTTTTTTATATTTTTTGTTACTCTCAGCTTTTATTGAGTTTGGTATATGTTATTTTACAAGTAACCCCATAAGAGAAATCTAAGACTGACAAGTCCGGAGACCTAGGAAGCCATCTTATCGGCCCATTAGTGCCAATCTATCCATTACCAAAATTATTTTACAAAAACGGCCGTATAATTTGCGCATTGTTAGATGAGGCTCCATCCTGTTGGAAATGAATTTGGTGCAAGCGGGCTGAAGGAATGTCGTCTAATAGCTCAGGCACAACCATTTCTAAAATATCTGAATATCTAGGACAGGATAAGTTACCTTAGAAAATGTAAAATTTTATTTTTAATCCTAATATAAAGCAGGAAACGTTTAGTCCAAATCGTCCTTGTTGTCTTTGGGGAATATTTGATGAAGAATCTGCTATTGTGCCTGTTTAAAACACCTGCAATGCTAAAATGTGCCTCGTCTGACCATATGACATTTCTTCCCAAGTTGGGTACTATATTTAACATGTTTAAGTACCAGTTGCAAAATATTAACCTACGTTCAGCGTTGCCTGTTGAACAAGCCTAAATTTGTAAGGGCTCTTGTTATGGTGGCGAAGTATTCTTTGGATTCTTGTTTTCGAAACTCCAATACTACTTTCTATAGTTCTGCAAGAACTTATAGGATTACCTCCATACTGACTAAAACGGTAACCTCGTCATTCTCTCAATTGTCTTTATTATATTTTTTGACCTGGGTTCAGAAAATGATCGACAATTACTTAAATTTCTTTTTATCTATAAAACGTGATTTTACTAAGTCGTCTCCGTTCTGGAAACCTACATAGATGTCAAGTTACTTAATTATCAAAATTAATACCAATAAAACTACATTTACCTGTTAAAATACAAATTTATTGCTGCGTCGGCGTTTTCATTACTCTGACCAAAGCAAATCAGTATATCATATTTTTCAAAGTTTTTAAAACTTTGATTTTCTGCCATATTTTGCACCATGAACAAACAATACGGTTAAAAATTATTATTTATTAATTTATTTATTATAATAAACAATACGGTTGTTGCCCAAAAATAATTTTAATCAGGTTTGACTGGTCAATTACGTTTAGATCAGACTAGGCCCAGCCTACTTCTTATTGCCATTCATTTTTTTTTGAAACTGTAAGGTGCATTTTACCCAATTAAAAGAAAATTGCCAGTTTGAATATGTTTAAAAAACTTTTATACCTAATTTGCATACCTTTTTGTTATTATTTTTATACTGAGTTTATAGGATTCATGGCCAACTATATCATAAAAATGTTCAATTAATGTAACATTCATTTTTGAGTTTAATAATGTAAAAGAAGTCCCACACTATATATATTTTTTGAAAGCTGAGAGTAAGCTTTATTACATAATAAAAAATATATACAGAGTGTTCCATTAAAAAAACAAAACTTTGGTTTATTGCGAAGAAACTGACTTTTTGTGGGGAAAAATTTGTTACGAGGGGTGCTTAAAATATGCAAATTTTGAATTTCGCCCTGTATCTCAAATACTAATAGGACTATGACAATTATGTTTGTGGCATCTTTCGTTTCACGAAAAAGTAGAACAGGGTCTCGAAAACTGCATCTTCCTATCTTTGCTCGCAAACGAGATACCCTACAATTTCAACCAAAATGCGACACAGTGTACAGTGTAACAGAAAATGTATTATAGATGTAAAGAAATGCTAATTAAATCATAAAATTTGCACAAAATTAAACAATCACAAAAACTTAAGTCAGACAACACAAACATTCGCACATAATTATATATATATTTAAATTAATAATAATATTTATTTTATTGTAAAAATAAGTAAGTCCTTGTACGTGGGAATACACACTTCTTTAATTATTATATAGATAAACATAGATACATGCTCATCCTTTTTTATCAAAGTAAATAGAAAAATATACATTTTATCTGTAAAAATACTTCACTATTTGATTACTAGATAGAAGCAAGGTGAACAAGAAAACAAATTTAAATAAATAAGTAACTATGATAAACTAAACTTATAGCAACTATTTTAATGTGGTCAACTCAGTAGAATTTGTAAATGGTATAATGGTTTCATGTTTTTAATTGTCTGGTAAGTACTTTCTAATGAATAGGTCATTAGGTTTTAACTTAATGTGTAGCTTATATACATACAGCGTGTATCAGCCAAATGGAATAAATTCGATGATAATTAAATTGAGCATGTTCGAAACGCTCGGACACGTCGATTTGTATTTTTAGTTGCGCATTTTCTTCAACAAAAGCTTTTTATACAGGGTGTGTCCTGTAACACTGGCAAATAACAACTTTCTTATTTTAAATGCAACACCCTGTATATTATTTAATTTTTGTATACTTCAGAAAATTCTAGACATATTCCATGTACAATGTCCTATACTGCCCAACTATGGAGAAAAGATTTCTTATGCTTGAGCCAAAGATTTTTTGCAGAGTTATTATTGTATGAGAATGTTTTCTGGCATTGAATAGACGGTTCAATATTTAATTTTAATGAAGATAACTAAGGTATTTCAATTTTTTATTAAATATATCAAATACGGCCATTTTCTCTTGTCATGGGAATTAACCTAATGGTACTTAAAAAGCAGTACGTGTGAGATATTACCATTAAGATTTCATTTTCGATAATACTGCCTTTTAATACTGAAAAAACGAAAATAGACAAGGATCCAAAAAGAGAATAGTTTATTGTTAGGTATTTTATTTATATCTTTTTCGTTTATTACATTTTTTTCAATGTTGTCAGCGTTGGCACAATTTTCTATAATTAGTAAATCCATCCAGAAGGCTTTCTTATTTTCCTCCATAAGGTCCAATAATTTTTTTATTATTGATATCTTTTTTCTTCCGATACTCCGACAGGAATCTTGTGGCAGTCTGGATCAGGAATTTTCTTTGTTTTGTGTATGTGATTTCTGAGGATATTTAATATTTTATATTCCTCGCTTTCTACATCACACTTAACCTGTAAATCGAAACTTCCACAAAGAGCCTTGACATGGAAGATGTTAGTCATAGAATTTTTTCATTATTGGTAGAGTTTCTTTTATGAGCCGAGCTCAAATCTTTAAAATGGTAGAAGTCGTTATTATTCGTAACTTTGACTGTAACCTTTCCCTTGTTTGGGTTCTGTACAGCTAGTCATTAAAATCAGTGTCGTTAAAATCAATTTGATGTAAATCGGTCGACATAAATGCATGTCCTGGCTCAAAATAATATATCTCTATCGACTGAGCCGCTACCTTCGTCGAATTTACAATTTAAAGAAGAAATGTCATAAAAGCCCAATTTTTATTTTGAGCCGAACAATTGTCCATCCAAAATACGAAATGTTCAGCGTCTCGATTATGGAGTATGAATTGCAGAAAAGTGCTTATAAGTTCTTCTTTTCCCCACGCAAAGCTTCATGCCACACTACGGCAAAATGCATTCTTTCTCTACTTTTAGTTCCAAGGGGAACAAAACTTTCATTATAAACAACCAATCTCTGAGTAAACAAAACATTCTTAAAACTCTCCATTCGAGGTAGCATAATGATTTTTCCAAATCTACTGAGACACAGACTGTTTTGCATCGTATTCAGTATCTGCATGCTTTCTGTAGAGTTGCCTATCCCGTTTATATGCGCAGACCAATTACTGCAAGGAGAGCATTCAGTTTTAAGGTTTTTTGATCATAGTCGTGGAGGTTAGAAACTTCACAATGTTCACACTCTTCGTGTCCTAGTTTTGTGAATCAAATATTTTCAGCGAATAATATTTTTGTAGGCTTCATATACACATTCATGTTGCGGATATTTTTCACAAAAGTCTTTGTGCATGATGGCAAATATCTTACTTGAGGAGCGTATTCACATCGATAGTGAGATGCAGTTGGATAAAATGTTTTTCCACATGGCTTAAAATAACCTACCTGTCAATTTTTTTAGGAGGCGGATTTTTCCTCTTTGGTCTTGGTATGAACACCAAGTGCCGATTTGTGTAAAACATTAAAAATAACCTTATCGTATTGCGGATGATATCCCAACGTTGCTAAGTAAAATGTCTTACATGCATCAATGCTTCCCAGTTTCTTGTAACGGGCGGTACCGAAATGTCAAATTCCGAAATCTAAGCTAGTGTTCTTTTCTTAACCGGTTTCTTGAACACGAATTTCGTATGAATTTTGTTTGACCAAACCAAGATAATGATCAATAGTTAGTAGTAATATAAGGCCGATCCTGGACCAGTTCAAGGTCACCCCATGTAAATCTTATGCGGATTTATTTCAAGGTCAAGTCAGTTTTCTCGTTATGCCAGAACGCGCTCCACGTCTCAAGCATGTTTTGGCGATTTAAATTTTGGAGTCACTCGCCCTCTGGTGGTGAAATCGAGCTTTTGGAGCTCAAGGTCAAACTTTAAGCGGGAGATTTAAAATGTAGTTAGTCAAGGTCAAAGCTAAAAATAGAAGTTGCAAGGTAATCATAAATCAAAAATAGTTTTGAAGGTCAAAGGTTATTGACTTACGGTGGTGTCATATTTCTTAGAAATATAAGGTCAAGGTGAAAAGCTAAAAATAGAAGTTGCAAGGTAATCATAAATCTAAAAATAGTTTTCAAGGTCAAAGGTTATTGACCTACGTGGTGTCATATTTCTTAGAAAAATAAAAGGTCAAGGTGAAAAGCTAAAATAGAAATTGCAAGGTAATCATAAATCTAAGAATATAATTTTCAAGGTCAAACTTTTTAGCGGAAATATAAATTTTGGAGCTGATCATCGTCATATTATATTTCTAGTCAAGGTCAAAAGTAGGTATTTAACAAGTTTAAGCATGTTGTAATATGTAGGACGCATATTTCTTATATAAATTGCAGTGAGCTGTATGTTGAGATCAGTCTGCAACACGTAATTGTTAAATATGGAATTAACAGGGTTAAATCAAAGCACCTATTGCAAACCCTTTAAAAATGCGTGCGAGCTCGATATATCGAGAAAGTATAAAGTAATGAATATGGATATAATTAATACTAAGTATGGTGAACGTATAGTGATAGAAACGGGTGATTTTAAATGTGTATTGCCGGAACGCTTTTATGTGTATTTCAAAAAAGAAGAAACACGAATTGAAGAATTTAAAACACTCCTAAACACGAAGGATGTGTTTATAAGTAGTTTGGGTGCAGCTGGCAAAACAACAAACATAACATTTTCTTTTTAATAGTAGCACCCCCACCATATGTAAAATTGAAATACTAGAATTATTTTCTTAAACAGTGTTTAGTCATAGTGAAATTGTGAGCAAGTAAAGTCATGCAAGTAGCAATAAAATCATTTCTGGAACGATCGAAACTCAGAAGTTCACCGTTATATATGGATACCCCACATCATTGCAGTAACAATCTGAATAATAATTTAACATTTTGTTGTTGGTGCTGTCAAAATAGTGATGGTAGTAGTAAAAATGAAGAGAAACATGATGAAGGTTATTCTTCTGCTAAGACTGACTGGACATCATCATTTCAATACAAGGATGAAGTGTATAAACAAGCAGCTAAGGAATACTTAATCGATTGTACTTATTATAAACTATCGAACGATACTCATCATGCAAAACATCTGGAAATTGGATACAGTACACACCTCAACCTTGCACCAGTGGTGCGTATTGGTGGTAATTGTGATCAAAGCAATAATGTAGTGTTGGATATGAAGGAATGGAATGAGCTTCTAAGATGGTATTCATATGTAGAATTACAATTTTTCCGATCCCAAGAAATTGAAAATAAAATTGATTGGTCAAATGTAAACGAAGAAGAAGATATAATCTATGATCAACATTATGAATCTCTATCTAGTAATCTTGGTATTTATTACAATTGGGAATTAATTAAAGGATATGACAGAATTTTGAAAACTGTTATGATAGAAAACTACAAGTGCTGTTCTTGCACATTCAACTCACATAGTATAGAAGAACTATTCAATTTAAAGGATATAGTAAGCTATAGATTGGAATTTCTTGAATCTTACAATCTGGTGTGTTTTATGAAAAGTTCATACAACAAGTTGTTGACTACCGTCGTTTTCGTGAGAAAGAATTCGGTGGTGGTGATGATGACATTTATAAAGATATTGATGATGTTATAAATGCTAAGTATAATATTAATTCACATAACACTGTATGTTTAATGGAAATTTTGTATTATCGTCCTGCTTATCTAATGTATAGCATTTACTGAATAAAGAAATAACTATGATTTGTTTTTCTCAATTTAGGTATAAATACCCCCTTCTATCCATCCATGTAAACAATGCTAGTTAAGAAGCGAAAGAGTGTAGGTGGTGGTGGTTTGGTGAATGGTCTAATCAATAAACTTCCGTTTGAATTACATTTACCTGGTTACCAGTATTGCGGTCCTGGTACAAAGTTAGAAAAACGACTCGCACGCGGTGACCTCGGTATTAATCAATTAGATGCTCAGTGCAAACTTCATGATATCAGTTACAGAGATTACCGAGATTTAGAAAGTAGACATAAAGCAGATAAAATTTTGCAAAAAAGCTTGGGAGCGCTTTAAATCATTAGACGCAACGCTAGGTGAACGAACTGCAGCTTTAGCAGTCAGTACCATCATGAAAGCAAAAGAAAATTGGGAATGGGGTGTAAACGTCGATCTAATGAAGAAGAAGAAGAAATGCAATGGTGGAAATTTATTGCATTTACGAAAGACAATAGCTAAAAAATTAAACCTAACGGAAATTTCACAGACACAATAAAGTCAGCGCTTTCAACGGCAAAACGTGTGGTAAAAATTTAGGAGGAAAGAAAACATTAAAGTTCCTAGAGTAATTCCCTACCTAAACAAGGAGGGTTTTACCATTTCTTATTCCGTTATTCGCAGGATTATCAGCAATCGGTGCTTTAGCTGGCGGTGCATCAGGAATTGCTAAAGCAGTCAATGATGCTAAAAATGCTAAAAATTGCAGGAAGAGACATCGCGCCATAATCGCATGATGGAATCGGTCGCTATAGGCTCCATGAATAAGAAAGGCGGTGTACTATATCTAAAACCAAACAAATCTGGTGGTGGTGCATTATACTTAAAACCGTTTCCAAAAACTGAATAGATTACCCGAAAGACCGTTAACGGATACTGATTTAAAGAAATACTCCAAAAACGTACCGTACTTTAGGGATATTTTATGAGAGATAGCATGCCTAAATTGCCACGGAAAAATGAATCTGGAATTATTAACTTAGATAGCCAAAGAGGCCAGGTACCCATTGGGTTTGCTACAAAAGCGTGGTAAAAGGTATGGTATTACGATAGTTTCGGTAATATTCGACCACCAAACGAAGTGATTAACTACTTTCGGGTGTGTAAAATATATTATAATTACAACCAAGATCAAGAGTTTAATACAATTATTTGCGGACACCTATGTCTACAATTTTTATATAAATAATCAGCACAACATCAAATTTTCTCAGTTATGTCAATAACATTCAGTTTAGAAGGTGTTGGTAACACAGCTAGCTACATCTTCTATCCATCGATAGAGCTAGATTTGGAGAAGAAATACGTTATTGAATTGGTGGGATTTTACGGCTGCAACAGCATTAGAAACATTTACACAGGCAATGATAGATTTTATTTTAGAACCAATTCATCTCATTTGCGAGTGATTAATATTCCACACGGTGCATATGAGTTAGATGAGATTAGCGATTATCTAAAATCTAAAACACCTACAGAAAAGTTAAGCATTAGAGCAAACAACAATACACTTAAATGTGAGATTAACAGTTCATTTGAGATTGATTTTACTAAAGAAAATTGTATTGGGCGCATGCTAGGGTTTGAGTCTAAAATAATAGAACCAAATATTTTACATACGTCAGCGTTAGACATCCAAATAATTAAACACACTAATCTACACATAGAGTGCAATATTATAAAGAGATCTGATCGAAACGGGAAACCTGCTAAAGTATTATATGAGATTGATGTTTCAGTTCCTCCAGGTTATCGTCTAAATAAAACTCCAAGCAATACTCAATATTTAGAAGTAAACACTGACATTATTAGTAATATAACAATTAATTTGACTAATCAAAGGGTGAATTAATAGACGTTGGTAAAAGTGAACCATTCTCAGTACGCTTAGAACTACAAGAACATGGGTCTGAGAATTAATCCATGACCAATTCCATAGAATTCATATAGAAGACATCATCCCCTACGGTAAGTCATTAATTAGTCATCAACCTTCATTGCGGTTAACATCTGCAGAGAAATACTTTTTAACGTCAATTGGTTTAAAAGTTCTCAACCACAATGGCAGAATCGTTAAACGTCTTTCAAAACGTACATTTTGATGATACTATAATTAAATCAGATATTCACACTTATCTTCCATATGGATCTTCTAAATATGGACCTTCCGAAGAAATACGAATCTTAATTCAAAGTCAAGATCTAATTACGGCTACTTATGATAGTTTTCTGTACATAGAAGGTAAACTTGAGCTCAAAAAGAAGATGAAAGAAAAGCATGCAGCTTAACCAACAATTTCCCGAACTTTCTTTTCGAAGAAATTCGTTATGAGTTAGGTGGTCAGAGAGTGGATGTTTGTAGAAATCCAGGAATAACATCTACGCTTAAGGATATATTTCTTATACGGCAAGCAAAAGCAAAGCACTAAGTCATTTAGGATGGTCACCAAAGAATGAAGAACCATTACAAGTAGAATTCGATGAGCAAAATGGAGAAAAATCTTTTACAGTATGCATACCATTGAACCACATATTTGGAATAATGGAGGATTATCGTCAGGTAATCGTGAATATGCGCCAAGAGTTGGTTTTAATTCGATCTAGAAGCGATACAAACTGTTACTATGGTGAAGTTGATGCCGTAATAACCTTAAATAAAATTCAATGGAAAGTACCGCACTTAACACTTAGTGATGCTGCGAAACTTAACTTGTTTCAAGGAATCAATAAAAATTCTATTATTACTGTTCCATTTCGACAATGGGAGTTGTATGAATTGCCTGCTTTAAAACAAGCAACCTCAGACATATGGCCAATAAAACATCAACGCAACTGGAAAAACCACGTTGGATAATTGTTGCATTCCAACAAGGTAAAAGGTATACAAGGTCAGCAAGGGCCGGAAATTTTGATCACATTAACATCAGAAATCTTAAAGTACATCTGAATTCTGAGTATTATCCATATGAAGCAATGCATTTGAACTTCAGTGCTAACCAATATATACCTGCCTATCGCAATTTTTTGAAATTTCGATGTGATTACTATGGTGAAGATGATAAAGATGCATTATTCAACTATTCCGAATTCAAATCATGTCCAGTATTTGTAATGGACTGCTCTAAACAAAATGAATCATTAAAAAACTCAACAGTGGACATCAAATTGGAAATGGAATCTCTAACACCTTTCGATAATGGAATCGTTGTATATGGTCTTATTCTCCATGATGCTATTGTACAGTACAGTCCACTCACCGGAGAAGTGAAAAATTATAATTATTATTGTAATATAGTCTAATATATAAATAAAGATGTTGTAATTATTCGTTTAGTTTTATTTCATCCATCAAAGATGAAAGTAGTTGCTCAGAAACAAAAACTCCCCATTCAAAATCATGACTTTGATGAAAAGTCTATTACTTCAAAACATGGTGATTTACTTCCTAGTAGTATACGTGGTATTATATGTGGTCCCTCCAATTGTGGTAAAACAAACGCAATGATCAGTCTGCTTACTGAAAAAAATGGTTTGAAATTTAAACATGTATACGTATACTCTAAGTCACTGAATCAAAACAAGTACAAACTTTTACAGGAAATCTTACTTCCAATGAAGGACATAGGTTACTTTACCTTCAGCGACAATCAAGATGTGATTGAGCCTAATTGTGCAAAATCAAACTCTATTTTTATCTTCGATGATATCGCTTGTGAAAAGCAAAATAATATAAGGGCATATTTTAACGATATTGACTGTTTCTATTTGGGTCAAACTTACAGCAAAATTCCAAAGCAATTAATTCGTGATAATGCGAATCTAATTATATTATTTGAGCAAGATGAATTAAACTTAAAACATGCGTATGAGGATCATATAAGTCCCACCATAAGCATGAAATTGTTTCGGGACATGTGTTCAAAGTGTTGGGTAGATCCGTTTGGTTTCATGGTCATAAACAAGGATGCTGAAGTTAATAATGGTCGCTATAGGAAAGGATTTGATGAATATATAATACCTTAAACTGGTTTCAGTAGTAACTTATCTGTTTAGGTATTAACAGCTATCTGTTTAGTGTAAACAGCTACCTGTTCAAGGTGAACCGGTACCTGTTTGTCAACAGCTACCTGTTCATGGTAAACGGGTACCTGTTCATTAAATCCGTTTTGGTATATAAGGTGAATATATATATATATATATATATATATATATATATATATATATATATATATATATATATATATATATATATATATATATATATATATATATATATAACCGCATTCAGCAGTTGTAAACAGCTACCTGTTCAAGGTGAACCGGTACCTGTTTGTCGAAACAGCTACCTGTTCATGGTAAACGGATACCTGCTCATTAAATCCGTTTTGGTATATAAGGCGAATATATATATATATATATATATATATATATATATATATATATATAATACCTTAAACCGCATTCTGCAGTTTAGTAGTAACTGATCTGTTTAGGTATTAACAGCTATCTGTTTAGTTAAACAGCTACCTGTTCAAGGTGAACCGGTACCTGTTTGTCGCAATGGATAACAAGGAGAGGATATTAAAGAAAAAATTATTCAGGCTCGTAAAATAATACGGCAAGTATAACAGTATTAAGACTGCTCGCATTGATAATGAAAGAACATTCGAAAGTACTTATAAGCCGTTAATAGAACCTCTAACTGAAATAGTAAATAAAATCGATAAAAAACACCTAAAAGGAGGAGGTCATTGATGTTAAACCTAAAAACTACCCGTATTCATATTTCCAAGGAAGCATGCTACTATCCCCACTAGCCGCTAGCTCAAGTTCAACGGACCCCAGGTCTCACTCCATTAGGTGATTCAAGTAAGGGTGCTACTAGTCCACTAGCTCAGCTTCCGTTTTTCAAAGAAATCCTCCCCAAGTCTTCCATCTTTCTTAGAAACATCCGTCATGGGAGAGATTAATACTGGGGAGAAGAAGAAGAACTGTCTAGTATCGCAGATGATTCCCATAATGAACCCATCTCAGAAGAATTTCTCGAGCAGTACAATGAATTGCCACGTATATATGTTGAACGTATTTTAAAGAATGCTGAAGGTGATATTGATCATACGTATGGAGTCCACTATGATACCAAAACTGATAAATGGACAATTGGTAATACACCCATCACAATTAAAGGAGACGATATAATTATTAAAGGTGTCACGTATAAAGGGACTCCTGGATTATATGATCTGCTTATTATGAATGAACCCGACTTAAGTCTAGTAAAGTCAACAGATAGAAAAAAATATAGAACTATTTTAGAGGCTACGAATGTAGTAAGGCGTGATTATGACGTAAGTGCACAGATTCGAGGAAGCCGCAGCAAAAAGTATACACAAATAATCAAACCCTTGCTGTCATCATCACCCACCACAAACAAGGGAGGAGGTGGAGCTATGTTTTTTAAGGAATTAACAAACAGACCCATTGAATATAAATATTGGAATGATATACATGAACTAATTCGTGATCTGGAAGTATTGTGGGCAGAAAAATTAGCAGGAAACACAGGTGTTGTAAATGACATAATATCAATTGTAGAAGAACTATATGAAGATGGATACATTGAAAAACCGAACAACCGCTTTTTAAACAATATAAATGAGAATGCATTGATGTCGACATGTCACAACTAAAATGCCCTTGACAAATTTGGACGTTCATATGTCCAGTATCAATTAAAGAAACTAGCTCCTCAGTTTAAACAGATTGATGCTAATCAATTCGATATTGAGAATAAGAGACTCAGCAATGTGGCCAATCCCATAGATCCTCAAGATGTCATCACTAGGCAATATTATGTATCAACAAGGTTCGATTTGGATGGAAATCGTTTGACACAGTTAGCTGACCCTGAAGAAGATGGTGATGCTGTAAATAAAGGATACCTTGATTTCTGTTTACAAGCAGTTCGGAACACTTTCAAAGGAAACGCCAACGCTTATCTAGCGCTGGAGGAAAAACTACATCAACTTAAAGAAATTGTGGATAAATTAGCACCATGTCCAAATTACAACTCGTCAACGAATTGCACAAACCTGCACGAAAAATTTTAAACGAAGGCGAACAATAATTAGAGGTTTTGATGATCTTTGGCAAGCAGATTTAGCTGAATTTAACACATATGCCAAACAAAATAAGGGTTATAAGTATATATTAGTGGTCATCGACTGTTTTTCAAAATACTTATGGACTAAAGGATTAAAACGAAAACAGGTCAAGAAGTTACCAAGGCCATGCAAACAATCTTCGAAAAAGGTCGGAAACCTACCAATTTGCAGACAGATGCAGGAAAAGAATTCTACAATGAGCATTTTACTAAACTAATGCATCGTTATGGAGTCAATCATTACTCTACCTATAGCACAAAGAAGGCTGCAATTGCTGAACGTGTTATCAGAACCATTAAAGGTGCTCTATATAAGTCATTCAGCCTGCAAGGTAAATACAAATGGATTGATACAATTGATACCATAACGATGGATTATAACAATCGTAAGCATAGAACTATTAGAATGAAGCCCAAAGATGTTGGTAATCATACAAAGCTAGAGGCTTACACTAACATAAAAATATTCGATAGGAATCGATATTCTGTCGGTGACATAGTACGAATCAGTAAATTTAAAATATTTTCGCCAAAGGATACACACCCAATTGGTCTAGTGAACTATTTAAGATTGTGAAAGTTCGCATTACTAACCCCACTACATACATGCTGGAAGACATGAAGGAAATCCTGTACTGGGAGGGTTTTATGAACATGAATTACAAAAACAAAGTATCCTGATGTATATCTAGTAGAAAAAGTGCTTCGCTCCAAGAATAATAAGTTATTCGTAAAATGGTGGGGATTGGATGAAAGATCATGGATCAATAAGGATGATATTGTTTTATAACATTTAACCTGTACTTTGTGAAACAAATTACTTATATTAGTTATATATATATATATATATATATATAGTTTGTAGAAAAGGATGTAGCTCTTAGATGAAATAAAACACACAAAAAAATAGTATTTTATTTTTAAATATTACATTTATTTTAAAATTTCATTATCTTATAAAGTGAACCTAAAGTACTTCTATAATCACTTAAATTACTGGATGGCCATATACCCGAATCTGGTCCACACCTCCATCCCAAGCAGGAATTTGAATTTGTTTCACCTTTATTGATGTTGTCTAGTATCCAGTAATAAATTTTGTGATGTTCCTCGTTTTCCCATGGTTGAAACTTATAGTTAATGTTTTGTTCTAATAATATTTCAATCAAAATATCGAGGCATTTGTAATTAGCATAATATGCTGCTTTCTCAATACATTCAGTTATAATAAATAATGTATCTTTATAAGCAGAATTAATATTTCTAAGCTAGATTTAACATTTGTTGAATCATCATCATCACCCATAATAATTGTATACATACATTTTAAGCGGTACGTTACCAAGTAAATTCATATCATCTAAGATTTTATCAACTTCATTAAAGTTAATGAATTGTAACCTTTATTAATGCACAATTTTGTGAAACCTTTAATGCTATTGTCTAATTTAATTTTTTATCAAATAATGTCTTAATAATAACTTCATTTGCACACTTTGAATTTATAGCACACCAGTTAAAACACTCATCAGGAATAATAATATGTTGTAGTATATGCAATACAAAGCTTTCAGAGGAACACTTCCCCATCAAAGAACGCTTCAGGTACTTTCTGTAGATTTGATCACTACTGCACTAGTTCATCATGCAGTTTATTTTCAAGACTGCTCATAATTATTGTTTTTCTGAAACAGAAGTTAAAGTAAAGTTAAATCCCCAAGGTCTAGTATCAGTGAAATTGAAATTTACCAATCGTTTATCATCATAAGGACTAAGTATTACTTTATTCTGGTTTATTGTAAACACATCATGTCTCTATGACCTTATCAAATAATTATATATCCTAATTACGTTAACATCAAACAAAATATGTTTATAATCATTTATCGTGATCTGTTTGATGCTTGCATGGGTAGAACCCTTTGATTTTTTACAACTTTTTATCAACAGTGTAAGCATACATTTTTGCACGAAGTCATAAAAATTCCAACATATTTGCTACATGATTTTCATCTTTCATTAAGCCGGGGACTTTTTTTTACTAATGGAATTCCAAAGATATTTTCAGGACTATAGTCAGATGTATCGAATTTATCAATGTCTTCTTTAATGTACTCATAGATATCAGGAACCGAAAAGTGTATATAAGGCTATCTGTATCTGTGTACAAGAGCTTAGGAATTATTTGGAAACTTAGGTAGGATGTAACCATAATGAAAATTGTATAAAAAGTTTTTGAAACGTCTAAAACACTGAAGCCTGCATATATGGGTTTATTTAGATATACTTCAGCTTGTTCATTTGAATGATGAGCATATCATTGCTAAATATTGTACAACTATGAAAATTTGGTTTTGATATGTAAGCACGAGCACCATAGCGACCCTCCCATTTGGTTACTAAACGTATATCCTTATGTTTACGTACATTTTCCATCAGCTTCCCAAAAACGCTATTAATCATTAATTTATAAAATTTTATCAAATTTATTTTGAGATTGTTGACGCATGGTGGTATTTAAATCGACATATTTTTTAACCACGAGGATTGTTTAAAACGTAATATACGATGCACTTTTACCAACTTTAATCCATATTTTAGATATACTTTGAAATTTCTGTAATGAATTACATAATTACGTTTTGGATACAATGTAAGTAATAATTTTTTATTTTAGAAATTGAATCAGGTATGGGCGGAACTATATGTTCGGGTGCTAATGGTAGATCTCTGTGACTCTCATGTAATTCTATGGTGTAGCCTAAATCACACTAGATTATATAGCCAATTTCCGAATCATCGGGATGGTTTATTAAATCTAAAGTTTCAAAATTATCAACAAAAGAAAAATTACCAAATGGTAGAAATTCTGACATGGTGGCTACATATAAATTATTTACGTCGTAGTACATTAAGTACACACTTTTGTAAGTGTACTTATTGTTAGCTTTAGCATACCGATTAGAACATTGAGCCACACCACCCCTAATTTCTCTTTCAATAAACATTAGCATATCAATATCAGTAAATAGTTCTAACTTTACTTGTGTAATTTTAAGCATAGCATCGAATTCTATACCGGGGGCTGTACAATAGTGCAGAGGGTCAAGTTTGTAAGTACTTAAACAAGTTTGCCGAAAATTTTCGAAAATATCAGCTAAAAGTAGAACGTCCGTTTTAAATACAAATCTGAGTACTCCCCTAACGATTTAATATGAAATTTGTTCCAAACATTAACCGCATGTTAAAACTAACATCATTGATTCCTCATTATTAAGATGACTAAAAAACGCTTCCTTAGGAGGTAGCCTGGTTTCGTCTAATTTATCCCACGTATCAATATACTCATAAGGAAACACACCTTTGCGAACTAGTAAAGAAAATTCTTCTTCATTGTTACAATTAGCTCGGGTAATAACTTTTTTACTATTTTCCAAATAGTTTGATAACTTTTCAATACTACTACTCATAAATCTGAAAGAGTCAATAAATCTAAACTTAATTTTACTACCTTCTATTACTTTTGTTTCTTTGTTTATGGGTAGGAGTGAAATGGTACCGGGAATAGTAGACAATTCTCTAATGACGAAATGGCTATCATAACCTGACAAATTATGAAACACAACCGGTAAGATGTGAGAGTCTTTATAGTTTAGGTTACAATTCTGATGTGATGCTCCTCGAAATGCTCCAGTGAAATGGTTATGGTCTCTCACCTTTATATCATTATCTGTAAATGGTTTTTCGCAAATGTGACAAATCGTGGTGCTTTCAAAGTGTTCAACCTGATTGTGAGTTAAAGTACCCATAGGAATTATTTTATTGATGATTTCGGTACTCCAATGTGCAATACTTTGAAGCTCTTTAACAAACCATTGAATGCAATCATTTCCTCTATAAAGCCTAAATCGAGATAAAGAATCATTGTATGAACACTTTAAGTAGTAAGCAATGCTAAAGGGTATATGTTTGGAATGAAATAGAGTATTACCCCCAAGTGATGTTAAATTTGTACACTTTTCTATAATACTTTCTAAATCCACATAAATTACAAACGGTGCCTTTTCCTGAAATGCGAAATTTTTGAACTGCAGAAACATTTCCGCTTCGGTAGGCATCCTGACTGAACATTGATTAAGTTGATGACAGAGTGACATGTTTTTGTAGAAGGTGATCTGAAGAAAAGTGATTCAAGCATTGATAACAAATAAACATCTTGTGCCCCCTACTCGATAGTTGTTTAGAAAAAAGAGCTGACATATTTTTAATCCACGCGAAATGATAAACAGTATTATTTTTTGTATTAATAGCATCAGCAGTAGAACCCTCAGAATGACAATTAGGCGAAAGTACTAACAGATTTATAGGTTCCCTGACACTATTTTCCTGATTTACACTTAATACTAGCGGTAATACACCTTTCCCCTGAATACAAAACAAATTAATGGAGAGGTTGTTTAATTTTTCAAATTTTTTTACATCATCTATTTTAATGGGAGGGAATTGAACCATAATTCAAAACATCTCTAAAATGAGGATAACTGTCAACTCTATCCGAATGAAGTTGCACTGGGTATAATGCCGAAACAACGGCCCACAGGAAGCAGTACTCGTCATCGTTCTTAACATTCACTACCGCATGCTTTACTGCTATGAAGTAAGGAACTTTAACGTAAGTCGAAAGGCCACCTCTAAATGGAGTATAGCTATTAATATTCACCTTTAAATGTAAAACTTCCTGTAATGCCCAACCGGAATCCCTTTCGGAAAACTCCTCTAATTTTTTTTGTAATTTGTAATAAACGTTATTGTTATACCACTCACGCAAATTGGTGGCAATGTCGATGACATAACTTTTTATGGCAAAGGTCTTCAACTCGATAACATGATTTTGAGGTTGCATGAAATTGCAGGCTAAAATGACATTGACCTTTAGCATCGTTTGCCTTAGCATTACTTTAACCTTTCGTGCAAAACTATTGTATGCATTTTGTAAAAAAATAAGAGGGTCCTTAATGTTTGCTATATTGACTATAATTCCTGTAAGTAACCTACCATTAAAACATGAATCTATAGAGTACCAACTAATTTATGTGTACGTTTTTAGTGACCATACCACTACCTGTTTTCTCTGAAGCTTTCTTTAACCGTTTAAGTCTCACAAGATAACACTTTAACAATGATAAATTACTTTCAAGTTTAAGCAAATTTTCACTTGCTTCTAAATAAATTTTATTTTGAATTATATCTTGGAATAGCTTAATATTAGTGTTAATTATACGGATGTGCTTTACAAATTCATTTTGGTTTTTAACAATGGAATAATACGTGTTGTTAAATTAACAATATCACTACTACGTGGTACAACCTCACTCATAGTTACCTTCAAAACTGTATCCAACAATGCAAAAATATGAAGCACACACGATCACACAGTCATGGACTTGTAGCAAATATTTTATTTATTATAACTGATATGTAAAAATAATAATTTAAGTAACTATAGAAGTACTTTAGGTTTACAATTACAAATATTACGAGTGCAATAAACTGACTGGTACAGAAATGCTGTTTATCGGTTTATATAGTCATATAAAGCCCCCATTCAAGGTTAAATATCACAAACTTGTTATAACTTGTATTTGACCTTATGCAGCATCAAAAACTCGACTTATATGAAAATGAAATTTGATATTTTCACACTCTTTAGTTCATTGCCTTTAGATTGCATATTCTAAGAGCTTCAGTTCAGAAAGATGCAGATATTGCACTTTCTTTAGTATTATCTTTAGTGGACGTTTACTGGTAATATCTAATAACCTAACATTGCTGACATGACAAATACCTTTTCATGTCTAGATTATGATGCATTCCTTAGAGTTCATCACCTTTACTTGCACAGCTCAGTTCGTTACACTAACCACTTCCGGTTGTTAGCAATTTTTTTTATTATTATGCTACATTCATTACAGATCATCACCCTTCGCTTGCATAGGTCAGTTCATTCTACTAACCACTTCCACTCGTTAGCAATTTTGATAACGTAAACAGATTTACATGTATATAGTGTTAAAGTTTTATGTGAATACTCATTCATTACGTAGTAGTCATGATGGCTTCAACAAGCAAGAAAACTAAATTGTCAATGAAAAAAAAGACAAATATTCTGCAAGATATCTTGGTGCAACCATGTTTTAGTTACCACCCTGCAGAACCACTCCCGACACATTCAAATGAAAATATTCCTGTCATATCTATCAGGGACAGTGATGTGGAGGAGGACTTTCACGGTATTTCGAAAAGTAAGCATACGTTACTAAAATGAGTTTTCATTTACTGATTTATGTATTGGCTAATGTAATTTATTATCTTTCTAGTATTACACCGGCAACAACAGTAGTTGCCACACCGCAACACCACCATCACTTCACTATGGAGGAAGAATCTATCCTCATCCAACGGGATGATTACCAGAAGGGCCTGTAACATCTCACCAGCACATCTTAGCAAGACCCTTCGACATTACAAGAATTTAGGGCGAAGAGTGTGAGATGGTTCATGAAATTTTGGTGAAATACACAAACAGTGAGGTGTCGGAGTGGCTCGTTGAGCAACTAACTATGGAGTTAGCTGAGGCTAACCAGCAGTTACAAAATTAGAATAGGTATGCAAAAACAGAAAACGTGCTGCGTACGTTAGAGGACTTAGATGTAAATATTTAAAGTAGTGTCTATAGTGTAGTTTAGTCAATTTGTTTTAGATGTGTGAATAGTTTTAAATTAGTATATGTTAGTAAGAAGTTTTTGTATAATTTGTTTAGTATCTTGCTGTAGAATTTATTGTAGTAATAAGTATTTTTTTATGTTTTAATAAATAAATAAATGTTAAACTTTTTTGGTTTACTTATCCTAAAAATTTTACTAAAGCTAAAAAACATCATTGGAAATATACATATGATTTTATATATCTCGATTTTTTATGTAAACAGTGCGGACATTCAACATTTTTTTAATAAAAGATGTTTACTCTTATAATTGTACACATACAAAATGAATATCGTTCAAGTGCACGCCAATTACTTATGCAACACAATTGCACTTTTGCATATCATTCTACATTTCTTTTATTTATAGTTACATTAAAATTACATTCATACATAACTTTATCGATATTCCATTTTAATATTATAATTGTTTTTATATATAAAGATTGATTCACCATTTAAATGAAGCTATGATTTAATGTTATAAATAGAACAAATTACTACATATTTGTATTTACAAATAAAATGTGATTTATTTTATTATAAAACAGAAAAATTTAAATGAGTAAGTTTAATGGTGATTTGTTATTTTAGTACAGCATAAAATTTAAGTGAGTTCAAAATTGCATAGAATCTCTTATGTGTTCCTTAAATTTAAATTTGAAAGTGCTACCATGCGCTCTTAAATGATTGATATATATTATGTATACAGATTTTTTGAATAAAAACTTTCAATGTTAGGAAAAAAGCATAATTTCACTTAAATAACACTGAAGTATAATGAAAATACATTGCATGGTATCTATTATGTACATACATTTTTCAAATCCGTTTCAAGTTGTAATGTAAACTGATGACATATAAAAATAGAATGTTTGCTAAATGCTTTCACAGCAAAATAACTGCGTTCATTATACTACAACTATTATTAACGCTGCACCGAAAATTACAAGTCATGTTTTAAGTGTTGTTTCAAAAATTGGGGTAATTTAAAGAGCATTTAGATACATTAAATGGATAAATTGCATGCATATGTTTCTTCTGAGCTTACGTAAGTACAAAAGGTGTGTTTTAAGTGCTTTTGTTGTTTCAAAATTGAATTGGCTAATTTAAGTGTAATTTTTTCATATTTCGAAAAAATTTATACGTAAAATGATAGATTAACACTTCTAAAACACAACTGTGCTGAAAAAAAATTTTTTTTTTGCTCAGAATTAGACGAAAAATTTAAATTTTTAAGAGCGCATTTTTCTAGGACTTTACTTACTCCCTCCCCCCAATCCCCACCTGAACCCCTGCACCGGAGCACGTCCTCGTCGACTCGTTTTCTATCTCTTTCCATACATATGTACATACATCTTTTCTTCCATCAAACACTTTCAAACATACATCACTTTCATAGTTCTAGCACACGTCTATCGTTTACACAACAATAATTGCAATTATGCATTCCATTCTAGTACAGCACTTGAATATAATATTACAAATCATACTGATAATACTATATGGATGCATTTTTGCAATTGCATGCTTTTTACTCATTACGAGTACAATCCATTTAACTTGAATTGCAATTGTGTATATATATATATATGTAAGATATCTAAAGATTCATTGTGAGCGTTATTATTACTTTATTTCATGAAAAATCGTTACAATTTTAGAAAAAAACCGTATTACAAATAGTTTACAAATTAGTTACATTAATGTTTTATTATATCATATTTCATATTGGTGCCTAATTTATTGAGGAGAAATGTATGTTTAATATTCCAATAGTAAAAGACGACCTTCAAGTTTTTCCCAAATTTTTTTAGTTCTATCATTGGCGCTCTAATTTATTGGATCTGTATACGAAATTTCAGAATTTTTGGGTAAAGGATTATCGAGTTGTGATTTATTAAGCAATTAACAACTTTCAATTTCATATTGTTTTAATTGGTAAAACAAATTTTTTTTATCACATTTTGGGGAATTTTTGAAACTGCTATTATTGGCGCTCTTACTTATTGGATCTGTATACGAAATTTCAGAATTTTTGGGTAAAGGATTATCGAGTTGTGATTTATTAAGCAATTAACAACTTTCAATTTCATATTGCTTTAATTGGTAAAACAAATTTTTTTTATCACATTTTGGGAAATTTTCGAAACTGCTATCATTGGCGCTCTTATTTATTGGATCTGTATACGAAATTTCAGAATTTTTGGGTAAAGGATTATCGAGTTGTGATTTATTAAGCAATTAACGTTCAGTTACGTATTAGTTTAATTCATAAAACAAAATTTTTTATCAAATTTTTTTTTTTTTGAAATTTTGAAACTGCTATTATTGGCGCTCTTATTTATTGGACCTATATATGAAAATTCAGAATTTTTGGGTAAAGAATTATCGAGTTGTGATTTATTAAACGATTAAATGGATATTTACATATAACTATCATTACTATCACTATTGTAATTACTTATTCACTTTTTAAAGCGTCTTTCGTTCAAATTACAATGCACCTTTATATCATGGCACATTCACTCGAAGTTGCATCATTTTCTTTTTTACCTCATACAGCTCTAAATCTATCCTCAATTTTTTTATTTCCTTAATTAACACCTCGAGTCTTTTCTTCCTCTCATCAATACTTAATAATTCTTTTCTCTTCTTATCATTCTTATTACTTTCACCATTTCTAGCAATAAAAAGTTTACTGAATAATGCAATCCCGGAGAAGCCTTTTTATTATAAACATGCATCCTTTCAAAACTGCTAACTTACTCAAAAAACTTTTAGATTTATAAGAATGATTACCTTGCAACTTCTATTTTTAGCTTTTCACCTTGACCTTATATTTCTAAGAAATATGACACCACCGTAAGTCAATAACCTTTGACCTTCAAAACTATTTTTGATTTATGATTACCTTGCAACTTCTATTTTTAGCTTTGACCTTGACCAACTACATTTTAAATCTCCCGCTTAAAGTTTGACCTTGAGCTCCAAAAGCTTCCGATTTCACCACCAGAGGGCGAGTGACTCCAAAAATTTAAATCCCCCGCCAAAAACATGCTTGAGACGTGGAGCGCGTTCTGGCATAACGAGAAAACTGACTTGATCTTGAAATAAATCCCCATAAGATTTACATGGGGTGACCTTGAACTGGTCCAGGATTGGCCTTATATTACTACTATAGTTATTGTTCAGTATTGATCAATTTGCTGCACTCTTTCTTGCACGTGACTTTTCAAGGATCTCTGAGCGGATGTTTCAATATAGTCTATAGTTTAGCGCTATCATTTCTAGATATTTTATTTTTCCGCTTTTTAATATTCCGTTTTGTATTACTTCTTCCAATCTCTGACAATGGAATATTTTCATCTAAACTACCGTCAACCGGGGGTAACTTTGGCCCAATTTTTGCGTTTTTTTTTCACAAATTACGTTCAGTTACACAGATATACAACCAATTGTTTGTTGTTATCGAACTCTGCTAACTTCAGAGAAAACATGGACTGAAAATTAAAGCACATAACATTTTAACTTTTTTTTAATGATTTTTTTAAGATTTGGGCCAATTTTACCCTTAATTGGGGTAACATTGTCCCAAATGTAAAAATGTCATACAAATCAACACACATCTTCCCAGTTGTAAGAAAAAGTGTCCTTCTTTTCGGGCCAACGCCAGAACTTGAGCTTTTTCTCCATACACACGACTGTAGGCCCACTGCTAGAGACTTAGGATCCTTCCAGGTACATCTGTCCATTGTAATTGAAACTACAAAATTGTCAACGGCACACTGGACGCGGACGGGCCGACAGAGCCTGCAGGATTGAGAGTGCGGACCGTAGGATCTGGAATGACCTCTTCAAGATCTGAAAAGGTTTCACTAAGTCCGTCCGACTCGAGAAGAACTTCCACATCATCTTCGTCCTCTGATGAGCTAAAGCAGGCCTTCTTTTTACTTTGTTTTTTTGACTTCATTTCCTTTTTCTTGTTTTGAGTTCGACTATTTTGCCTTTGAGATGGTATTTTTTGAGCTTGTATACCACTTGATGATGGTTGTTCTTGGTCTATGTCGCTTACCGTTATGCTTTTTCCAGCAGGAACTTGTATCTTCTTTTTTTTCCTTTTCGGCTCAACGGTTTGCAAACAATCTGCACGTTTCTTTTCAAGTTGTTCTGAAAACGAATCTCCGATAGAGTCGTGATCCACATTTTGCTTTTCGGGTAGTCTGTCGAGTAGTTTCTGTTTGTTTAACGGTGATATACCGCATTTTTCAAACCCACCAATCAAGTTGCTTCCTTGTTTTCATCTAGTTTATTCATGAGTTCTTTCAGCAGTGTTGAATACATCCTTAGGAATGGTAGCATATTTGCTTCAAGCAGATTCCTTCCATTTCCTTAGTATTTCACGCCACATTTTTGGTTAAAGAACGCCACATCTAACGGCTGCGTCAGATGTGCTGTTTGGAGGAAGACAAACGAACTTTACATTGTGAGTTTCACAGATCCAAAACGTGCTTACTTATGTGGTAGGACAGATTGTGTCCAATCAGGACAATTGGCAGTAAGTTTTCTAACATAATGTAGAAAGTGATTCAAACCAATCCTCGAAACATATGGAATCGAACCACGTTTTCGACCGCTTGTAGAGGCCATTAGGACCGTTTTCAGCCCAAGTGGACCAAATATTTTCGGTCCTGTATCAACATAGGGTGGCATAGTATACTAGCACTCACAAAACATTAAAGAAGTTGAGGCCTTGCTAGAGTTGCATATATTTTCAACATATTTTGTGCCCTTTTACAGATTACTTTTCTGTTGCCAGGGTCGTCTGACAAGTTCGTTTCGTCATAGTTCCATATATGTGTTGGTGGAATGTTCTGTAAAACTTCCTTTAAATTGCCAATGTAATCTATGATGATTTCTGCGTTTACTTCTGCTCTTACCTTTTTTATGTTTTTGCTCATTCGACATGACAATCGTTGATGTCATTTTAAAAAGGATTTTGTCCACTCATAATCTGGTAAGTTTTGTTTGAACTGGGGCATAACTATGCCTGTTTTATCTAGATAGCCTTTCACAGCAAATCGAAAATCTAATTCAACTAAAGGGAAACCATAGTCACAGAGTTTTATTAAGTGGTCTTCAAAGGACTGTTCTTCCTCGTCTGTGAATACCCTGGGACGTCCAGTTTTATTAGGGTGTGAACCCTTCAGCTTATTTTTTATAGTTGATCTCGGAATATCATACGTTTGTGAGGCTTCTCGTTGAGTCATCTCTTTTGATTTGATCTTGTCGAGGCACTCTTGAAGTTTTTCAGGTGTGTAGTTGGCGTAGGCCCTGCCTCCAAGTCGTCTTTTGGGTGTTCTCACCATTGTAATCTGAAAATAACGGGGTATAAGTATTTTTTGTAATTATAACGGTAACTTATCGGCTTATCGCTTAAAATCAACAGCCAGTAAGTATTTACACCTTTATAAATCATAAACATTATTATTTTCTGTGAAAAAGATGAAAAAGTATGTTGGCAAGATTGGCCCAACCTCCATATTATCAATCTTGAAAACTTGGGCCAAAGTTGTCCTAACGAAAAATTGAATATTATAAATAAACAAGTTGAATTACGGACAAGACACATATCAAATACTTTTAACAAGTGACAAATGAAAGCTGTTGTGCACTTACCAGTCGAAAATCATGCGCTGTTTAGGCTGTAGCAACAAAAGTTGGAAGACATTAAAACATCAGCAACAGGTTACCATGCAGATGGAACAGCACTGTAGCGGTGGCAAACTAAGGAACTACATCAATAATGGCATTGGAGTCTAGGCAGTGCTGCTACCTGTCGTTAAACACAAGAACTAAGTCGATAACTCTATTGGTTGGATATTAGTAAGCGGAAACATCTTTTTCCATGGTTTGGGCCAAAGTTACCCTTAAGGGCCAAAGTTACCCCGGGTGACTGTACTGATTTCATCATTTAAGTTAGCATCCAAACTATTATTTTCATAATTATTTTCTTCATCTATTATAACTTGTGCCAGATTATTTTTCTCATACTCGTTTGCTGCAGTTATGTGTGTTTGAAGAATAGTTCCTTCTTGATTTTCACCAGTTGTTTCTTGGAGAATATTTTGTCCATTTTTAGGAGCTACCGTGTTGCCTTCAAAATACATTTCAAAAATGTGCAAAAAATGAATGTAAAATTCCAAAGCATTATGGAATAAATCATATTATCGATAGGTACCCATTTACCAATCATTTCTTCTTGCAACATTATGTCATGTTTTGAAGCCTCTTCGACAATACAAGAAATAATACTGGAAGTGGTCACATTACTTATTCCCGGGGATTCAGTGTCTTTTTTATTTTGGCTTTCAGATACCATTTTTAGCATAAGTTCAGATCTCGATAACCTGTAACACAGTTACTTACATTATTATAAATAAAATTTAAAGTTATGTAGGTAAAATTTCTTAAATCGTAATTTTAAATATTGCTTACAACACAGCACAGAAGATTATATTTTTACATACCTTCGCGATCCATGATGCTAATCTTCACACTTACAATATGTAACAGCATAGAATTATATAAAGCTATGTTTTGGTAATTAAACAAGCCGGTCAACTTAGCTCTAAGCTGGTAACTCCATAGATAAGTGAGGGGATAGGTACACGACTCCTACCATTCGCGCCGTTGTAATAAATTAGTTGTGAATTACGTCACCTGAGCGCTAATGAAGCACAGGCGGGAATTTTAAAAATTCATATTCAAATGCTTTATTATGAATGTATAAGAATTGGCCTGTTTGTACCATCTCAGTTTAAAGCCGAGGTGGTGCAAATGGGTCTAAAAGTATTAAAACATTTAACTTCCATAATATTGTATTTACTAACATAAGTAGGTATATGAATTCTAATATACAATTCTTTTACATCACGAGAATTTTATTTACTTAAATAAATTCGTCAAAAGTAAATTAACATTATAAAAGTAACAAAATTTAATCTATTGAAACACGTATTTATATTTATTTATCCACGACTATTGTATAATGTATCCATTATACGTCTGTTTGCTCGACCTTAATAATACCCATTAATCACGGCAGTGATTAATGAGTCATTAATCACTGCTGCCAGATATTTCCTTAATTAAACTATAATATTATATTGTTTTGCTACAAACAATCGGTTTTTAAAATTTTATCGTGTAAACCACTAAATATTTTCAATTCAGTTCTGTACATAAAAAAAAATTAAAAAAGTGAATTTTCCTAGACCAGATTCGAACGCGGGACCCGCGGTTGGAAAGCAAGGAGCATCTACACTGAGACACCCGCGAATGTGCGTGTCATATATTTGTTTCTTAACATACCATGTTTTTCGAAACATTTTATAAATCGAACTAGCTTTTAAAACAAAACAAATTTAACTCAAACCTGTTGACATTATTGTTTGTGTGCGTAGATTTCTCAGTGTTTTGATATGTTGTGTTAAATTGTGTTAAAAAACGAACTAAAAATGGGTATAGAAAATGACTTTTCTTTAACACCACCAGAAATTAGAGAAGCTGCTGAAGTTACCTCATTAAATTTATTACCGGAAAAGTCAAGGAAAGTATATAATATGGCCTATGAATATTTTCTGAACTGGCAAAAGGAAAAGAAAACCACTTCATTTTCTGAATCGACTTTATTAGTATACTTTACTGAATTATCCGCAAAATATAAATCTTCAACACTATGGACCTATTACTCAATGCTTAAAAGTACGATCACCTTACATCAAGGTATAAATTTAGAAGATTATAAAAAATTACGAGCATTACTAAACAGAAAACCAGAAAATAAAAAGCGAAAACTTTTTCTAGCGAAGATATCAATAACTTTTTAACTAAAGTATCTGACGATAAATACCTAGCAACAAAGGTAAGATATTAAGTAAATCTTTCACATAGTTATTTCATTAAATTCTGTAATTTAAGGTTGCTTTAATAATGGGAGTAATGGGTGCATGCAGAAGTAATGAGTTGTATGAAATGAAAATAACCCATTTACAAGATCTTTTGATCAGCTTTTTTGGTTAATGTGCCAAATACCAAGACAAAAATTTGCCGAAAATTTACTGTTACGGATAACTTTTATAAAATATGCAAGACATATATAGGTCTTCGACCAAGGCATGTAACCAGTGACACATTCTTTTTAAATTACCAAAATGGTAAAAAATGGGAAAGGATATCGCTGCTTTCCTCAAATTACCGAATCCAGAACAATATTCCGGGCACAGTTTCCGCAGATCTTCTGCAACAATACTGTTTGGCGAAGGCGGGGATATTACTGCTCTCAAAAGACACGGTGGATGGAAGTCCACCGCCGTAGCAGAAGGCTACATAGACGAATCCGTCAAAAATAAAACCGATACGGCCAACAAAATATCATCTTCAATTCAACCAAAATTAAACCAAACGAATCAATGTACATATAATTCAAATGGTTTAAGTCACCAAAACATTAGTTTTGATGTTAATTCTATCCCTGCGATTAACTTGACCAATTGTTCAAATATTACAATTATTAATAACTGTAAATAAATAGCATCATCTTGTAAGATTAGATACATGATATTTGTTAAGCTAAATGCATAGATTTTTGTGTTAATTATTATGAGATATACGATTATTATAATTTTCGATAACTATGTACTGTGTATAAATGAACAATAATGTATTGTATGAAATATTTGTTAGAATAAAATAGTGTTTCTAAAAATATGTATGTAATGTAACAAAATTTTCCAACAAAAAAAAACTCAACAAAAATATTTAGTAGTCGTGGATAAAGTATAGTATTCTACTCGCGTATAATGGCTATTATTCTCTCGGTGATTTAGGCCACTCGCCTGCGGCTCGTGGTCGTAAACTTCACCTCGTGAATAATAGCCAGCATTATCCGCTCGTTGAATAATATACTATTATACAATACTTTGTTCATAAAACCATAAATTTGACATAAGTAATAATCATTTTACATCATTTTAACAGAAAGAATAAGGTTAAATAAACACCGGGCCTTAGGGTATTATGGTGGTTAAATGTTGCTTGACTAAAGTCACTAAATATAGCGTCACCAGCGCCTTTGGTGACGTGATACATAACTATGGGGTTTGGAACCAATTTTATTAAAGGAGTGAACAGCGCATGACTAACTCTGTGGTATCAGTAAGTAATTTTTAATAGGCAGTAATCATCATGAACATCACGTCATACAATTCAAGAAGGCAGCATCGATAGCTAGTGTCATAAAATACTGCCATCTTGTGTTGTATAATGGACTTACTGCTTTTTAGGTTTGTAAACACTAGGTTTTATTAAAAATCAGTAAGTATTTTTTTATATTTGTTCAAGATATAAGTTTATGTACTGCCTTTTTGTGTTGAATTAAGGTGCAAAATGACCACAGCTATACAACAACAGAAAAAAAAACGCATTTTCCATTTTTTATTAGTTAGTGTCTTTCACCATAATTGGGCAGTATACCTATCTTCAACTGTTTCGGAAATATTAAGTGTTTTCTGATTTATTGCAAAAATTAACATTAAAAAATAAAATTATTTAATTACAGAAATTCGCTACAACACACTCGGTACTCATTTCCCATTCAGATCTTGATAATGAGAAAGTAAGCAAAACCCATTTCAGCTTTCCTTTTCGCTGATATAAAATTAAAATGTCTGGTGTGGAACACCACACCTCCTTCAAACCTACAAAATGGAAATTAAAAGAAATGAAATAATTTTAATAACAATTTTTTAGGATAACTAGCTTTTCCTCCAAAAAAGTTGTCGTTTAAAATTAAATTTAATGATAATAATAAAACTCATAATAAATTAAATACAAACGTGTATACGTAAATGGACAACAATATTAGCGTCAGCTGTCAGACTTTTTCAAAAAAATTAAAACCTTTAAATAAAATTCTGGCTCCGTTATTTCTTTCTACGTAAAATTATCTTCATGTCAAAAAATCATCGAAATCCGTCAAGCGGTCGTCTCGCTATCTGTGTGAACTAAATGACCTGATTATTTTAATATACAGGATTATGCAACCTTTTTTTATAATAAGCTCATTACGAAAATACACAACAATGTAAAAACAAAAGCAATAATTTATGTCAAACAGACATAAATTAATAAAGCTTGTCAGACATAGGTTAGTAGACACCTAGATGCTAACCTAAATTAAAAGAAATGAATTAATTTAAATTTCATTAACGAAAACAGGCAACATTGTAAAAACAAAAGCAATAATCTATGTCAGAATGACGTTTAAAACTTCATGTCAGATAGAGATTAATAGACATAAATACATGTTAACTTTAAAAAAATTCCAAAGCCGCCCGCTTCTATAAGATATAAATAATACAGTTTGTCTATTTTCATTCATATTTAATTAATTTTTAGACTTACCTTGAATTATACGAGGGTTATTCTTTTTCAAGGTCAGATCGGTCACGAAATTAAAACCACAGTGAAAATAAAAAGTTTTTATTTGTAACAGGTACTTACATAGTTATGATATTTCTCTACACAGTCGCCACTCCGATTGTGTTTTCAGCCATGTTTCTACGCTGTCTGTGCCAAAATGTTGTCCTAGCCAGCGTTTCATGTGAGCAAAGAGGTGAAAATCGGATGGAGCCAAGTCCGGGCTGTACGGTGGGTAACCAAACACTTCCCAACGAAAACGCTACAGGAGCTTCTTTGTTACAGCTGCAGTGTGCGGGCGAGCATTGTCATGGAGAAGGACAATGCCTGATCACAAAATTCCTCTCCGTTTATTCTGAATTGCCCTTCCTAGACGTTGAAGAGTCACGCAGTATGAGGCTGCAGTGATGGTCGTGCCACGTTCCATAAATTCCACCAAGAGAACTCCATTCCGGTCCCATAACGCAGTAGCGTTACACTTTCTGTTGGAGAAGGTTCGCTTGAACTTCTTTGGTTTATTGGGAGAATGAGAATGCATCCACTGTTTGGATTGTTGTTTTGTTTCTTCAGTTTCGAAATGGACCCATGGCTCGTCGCCTGTGACAATTTTGTTCAAAAAATCTTCTCCTTCATAGTAGCAGCGCTGGAGAAACGTTAAGGAGGCGTCCATTCTCATTGTTTTGTGATGGTCGGACAGCATCTTGGGAACCCATCTCGCATACAGTTTAAAGTACTGAAGTCTCTCACTCACAATGGTATAGAGAGCTGACCTTGAAATTTCAGGAAACGAATCACTAAATACAGAAATTGTGAACCCACGATTTTCTCGAATTGGCTCATCCACTCGCTCGACGACATCATCGGTTGACACTCGCTTCCTTCCCTGACCGCCTGCATCATGAACATCTGTACGTCCTGCTTTAAAGTTCCTACACCATTGTCGCACTTTGCTGGCACTCATTGAAGTTTCACCGTACAGATTACTTATTCGTCGATGAATTTCAGCTGCATTACACCCCTCAGCCTGAAGAAATCGAATTGCCACACGCACTTCACACTTGGCGGGAGATGCTATTGTTCTAGACATGTTTACGTGCTAGCTGTGTGTTCAGAACTAAACGAAGTGTCGCGGCGTGATGGAAGACCATACTAGAGATGCTGCGCAACACGTATGCGCAAAGTTTCATCCGATTTTTACGCGGGTTTTTATTTCGCGACCGATCGGACCTTGAAAAAAAAGAACCCTCCTATTAAAAGCTTTACAAAGAAAAGTTATGTAAAATTAAATTTTCTTTAAAAAATATGTCTTTATCTTATAAAACTCATCGTTGGCGTTTTATACAAGTATTAAATTAGTATAAACTAATAAAAAAATATAAAGAAATAAGTATCTTGTCCTGATATAGTCATCACTGTTTTTGGTACTGAAAATCTGCGGCGATTTTATACCCGTGTCTGGAGAAATTTCGGAAAATCCGGGAGGTGAAAGTTGATTTAACCTGGGTAGAAACTCCCGAAATAGAGAGTGAAAGTGAAAGTGTTAAGTAAGGTGTGGAAGTGAAAATTGGAAAAACCCAATAAGTGAATATTGTTGACAGAATCTGCCATGTGAAAGTTGTTTTAGTCTTGATATAGTTATGTGACGTTAAGATGTATAAATAAATAGAAAGTGTGTGTCCTAAGAGTATTGTAATCTAAATAATTCAGATCTCTTCTCTAATAGACCACTAATCACGTTTATTCCTGCATTATTGTCGTACGCAGTTGCTAATGATGAACTGGAATTAGGAACTATTCTTTTAACGACTACAGCTTTGTGTTGAACAATTGCTTGTGCTACAGTAGAACTTTTTTATCATCAAGTTTGTAAGGACAGGAAAAGCCCACGTGTTTCATTCCTTCCCCAATGGAGAGGGAGGATTGCTTGAACTTTCCAAGCTCCTTCAGCCACAATCAGGGATTCCCAACATATATACATTACGTATGTATGCATGGTGTGATCAAGGATAAGTGCGACCAGGATAGGATCGGAAGGAACGGAGTTAGGGTTGTGAGGGAGAAAATACTACCCCGGCATTTGCCTAAATAGTCGCATATAGTGTGCGTATACGCAGAAACTATGCCTCTATACAGTGTGTCCGAGATTCAGCATGCATGTATTGCTATATTCGTTAATATTGAAGATAGAATGTCGGTTAAATGGGGAAAGTTTTAGAGAATTTTATGGCTATCATCATGGTAAAGTCAGATTTGAATTAACTTTTTTTGTTTTTGAAATAATTGAAGAAAACAAAAATTGTGCATTTTCTACTACTCCCTGTAGCTCTTTTATTTGAAGTCTGACAACATTTTGATTTGTACATTATTATGACACTTTTAAAAGACAATTTTAAAAAAAGTACCAAAATTTATCTACAGTCATTTGTTTTTGAAATACATACACTAACTATTGTTTTTCATATGGACGCCATCTTGGATTTTTACATTATCGAATAGTATTTTTTATCACCTTTTCAGCGATTACTTAATTTTACGCACCATAGAATGGCTTGCCATAAATAAGTGACAGTAGGGGGTGGTAGTTAACATAAAACCGGAAAGGGCGCCAAGGTATTTGAAATTACACAATCGGGGTTGAAATGCCTAACTACTAAAGTTCACAGCTCGTTTAAATACCCAAATAACTCGCTTACCTTTGGACGTAATCACAGGCGGTCCCGGGGACCTACAGATCTTCACTATACCTGTAAGTCTACAAAAGTGTCACACGTTTAACTTAAATAATTGCGTGCCGCAAAATTCGTCACTAATCTGCTTAAAAAACAATAATTTTGTTGTTACGTTACTTTACTTAATAAATCTGACTTTCAATGGAATTATAATTCAAAGAATAGAAAACACTTTAATTCAATTTTCGCAAACACTTGAAATTATATCAATCAATTCGCTGCAAAATATACTCAAGTTCATAAAAGAATACATTACCGCATCTTTCGCTAAATGTTACGTTATAACTAAAATAATCAATTGATAATCTTTCGAACGTAAGTGCTTTACTCAAAACAAAAAAAATTGATATTAATTCGATTACCTCATATAAATAACAAAATAAATACTTAAGATTGCGCGTAAATAATATACTGTATACGAAATGATGTTCACAGCTGGATTCACATTAAAAAACACAACAAGTTCATTAACCTATAGATATGTATTATAAATAAACCATCTCAGAGATATCAAACAATCGTTACAATAGTTTTTCACACAGATTAGATTAGTAGCTAGTCTGAACGTGTGCCTTTACTAAATTACTGTAAATATTAATCGTATGCCAAAATAACAAATGGTTATAACAAATATTCTGCGTTCCTTTTTAACGCAATCGTCACATAAAAATTGGGTATAAAATGGTCAATACAACAAATAAAACCTCATATGCATTTGGATTATAACATAAATGAATACACTTGCCTTAAACTTTAAACGGTAAAAAAAAACTAATTTATCCTACAGGGTAGCGTATTCAACCCTTAGCCGATATAAAAGACACAATACTTTATTAAAAATTGTCAACACACAGCAACAATATGAATGGAAATGATTACCTTAAATTTGATCAGCCTTTACCTCAATTGGTCCCTTTAATTTACCCGTTTTCGTTAACAGCCACTTGGTGGAAACCCAGAGGATGAACCATGCGGCAATGGGATCGACTTTGTAACTACGCTCAAACCTCCCAGTGTGCCGCACTTCCAGAAGGAATACGGCGCGTCGATTCAATGTCTCGCGGATTCATAATATCTCAACTGATTGTATGGTACACTAATGTCTATATTTACACGTTGCTTGTTAACTTTACTCTATTTATGGACAAGTACTGATCGGCAATTATTATTTTCTTTAACAACACAAAAAGCTTAAAATATGTACAGCGAGTTTTTCGTTACCGACGAACTGAATGTTTGGAAACTTAGGAACGGGCGTTTTGTTTTTTTTTCGCACAGAAGCGATAACTACTGCACAGAACAGGGAAAGCACTAGGATTAACGCTTAACACCTTCTTTTAGGATCCTCGACAAAGTCCCTTTGAGCAAACTGCACTTAACGATAAATTATTCTCATGTTGGTTGAAAGACACAATAAAATCCCTTAGAAGGGTTGCTTGGGGAGACTGCCCCTACCTACGAAAGTTCTTTCAACACGAATTTAAGGTAACGCCGTTCTGCGATAGTTCACCAGCGGTGGTAAAGGTAACTTATTAACGCTTCTGCGTCTAAACTAAGAGTCCCCTCGTACATATCTCACGTACCGCCACAGTGAACCCTTATTCCCATTCCTCTTAATTAATGAATCATGAAAACGTAATACTTAAATCTTAAATTGCGCCAAAAGTGACCTAACTCGAAAGTTGACGGGAAAATTGCATCACCAAAAAAACGCTTGGCATCAAACGGGTGCTGTCAATGTAGTCGATATCCTGTAAGTTGATGATTTCGCTACGACGTTAGCTTAACGCCTCGTATCTAAAAGCAAAACTCTTTGTTTAAGACCAAAATTTTATCGATAACTCCCGTCAACCAGTCGCCTAAAACATTCTTAAGAACTGAGATATATGCTTTCTACACTATATTTGGATACAAAGTAACAAAATGATGCAATTTTAACGACAATACTTATTACCATTGACAAAATTTACAAAATACGAACAACTATTGTTTACAAAGAAACTACTTAATTCTTAACAAACTCAGTAATAGGAATTTTACTAACCACTTATGCCACACGTAAACCCAATATTAATTCAAACTTCTATCTAAACTTGATAAACAAACCAAAAACGTTATTTCGTTTTCAAAATAGGGATTCTAAAGGCGATTACCATTTGTAAAAATTTCGAATACTTCCAAATACGCAAAAGACAAAAAAAAAACGTTACAATCTAAGAGTTTTCCAAAAAAGTTCAATTGCGTGAGTTTACACATTTCAAAATCCGGTACTACTAAATAATTCATAATTTCGGTCAATAATCGATAAAATCACGACCTCGTGACAAACTGATTTTGAAAACCCATTTCAGTCAACTAGTTCTGTGTCTGCTGAAGTAGAAGTAGCAAATGTGATAGATTTACTGGTTAATGCAAGAGCAAAATCCGATTTTATAAAGAAATTATACAAATGCGCTGCGAAATTAATCGCATAACAACTATACTCGAAGCGAATGAGAGTCCAGAAACTACTTTATCCATCATAAAGTTTAATGCACTAATGAATAAATTAAAAATACCTTCTCAAATTTCAAACTTTTTAGAAGCCAAATGTCGAATATGTGAAAGAAAATCCAGAAAAATTCGAGTCGAGCCAACGTCAATTTCATATCGTAAAAACAAACCGTTACCTCAATCCAAAAAAAATTCAAGCTGGCAGGTCTTCGCAAAATGAAAAACTGAAACGCAAGCACAGCCTTGGAGACATTTCCCATAACCTATCAAATGCAAAATTTTGACAAATACTATATAATCCGAATAAGGAATAAGAATATGTTGCACAAGCATTCCAAGTTTATATTATTAAAGGAAGTGACCTTACACGGAAAAAGTTTGGGGTGGCAAACAAATACCTATATTTCTTACTACGAACCGAACAAATTTTATGTGCTCTGTATCGCATTGGGATTTGTATGGGGCAGCGCAGCAAATCCATAAATAAGGTCCCGAGTGATCCAGAGCATCGCGCGCTTTGTACTATACGGGCGTTTGCCATTACGCAGCTGGTCATGAAGCTTGAGCCTGAGAAAACGATGCAGTTCTTACGAAGACTTCCGTTCTCAGGTTAAAAAAATGGATTACTTAAAATCTTGCTCTCGACTTGCTTACCTTATAGAATTTCTGGGGTTGTTTTCAAAATAATTTATAACTGTGACTTTATTGTCCTTGGATATTCGTTTTGAAATTGATTTTCCTTTTGTACTTGAAAATATGTCTTCATTATTTTTGCATCAGGCTCGTGCGGTTCGTCACGGTATATTTGAGCTGCTTGCATTAAATTCTTCGTTCATTCACCATAAATTAACATGTCTACTTTTCATTGACTAAAAACATTGTTAATAATAAAATAAAAACTCAATTATAACCAGTAAATTAAAATTTCTTAACAGTGAAATGTCAAGTTTGATAAGAATAAATTTGCAACCGGCTAACACGATTTTATAGGATATTTCATTAAATATATTTTCCCTGTAACAAGAAAAGTGGCAACATTAGAAATACATTAAAAAAATAAAATGCCCTGAAAAAAATTATTTTTGGACAACATAACTTCAGTTATTCTAAAGTGTTTACAAATTTATTTTTTGGTAAAAATTATATAACATAAACCATTCAAGAACCCCTCAATCAGATTTTAATTATCTTCTCCCGTTTTCAGGCCAAGGCATCGAGTTTGAATCACCATGTACATAATGGGTGGCTGATTATCGCATAAGAAATGAATAATTTATTCATAAGATTGTGAAGTTAGCCTGTAATTTTTAAAATAACTTATTTGTGGAGGCGCAATATTTTATTTCAGCCACGCGTAACCGCACATAATTACAGCATAAGAAAGAAGGGCGCAAATTTTATTTTAATGGCTTAAAGTGGCATCTAATTGGCGCGTAATTACTGAATAAGAAAAGTATGATTTATCCAAGTTTGAGACTCCGTAAGGTTATCTGTTTGCTACAACTTATTGCCTATTGGGGCGCAACATTTAATTCCAACGGCACCAAATTACGCATAATCAGCGCCTAATTATACATAAGCTGAAATCGCATTATTCAGAAAATATCCGGATATCTTGGCATACATGAATTTTAAATGTATTTTATTAGTTTTAATAACTACTGTGCATTTCCTACCGTATGTTTAATTTTATTATAATCATAAAACGTTCATTTATGTTTATTTGTGAGTTATTAATAATCTGTAGATAACTTATTTCGTTTGACATGCTTCCAAAATCAAATCAGTAGCAAAAATGACCCAAAGTAACCCAAATGAATACCATAAACTGACAACATTATACGTATAGCTGTTTATTATGCACAATAATCTGTCATTTTCTTTTCAGCCAAAATGAATGAGAGTGAAGATGCATCTCATATATTTGTGGAACAATCAAGATTTTGGATACAAAGAGTAATTGTACCAATTTTAGTATGTATTGGAGCAGCTGGAAACATTCTGTCAGTTATTGTGTTAACGAGGTACGTAGCCATTTTTAAATTAATTTTCTTAACTATGAGGCAGTCAACTATCGCATACTGCGATATTAATATTTTTATCAATATTCTGATAAATTCGGGTTATCAAATGTTAAAGCTATAAAAGAAATTATAAAATTATAATTACACGAAAATAAACATGCTTGATAGGTGTTTAAATTTTTTTTTCTAAAAATATCATTGTTTATTTTCAGGCGTCGAATGAGAAGTTCAACAAATGCATATTTGACAGCTTTAGCAGTGGCGGATTTAATTTATTTACTGTTCGTTCTTCTTTTGTCTCTCAAGCACTATCCAAATATTAATGACCATAAGTATGAGCTTTATTGGAGATTTTATGGGATAAGCCATTGGTTATGTGATGCAGCCAGTGAGTAATAACTGCAAAAACATTATAATTTAACTCAACTAATATTTTAATGCCAATCTAAATGGTGTGTGCCTAATACTTGTCAAATGTCAATTTTATTTTTATAGTTGGCTTTGGATTTCCGCCAATGTAGTAACAACGTCAGAGCTGTTAATCGGTAAAAGACAATTTAAAACAGGAATATTTTTATTACTGACGGACTAAATATGCTTGTAAAAATTATATTTTTAGACTATATTTGGTATAATGTTAAATCCATATTTAATTATGACATTAATTTATCTAACTTTACTTTGACATTTTATTTAATGTTAAACCAATTGAGTCGTTCAAAACATTAAGAAAATGCGGTAATGTGACAATGTAGTATTTAAACTTAAAACAACTCAATGCTTTAAATAACTTAAGAAATTATTTATATGCTGCTTGGTACATTCAGATCACTAGTGGAGTAAATGGTTCTGTCTTTTCACCTGCAAACCGAGCTAGTTGGTTCTGTGGTAACACAGTCTGCTTAGCATTCGGGAGGTAATGAGTTCGTTCTCCGTTACGATCTACCTTGTATGAGGTTTTTTCATACACTTATAGCGGTATAAACATTGCCTATACGCACATCATGTGCGACTGTTTAGGCGAATGCTAGGGTACTATGTTCCCCCTTAGAACCCTAACTCCATTTCTTCCGATCCTATCCTGACTGCACACATCCTTAATCTCGCCATGCATATGCGTAATCATATATATATATATATATATATATATATATATATATATATATATATATATATATATACAGGGTGTCCCAATAGTGCGTATTCGGTCGATAGCTCCTTAGCCATTAAACTTAGAAGGTAAGTTTAAATACGAAAGTTGTCTATTTTTATAAGCTGCATAATCTAAAATAGTTTGGTTTCTACAGGGTGTAATATAAAAGCGGTACAATATAGAACTTTTGATTTTTAAATAGAACACCCTATATATTATTTTATTTTCGATTCTCCTTATAATTTGACATCTTTTTGTAAGAATTACAAGCTAAATCTTACAGTTTTGAGATATTTGCAAAGTTAACTAAAACTGACATTTTTATGTAGTAATTCAAGTAGGCGTATCTCAGTTATTTTTAAAGATAAAAATAATCTTTGGTATAGAATTTATTCATAGATGAGCTTACTGTAATCTGTTGTCAAAATTGGATTTCAATATGCACGGTGATCAGTGACCACAAAAATTAATTCAATAACATAAATTTGAAAATGCTATATCTTCATTTTTTCAAATGGCACACCCTATATTTTTTTAATGCCTTATCTTCGTCTATTAGTCGGCTTTCATTTCTGTTAAATATGTTCTATACCTATCTCTAAGAGTTTCGGAGATATTTAAGTTGTTCAATTTTTTTCGTTGATAACACTGAAGAAGAGTAACATTAGTCGGTCAAAGCAAGCTATGAATACTTAAGAAATATTATTATTGTCTTGTTAGAGGTATGTTGTGTTCTTGATTAAGTTTTTAATTGATTCTCTTATTGATTTTTCAAAATTACTTTCAAAAATGGTTCACTACACTTTTGAAGAATACAGGTACATAATTATGTGTTACGCCGAAGCTAGATCAAATTCTTACGAAGCTCAACGTATCTATCGTGAAAGATATACATTAAGGCATATTCCTCATAATAGAACATTTATTGACGTGCATAGGCGTTTGGATGAAGATGGCTGTTTTAAAGAACCAAAAGTTAATAGTGGAATTTCCAGAACTGGTCGCTCTGCGCGAAACGAAGAAACTGTTTTACGAATGGTAGAAAATAATCCGAGAACAAGCACCAGGAAAACAAGTTCAGCGGTACGAAATGTTATCCGTGAATCAGTTAGACCAATCTTCAATAAACAACTCTTCGCCCGTATCATTTCCAAAAGGTTCATTTACTATTAGAACATGACTATCTCCCTCGCGTACAATTTTGCGAATGGTTGCAAAATCAAAGACACGATATTTTTTCTTCAATTTTGTTTACTGATGAAGCTGGTTTTAGCCGTGATAGTGTTCTGAACCTACATAATATACACCATTGAAGTGATGAAAATCCTCATCAAACCGTAATTAGAAGTCACCAATATGGATTTTCTATTAAGGTGTGAGCAGGTATAATTGACAATTACTTAATTGGCCCATTTCAATTGCCCAATCGATTGACAGGTGAACTGTATCGAAATTTCTTGGAGAATGAACTAAATATGTTATTAGAGGATGTTCCATTGGCTATTATTGGTAGAATGCGTTAAATGCATGATGGCGCGCCAGCTCACTTTTCTCGATTGGCAAGGGAATATTGGATGAGATTTGGAAATACGTGGATTGGTCCAGGGGACCTGTACCTGGCCAGCTCGTAGTACCTAATCCTCTCGATTTTTATTTAGGGATTCATGAAAATGTTGTTTATTCTGTAGAAATACATAATGAAGAACAACTATGGATAAGAATTATGGAATCCGCAGATAGATTCCGTAATAACCCAGGAATATTTCAAAGATTCCGTCAATCCTTAGGAAGAAGAATTGAAAAATGTATTCAAGTACAAGGACAACAATTTGAACATCTAAAAATTTAATGTTTTTTTTAATCACTGTCCTTCATTGTTGCTATTAAAATTTAATTGTTGAAGTGTTATGTCATGGTTTTTGCAAATAAGCTACTTTGGCGCTTTTGGATAATTTGCATGCATCGGATGCATTTTTCTCGTAAACCGTTGGTCCTGGCGACTTCAATAAGGTATATCTTTCTGAAGCAGAAAAGATGGGAAAACAAATTTTTCCAGTCGAAAATGACATACAGTGTAAGGCAAGAATGTTAGGACCGATTCAAGCAAGATGGAAACGTGTATGTGGCGCCCTCTATCAGTAATCAAAGAACTAAGGTCATATTTGAATTCTGAGTGATAAAAATCCCCTGTATACAAAATTTCGTCCGCTTATTACATCATTGTAAAAAGATATTAAAAAAAACAAAAAATAATTAAACTTCAACAACCAAGGCGTTAGGGACCTAAGTTCATAGGAACCTTTTTTCTTATTTTAGTGTCCCCTATCGCGTGGCACTTTTTTCTTTGTCTCACACACACACGCGCACGCGCACGCTCGCGCGCAAGCTCACGCGCACGCTCACGCTCACGCGCACGCGCACGCGCACTCGCACTCGCTCACGCTCACGCTCACGCGCACGCGCACGCACACCAACACGCACAAGCACAAGCACAAGCACGCACACGCACAAGCACGCACACGCACACACACGCACACGCACACGCACACACACACACGCACACGCAACACACACCACACACACACGCACACACACACGCACACGCAAGCACACGCACACGCACGACACCACACCACCACCACACCACACACCCACACCCACACTACGCACGCACGCACGCACATGACACACACACACACACACACACACACACAGTGTGCTCAGAGAACGATAATTTCATTATTTTCGACATCGTTAATTTGTGGTCAAAATCTTGCGACACGTTCTTTTTATTTTGATTCTTGACTTTATGCTGTGTCGCACATTACTTATTAAATTTATTATTTTTTAAATGACAACCCTGCATGTTCTTTGCTGAAATCGATGCAACTCTTTCTGCTGAGTTCAAAAATGCCCTATTCATTGGGATTATTTGAAACAGTATGCGCGATATTAATTATTAAATCTGGAATAATTCGAATAAAACCAAACTAGTGTGATTAAAATGTAGGTTTTTGTCAAAACAACAAGCAACTAGGTAACTAGATATGGAGTTTATTTTTTATTTTCAAGCGGCCGAAAACCGCATATTTATGTATCGTTACAGGTAGACTTGAAGTACGTATTTTTGTCACCGTAAAACAAAAACCCTTTCAAGCCTTATTTTATGTTTGTTTTCGTTCAGTTTATGTTTAATTTAATAAATATTGTGCACTGTTTAGTACCCAGGTTCTTAATTTAACGCAAACATTGACAACACTAACACCGCATCACTTTTGGAATTATGTCACATTTAATAATTAATATCGCATATTGTTTCACATAATACCAATAAATAGGGCATTTTGAATTCAGGAGAAAGAGTTGCATCGATTTCAGGAAGAACATACAGGGTTGCAATTTAAAATATGAACTTTGACGTTATACCCACAAAATGCGCAACGCCATCTACATGTGCGACACAGCATAAAGTCCAGAATCAAAATAAAACCGACGTGTCGCAGGATTTTGACAATTATATATATATATATATATATATATATATATATATATATATATGTCATATAGAAACCACATTTAAGGACAAAATAACCTGGTTACTTTTCTCACGGCTTTCGCTTACTTAATGTAAAATTCTTGTAAACTAAACTATTGAAAAATAAAATTCAAGGATTGGCATTAATATGATTGCGAGTTACTTATATTGACCTATTTTTACAAAAGTGTAAAAATATTCGTTTTGTTACTTTGGTCACAATGTTCAATGTTGAAAGCGATATTATTGATAGTAATAGACCGTATCTCATTTTCAACAAATCCATCACTTGCATTACAAGTTGCTGGTTCATGTAGTACAAACCAACTAATGCAATTAATTAGGTTCCTTTTACGTTGTTTCCTTGTTTTGTTCTTAAAAAGTTAGAATCTAGTCAAATTGATTATGGCTACTTATTTAGAAGGGATCTTAACCTGAAAAAAGACACAGCAATTGCGTTTTATTTGTTCAGTTTAACAGAGATAAATACACACTGTTTTGAAAAAAAATACAGTAAACAATTGCTACATTTCTGAATTTGACATGCCATGGCTTCAGACGCATCCCTTTCGGCTGATTTTGAACCAAGTGAACAATGTGAAAATCTAACGTAGCTGCTGGTGGTTCCCGTTTGCTCATATTTTGCCTACGGTCATCTGTAACATCAGTGAGGCTAGGTAAGGTACAACCTTCAATTGCTTTGCACCCAAAGAATTAATTTATATAAAATTATATCAACAGATATGTTTAACTTTACGTTCTATTTTTCTGTCTGAGATAGCGTTGCGATTTGTAACAGAAAATATGTAGCAATTATGTAAATGGCTATGCTGCAACGAAGTTTATTTATTGTAATGCACATCAGTAGTACATTACTAATCTTCCAACTTCAAACTTTTGTAGCTATGCCTATTTGTTTCATAATATTATTCCAATACATATTATAAGTAATAAAAAGTCACTTTTCTAATTTCATGAAATGTATTCTTATTTTTTTAAAAATTAAGATTTCCTATTTATCAAACTACTCTTTTTCACTATCGCTAAATCTACTGTGTGTGTGTGTGTGTGTGTGTGTGTGTGTGCGTGCGTGCTGGGCGGTGCGTGCGTGTGGTCGTCGAGCATGGTGTGTGTGTGTGTGTGTGGCACGCACGCACGCATGACACACACACACACACAGCACACACACACATATTAATATATATATATATATATATATATATATATATATACAGGTGTCCAGAAAGTGTGGTCAAAACTGCTAGAACGTATAGAGGCTAAAAATAACAATAGTCTTCATTTGAATTTTTTTCCTATCTGTCTTCGTTATGGAGTTATCGGCCTTCAAACTCAAAAGTTAAAATTGAATTTTAATGATAGTTTTTAAACCGCTTCTGTCATTACCATGAAATTTAGACACCCTAACTACCTCATAGAAAGGAATTTTTGGATACTAAACTGGAATTCATTTTACTTTTATTGTACAGGTAAGCCAAAGCAAAGATTCTAAATTAACACCATTTTTGACAGTATTGACAATTTTGGAATTTTACTGTAGTAGTTTCATTCCCCTATCATTTAGCAACAAAAAAGGTACTCTTGTGCGAAATCGATATCTCTTACAGTTTTCGAGAAAAAATGCATTTTAGTGAATCCATGTAAATTGCGAATTAAGTCAAACAAAAAAATGTACTATCATTCTGATAAGTTCATTCGAATTTGAAAGTGAATACGAAACGAAAAAATATTGAAATAGTAAACTGCTAACTAATGTCTTCTACATTATTATAAACAACACAATAAAAGTAAAGCAACGAAAAATAGCTGGGATTGTACTAAATGTCTAAGAAAATTGTTCAATATGAGCACCTCGTTTCATCACACATTTTCTAAAATTACTTAAGGTATGGCTGCTGTACTCGAAACAGCGTGTTTGGATCATTTCTAATAACGTCACATTTTGTTAATACCCTGTCTAAAAGTTCTTCTCTGCTATTAACAGGTGTTGAATATATCAATCCTTTCAGGTGGTCCCACAAGAAAAAAATCTAAAGGATTAAGGTCGGGAGACCGAGGTGGCCATGAGACGGGACCGCCGAAATGCGTTATTTAGATATTCTCTCGTATTTCTACTAAAGTGGAGGGGCGGGGTTGCACCATCATGCATAAACCACATGCCGTGTCTAGTGTTCAACTGCACATCTTCCAGGAACAAATTTAGATGTTCTTCTAAAAAATTACGATATTTTGCTCCTGTTAACGTTCCATCAATTACATACGGGCCTACTAAGTTGGTATTAATTATTCCCATCCACACGTTTATTAAAAAACTGTTTTGATGTTTTGTTTGTATGATGGCGTGTAGATTCTCATCGCTCCAGGTATGCAAATTATGAGAATTAATAATTCTATCCCGTGTGAATCCGGCTTCATCAGTAAAAAGTACCTTCCTAATAAATTCAGGTGTTTGTTCTTGTTTTTCCAAAAATCACCTCGAAAATGCTACGCGATGAGGGTAATCCGTTTCAGACATTTCGTGCACTTTTTGCAGATGATAGGGATATAATAATTGCTCTCGCAGAGATTTTGAAATATTCGTTTCCATAGTAATACTTCTAGTGCTTTTTGTAGGATCTGCTTCCACTATTTTCAGTACCCGTTCCTCAGCACGAACTGTTCGCACTTGCCTAAGCCTTCCATTATGGTGCTTGGTTTTAAATGATCCTGCGAAGTACATTGTAAATAAGGAGATTTAATTGTGATAGAGCTTAATTTCATCAAGTACCCGTTTCTCGTAAATTCCTATGAAGTCTTATAAAGTCGAACTGTTAAAGAAGCATTTCCTTCTAACAAACCATGGATTAACTGCATGTCTGCACACTCCTCATTAGTAAATGCCTCCATATCTCTACTACAGTTTTAGCGGTTTAAAAATTATCATTGAAATTCAATTTTTAACTTCTGACTTTGAAGGCTGATAGCTCCATAACGAAGACAGATAGGAAAAAAATCAAATGAAGACTAGGGTTATTTTGAGCCCTCTATACGATCTAGCAGTTTTCACCACACCTTTCTGGACACTATATATATATATATATATATATATATATATATATATATATATATATATATATATATATATATATATATATATATATATATATATATATATATATATATATATATATACATATATATATATATATATATATATATATATATATATATATATATATATATATATATATATATATATATATATATATATATATATATAAATATAAAGTAAAAGTACCCAGAAAGCTATTATTCCCACTAAAGCATAAAGAAAACTAAGTGTTTAAATTACTGTTTGATTAAATTAAACGTAGCGCAACAAAATGAAAAGTTCGGTGTATCATTGACCTACTTTGATATATTAAATTAACAAATGAAACGTAAAAACTAAGTCTGTATGATAAATTATTGGATAGAATACAACGAATAAAATTAATGTCTAATTTAAATAACTAAAACTAAACTAAATGTCAGAATGAATATTCAACTTAATTGAAATCGTAACACAAGGCAATTAATAGTCAGTTGCATCAATTACCCACTGTAATACATATATTAAATAAAACTTTGTGCTAAGTTCACCAAAGATTAAAACTAAGTATGTGTCATAAATCGTTGAATAGGATTAGAAGAATAAAATAAAATATATAATTTTCGCCTCGGATAACCCATAGCTAATTTTTGATTTAAAACAAAATTTCAAGTCTGTCGTACTGTATTGACCACCCACAAGACCTCTATACATATGGTACAGTGGACAAAGCGTTTTACCAATAATAAAACTAATCAATAATTAAGCAGCCAATAATACATTACTATCCCTTAATCAGATAGACAGATACTGTAAATATTAGAGGGTTAATAAGCATATAGCAGTAATACACATATGAAGCCGCAAGGATAAATGCATTCCCATGTACAGGTTATTTTACATTTACAAAAATAATTCAAATTAAATGAAGCACTGTACGACTGACTCTCTTAAAAAATCACAGATAAACTGATTAAACTTTAAAAAGAATCATTTAAAACACCAATTACAGATAATTACTTAAAGGTTAACATAAAGTACGGTTGGTAGGGCTGTACGTTAATATAGATTCAGGTGTATTTTCATTCACAAACAGGGGAAGCATTAAAAGTATTTATTCACAAAAGCGTAAAGAGGCTGTTTGAATCTCGCCATCGTTTCATTTGATTATCGATCTTCGGCCTATCCAGAATGATATCAGTAGGTGTCAATGTGATTTCCAGTTGGTGTAACAGTTTACAAAAGCAAGAAGTAGTTCAAAAGTTTCTAGACTTATGTTCATAGTTATCGGAGCCCCAGAGTAGAAACCTCTGTAATTTCTTAAATAAGAAGCAAGCATTAAAATAAATCTTACCTTAACATACAATAAGACCAATATAAATAATGTTGTGTTCCTGTAACGAAAGCCTGCATATAACGATTACGTTCATAAACCAAATTGATGAGAATTTTCTAGTCGGAATAAGTATGTATTTCCCTCAATGTTACTAATTATAATGAGATAACTGTTGTAAGTAAAGAACGTTTTTTAACAGAAAAAAAGAAGCAAAGCTCACCTGTCATTTTAAGCTTAAATCCGCTTGAGCGCAAGAAATAACTAATAACAATTAATCGTTCAGAAATATTTGATGAAAATCGAAAACACCTAATAAACTCCCCTCTGCGCCGCTGAAACACCACAAGTATGGCTTAAAACTATACATTCTTCTCGAGCCTGATGAAACTATTCATATACAGGGTGATTCGCGAGGAAGTGGCAATATTTTAAAGATATGTCGAGGAAGCCAAAATAAGTAAAATAAACTCATATGTTTAAGTCCGATTTTCATTTGTTTCAGGATAATTGACTTTTCTTAAAATGTCAAATCTCATCAATTTTTGCCTATTACGAAGTACGTTGATGTATTGACCTTATGCACGTAATTCTGAGAACGAAATCCAGAAAGGAAACTTTTAAAATAATTATTGCCCTTTTAGTAACTTTAAATTTGGCGGCTAATAAATTCTCACCAAGAACGTTCTCACTATCGCCAATATTTGCAAAATTCTAACAGGGTATTTATTTTTAAGAGTGACTTTCTGGATTACGCAACCAGAACTTATGTGTAATTAGGTGAAAGTAGGCAACTGAAATGAAAACTGACAGTTAGTTGTTAAAGTGACAGTTGTTCAACATTAGTTTATGAAGTTGTAAAATGCCCCACAAATTTAGTCATAAAGAATATGCCGATATGATATTTGTTTATGGGTTCTGTAATGGTAGTAATGTTCGTGCAGTGGAGGAGTATCGACGTCGTTTTCCGAATCGAAGAGTTCCTAACAAGCGAGTATTTCAAACTGTTTTGCACATGCCGGCGAAACTGGGACATTTCCAAGTGCAAGTATTGTTTCTGAAAGAGAACACGGAATCGCTGTTGGACTTGAAGAAGATATTCTGGATGTGGTAGACGAAAATCCAGAGATAAGTACAAGGCGCATCGCAATCCAATTTGAAATACCACAAACAATGGCTTGGAAAACACTTAAGCAACAAGGTTTGAACGCTTATCATTTGCAAAAGTACAAAATCTCCACGAAGGCGATTATCCTTTAAGGCTACAATTTTGTCATTGGATTCGGGAAAACAGAAGATTGTGTAAAGACATTTTGTGGTCGAATGAAGCTCAATTTACGCGAGATGGAATTAACAATTGCCACAATAATCATCGATGGTCGGACGAAATACGATAGAACACCATTTCCAACATCGATTTAGCATTAACGTTTGGTGCGGTATTCTAAATGATCAATTAATCGGTCCTTTCGTATTAGATGCGCGCCTTACTGGACAAAGATATTTACGTTTTTTAGAAGACCATTTAGAAGAAATATTGGACGAAGCACCTTTAAATATTCGACAACGAATTATCTTCCAACATGATGGAGCGCCTCCTCACTATTCAAATAATGTACGAAATTTTCTGAATACCACTTTCGGCGATCTTTGGATTGGCAAAGGCGGTCCGCTTCCTTGGCCACCGAGATCACTGGATCTCACTCCCCTCGATTTTTGCCTTTGGGGATGGATGAAGTCGTTAGTTTATGCTACCAAAGTGGAAACGAGGGAAGCGTTACTAGATCGCATTCTTAATGCAGCAGCTATCATTAGAGCGAACAATCGTTCATTGAAACTCGCTACTAGTGCAGTTTATAAACGCGCAAATAAGTATATCCAAGTGGGCGGTGGTGTTTTCGAAAATTTTTCGTAAATTAATGCTTCGAACATTTTTCGTAAATTAATGCTATTTTGTTTATTTTTGTAATTGATTTTGTAATAAATTTTTGTTTGCTTTTTAAATATCTCTGAAACAAATGAAAATCGGACTTTAACATATGAGTTTATTTTACTTATTTTGGCTTCCTCGGCATATTTTAAATATTGCCATTCTCGATATCATGTATATATATATATATATATATATATATATATATATATATATATATATTGCAACGTGCCAATGCTTGTCTATCGTTACCTTGATTTAAGTTTTGGATTTGTGTTATTATTGATAGATATATTTGCATTACGTTGGTATCATTTTTCTTTCAATAATTAAATTTTGGTGTATATCGTTACTGTCTATAAGGGTTATTTTAGCCACATCAACTTTGTTGTTCCTTGCGCAAATTCGAACTGAACGCGCTTAATTCATTTCCGTTACTTCGACCGTCCGTTTAGTACCTTATGTTTTTAAGTGTTGCGTTCCTTGTGTAAGGTATCTAAAGCTTCTAATTACATTTTTGTATATACCATATTTAATAGGGAACAAATAAGTAACAAAGATAAGCCCCTAAATTAGGGAAAACCGATTGTATCAAGAAAAAGCTCTTATGTTAATGAATTTCCTATCGTTGATAAGGCGTGGTGGATGACGTTACGAGGTTAAAATGCATAAAATGGCGTGGGTGATAATGCAATTTCATCTTCCAGAATTATAAATGGATACATATGTTTTGCATCAATAGCGCATGCTGCTCATATACCTGCTTTGGTAGTTTGATCTACATTTCCTTTATTCGTATGTGGAAGACAAATGGAAATTACCTTACCTTACCGTATGTTTATGATATTGATGAGACATGAACTTCTCAAGTTGCAGTTCGTTTGAAAATAAAGTTAATACCTTATATTTATTTTGAGTACAAGAAATGCAAACCTTTTAATGCAAAATACGTTTAGGAAATAACAAATCAGTATAGTTGGTGTTTTGATAAGGTTATAATGAATAGAAACAGCTGAGTTCGGTTTCTAAGATAAAAACCATTGAATGCATAACCTAGTATCTGTAATATTTGTTGACATAGGTCAAGTATACGTTTTAGTAATAAATACAGTGTTGATCATATTCCATTTTGAATTTTAAGTCAAAATAGATTATAGGTTTGTACAGTTGTGCTGATTTAGTAATTACTTAAAATCGTAAAGCTTTACGAGAAATATCGTTTTAGTTATTTTAAGCTGAAGTTAATCAGACATTTTGTTTTCTTAAATATACATATAAATGCAACTGTTTACTGTTATTCAGATTACCTGCGGTATTAATGTACAACTTTCTCAATTTTTGTTGTATTTTAGTTATTAAACCTATAAAATAGAATGTTGTCCAACAAGAAAAACAAACAAATGCTTTACTGATTACGTCTATGGACATATCTCTGCCTCCCTCACACCTGTCAAAAAGAGTTCTCAATCTACAGTAAGTTTCATAAGTATTGTACCGTGGTGCAACTGACCTTTTTAATATTCCAATCAACGCCCTTAATTTTTATTTGTTATAATATATATATATATATATATATATATATATATATATATATATATATTGGAGCAAACCCTCAACACGCACGAAAGGAGAATCTTAGGGAATGGGATATTTCAGTATTCATGTAGGAAAGTGGACGAACAAACACGAGGTTATGTATGTAACAACTCAATATAGAAATAAGTTTGACTCCTTTACAAATGAGATTCAATAACCTTTTGCAAAACAGTGAAATGATACAAAGAATTGTACGTTCATATGGCACAGCTTCTGATAGTGAATTCATTCGAGTTGTACAATTCTCATTCTGGAAACAGAAAATTGAGCTTATATGGTTTCAGGCTGTCTATTATAGTAGGAATTATTCCAATAAAACCTCTATCTGAAGTTGTTTCTTCACGATCATCGGAAAGGCATTTAATCGCTTCAAGCAATGAGAAATCAGAAAGATCATTTGCAGATGACTAAACGAAAAGGAAGAGGAATGGCACACACTATTTTCCATTGTAACGGTTGTAGAGATAAGCCGAGGTTGTGCGTGCAGAGTTTTGATAAGGTTTATCGTAAATCTTATTTGTAACCATGTTTATTGTGATTACGATCGGAGTTTATGGCTCATAATTTCGATGTTTGACAAAAACGCTATAAACTTGATTGACCATTGGTAACTACTAGCCATGTTAAAGTGGCAGCGAACTTGTTAAAGTAACTGAATTCACTCAGTTTTAAGCGTAGAGTGGAGTTGTTAACTACGGCCCAATAAGTATGGAAATATGTAAACCCTTAGCTATGAGTAAATTTGTTAATAACTGGAGACGGAAGTTGTTTTGTAAATATAAAGAATTTTATGTCGTTAACAGACTTGAAATTTAAAAAAAAAACGTTCGTAAGAGACAACGTGAATTAATGTTACTATAAACTAAGCCTTTGAGGGTTATTAAATGAACAATTAGTGTGAAAGTATAAATCTTAGTTCCGACTAAATAACAAAACGATTAGAGTTGGTCAACGGTATTGACAATTGGCAACCGCTTCTAGTAGTGAATAATCGATAATTAACCAAACTAAAAGGGTTCTCGAACAATGTGGACATTTTGTAGCTGATTTTTAAGCAAAAGCAATTGTGACACGCTTGTGGGATTGTGTTGTGCCACATTTAATTAAAACAAAAGGATTACTGAGGGCTTGATACATAAGTAAAACATATTCGTTAAACCTTGTTGCTTTAAGTGTTTAAGCATCGAAACGTTGCAGTCTTTTTTTTGTTTATTTTGTCTAATTAGTAACGTACATTGAAACCATTTGATATTCATGAACTATTGTATTTTGTGTTTAGATTTTAAGATAAATTTATGTATAACAGAGTTATTTTTGTTTATACAGTGAGCGGCTAAATTATGAAATAAATTCAATAATTCTTAAATCGGCAACTTCAGAGAAAAATCCCGATACCCGTCGATTTTTATTTTTAGACGCGCGGTTGTTCAGGTTATTAATTTATTTTTGAGGTTACCTATGTAAGCGTGATGACGTCATTGATGATTTTCTTTAATGGAAAGGGGAGGTGTTGCAATGGAAGTTTTGAGAGATCTTTTAATTATCTAATCAGTCGTAGCAATAGTTTTGAGTATTTGCGTTACGTGTACAGGGTGATTCAAGATTATTGTTGTTCTATAAAAATACAAGCGAACTAAAAAAGACAACTATTCCAAATTTGGTATGTAGACATAATAGGTCATGATCTATCTTTTAAAACTATTTTCAAAAGTGCAACGTTGCCACTTCTACCAGAAACCCAATGCAACTTTGAAAATTCAAATTGAATACTCTGTATGTTACTGCATTTTCGGATTCTGCATATAATTCTAAGCAACTTTTGTTAATATTTCCCTATACCCGTCTCTAAGCGTTACATAAATGACCTCTAAAATAAAATAATAATCTGACCAATCGCACACTTAGAAATAAAAAACGACTGGTTTCGGAATTTTTTTCTCTCATAATAATCTTTGGAAAAAAACTGATTCACTTCATATGTCGAGCACTTTAGTATCAAGAATACAGAAATAATTCAGTTTAAAACTGATAACAAAAAGAAAGCAGCAAAAAGAATAGATTTTTTAGATATCGAGTTGGCACGAGTCAAATTTAAGACACTTACTAGTTACTTCAGTACTTAATGGTAGTACATTGTAGGTATTTGTACTAAGTGAATAACTGATCATTAATTAATAATAATGGCACCATTAAGTGAAAAACAACGAATTGAAGTATTAATTATGATTGGATGTGGAGATGAAACCAGAACGCAACTACAAGTATGTAACTTGTTTAATACAAAACATCCTGATACACCTATCGGACAATCAACAGTTAGTAAAATTGAGAGAAAATTTAGGGCAACTGGTCACGTTAAACACATTGCAAATGCTGGTCGTCCAAACATGAACGAAAACGTAAAACTTGATGTGTTGTTAAGTTTGGTAGAAAATCCTCATAGTAGTTCCAGAGCAATTGCAGCTGATGAAGGCATTTCACAAAGGTCGGTGTTACGTGTACTTAAAAAGGAGAAATACCATCCGTATAAAATCCAGAATGTGCAGTAACTCAATGAAGATGATCCGGATCGCCGAATGCAGTTTTGTGAAGTTATGCAAGACCTATGTAACCGCAACCCAGGATTCCTTCGTCAAATTTTTTTTCGGATGGAGCTACATTTTCCTTAAATGGTACAGTGAATCGAAAAAACTGTAGATATTGGAGTAAAGAGAATCCTCACTGGATGAATGAGTTACACATCGTATCCTCAAAAAGTAAATGTCTGGGCATAGTAGAGAACAGAATCATTGGTCCTTTTTTCTTCGATGAAACTCTTACAGGGCAACAATATCTGGACTTCTTACAATATGAACTTATACCTACCATTGCAGTAATTTTCCCAAATGAAAATGATCCTGATTTACCAAATGATAATATATGGTTTCAGAAAGATGGTGCACCTCCTCACTATACACGTCCTGTTCGCGATTTTTTAAACATAATTTTTCCTGGTAGATGGATTGGTAGACGAGGATCTATAGAGTGGCCCCCAAGAGCTCCAGATCTTACACCTCTTGATTTTTTTCTATGGGGCTATTTAAAATCTAAAGTATACGTCGAGAAACCACGAAATCTGGAAGATTTAAAAAATAGAGTTAAATTAGGAATGCGTAAGATTAGTCCATAAATGATCCACAATGTTCAATAAGCTTGTGGTGATCGGTTCAATTACTGCCAAGAAGTAGGAGGGGTGGCAATTTGAACATTTAAATTGAGTTACAAACAATTCTACAATGTTAACCACTTTTTTCTCTGTTTTGTGTTAATAGTAGATACTTACTTACCTGTGTGAATTAATTTAATTTCACATTTTCGTTTATTTGTAAATGACCAGTGTTTACAACTTCTTTAACGTAACCAGTTTCCCTATTTTTTTTCAATTTTACTAACTGTCGATTGTCTGATAGGTTTGTTAGGATATTTTGTATTAGATAAGTTACATACTTGCGTTCTGGTTCTATCTCCACATCCAATCAAAATTGATATTTCTTTTCGCTATCATTTTTAACGTGCTTACTGTATTCTTGATACTAAACTGCTCGACATATGAAGTAAATCAGTTTTTTTTCCAAAGATTATTATGACAGAACTTTCATATCAAGTAAAATCAGAAAAAAATTCCGAAACCAGTCGATTTTTATTTTTAAGTGTGGGGTTGGTCATATTATTATTTTATTTTAGAGGTCATTTATGTAACGCTTAGAGACGGGTATAGGGAAATATTAACAGAGAGAATATTATGCAGAATCCGAAAATGCAATAACATACGGGGTATTCAATTTGAATTTTCAAAGTTGCCTTGGGTTTCTGGTAGAAGTGGCAACGTTGCGCTTGTGATAATAGTTTTAAAATATAGATCATAACCTATTATGTCTACATACCAAATTTGGAATAGTTGTCTTTTTTAGTTCGCTTGTATTTTTATAGAACAACAATAATCTTGAATCACCCTGTATACGTTACGAAAATACTCAAAACTATTGCTACGACGACACTACCCTTTCCATTAAAGAAAATCATCAATGATGTCATCACACTTACATAGGTAACCTCAAAAATAAATTAATAACTTTACTATTCTTTACTAAAATAAAATTAGTTTCTATAGTTGGATTTTAAACACGTTTATCAAACTGTTATACTAATAGCATTTACGTTTTCATGTCTCATAAATTCATTTTAACAACTCAATTAGTTTCTGAAGCTATTCTCATTTACTGAGGAAGGTAACTGTAATTGTTATCAAAACGTTTAAATTTGTATAAAACATAAAAAATATGTGATTTAGTACCCAACAGATAAGTATTTTAAATATGTAATTGTGATGGTTTACATTTTCAAACGTGTATTAAAGTTTTTTCTTGTTTTTAACGTCGTTGATCTCCAATTATTTGTCTTAAAGGAGATGGCTCAGTAAACTTTGTGTCAAAAATTGGTAATCATTAATCTGAAGTTACTAATAGAGTTGAATGCATGCAAGTGCTTGCAATTTAATTCTAGACCAATATAACGTTTTTTTTTGGCTTTAATACAATTAGGTCATTCGGGCAGCTTGAAATAAAAAGACTGTGACAAGCTCCTCTGTAAATTCATCTAAAAATTGTTTTTTGTTTATTGCTCACAGGAAAATTATTTAGGAAAACATTCAAGCTTCATTAGAAGATTTATATTTTATGCATATTTCCGCTAAAATGAATAATCACCTAAAACTGCTATATCACTACGTCAACTTTGATTTATATAATCATTTGGCCAATGCAAGTTAGAGTACAGATTATTTCATAAAAAGAATTAGACGTTTGAATAACATTTCAGCTACCGTATTTGCGGTACTCTATTCAAAATCTAAATATCTGCAGTCGGTTCACAATTACCCTTTAGCAAAACTTAAATATGGTATGCAAAGTAAACAGACTTATTTTATACGAGAGGTAATTAATTAAAATTAAGGAAGTACTTGCGTTACTATCTGTATTTAAGTGCTTTCCAGAATTTGGTGTTAGAGTCTATGAATAAAGTTGTTTGCTATTAATGATGTAAACATTATATACCGTTGTAATACTTTTAAAGTTTGGGTTTCCAAATTTATTTAACGATTGTTCGTTCATTATTTGGGATTCAAATAAATTTAGTGAGCTTATGTAAACAAATATTAACGCCCGCTTGTTTCAATAAGTCTAGTCCTCTCTTAGTGTGGATTGATCATGTAACACTACGTTCCCGTTTCATTATAGGGCATCTTATTTTTAGAACATTAATCAACCAGAAAATTATGTAACACACAAACAAATATTGATTCGCACGTACAACGTTACTACTTCTTTTCACTTCTAAAACTCGCCACTTTATATGCAATACCGAGGTCAGGCTTTTATTTGAGGAAAACCCATCTCTTTTGGATATGACTCTTCACTTGTCTAATAACAAGACAACTTGTGGCTCACAGTTGAATGGCTTTCTGAGTTTTTGTCTTAATAGCTTTATAATGATCTAAAAAAGGCAATGACTAGTTGTAATGTCATCACCAACCTGACTTCTGCGTTCACCTGCGGACGCTATTGGGAACTCAGCCGTCTACGACAGACAAACAAAACACAAAAATTGTAAATGCATTTGCTCTTAGAGTAATCTCAACGACCACAATCGAGTTTTTCACGGTGTCAAGTGTTTACAGCTGCATAAAGACCAAATATTGTGAAAATGTCTCAGATGCATAGCATCCGTATGGGAAAATAAGGGACCTTATGAATAAATTAATGTGGACAAAAACACAGCATTAGAAGATAATCTTGCAGTGTATAAGCACATAACAATAGGTTGGACTGCTCCCTACGCCAAATTTGAATGAATACAATGAGATGTCTAGGAAAAACTGTGAAGAGTTGCAGAATAGTAAAGGAAAACGTTGGTAAACAAACAGAATTTCACTTATAAAGAAATATTCTAACCTACTGCTTCAAAGTGTTAGTATTCTGCGTAAAGCCCCCATGGAATTCTGAAGAAAGGTTATGGCCGAGAACAAAGTTGGTCAGTTCAGGGAATGCCGCGCCATAGCTTCCACAAGCAGCCTTGTGTGCTCTGAGCACACAGTGGGATTTATCCCCTATAGAAGTTGTAGAATAGACAATGATCAATGCTGTATAACTAAAAAGTGACTTGTATCGTCTTCTTTGACCTTTAGAGTTGGTCATACCGCCGAAGGTATTAAGAGGTTCAAATTGTTCGTGTTTTAGGACACCTTGACCATTCAAAAAGTCTTCTACTACGGAATTGATGATGAGCTACGCGGTAAATTTGCACTACCAGGTTGTAGCTGATAGAACAGATCCCTGCGATGATGGACTATGTCTTCTCCTGCAACTCGGTCATAATAATTGCTTTGTTGCCATTGAGCGGGGTCGCCTGGCTGAAAAAACATATTTCATTTACGATAGTAACGGCTGTGGAACTTGTACACTGTGTTGTTTGTCGGGTTGTATTCATGAACTAGTGCACTCACATGTAATCGCACTTGTCTGATGATGTCTGTATGTCGTGGATCCGGAACATCGTTGGATTGAAGCAATAAAAATCTCTTGACAGTCACACAGCTTTGATTATTACCCATTTTATAGCCTCCATGCAGGATAAAAAAAATTGTTATTGCTTTAGGTGCTCTAGTTGCAGTTGTTAGCACTTGTTCTTGGGTCTTTTTGTCTTACTTTTCTATCTACTTTGACTGGCTTTGCCCATTAACATTTCGTTTAACATTCTCAGAGCAAATGATGTTACGTCAGGAAACTTAGCTGTTAATTTTAAACAAATTACATTGACACCTTCTTTTCTTAAAGTTTATTAAAGTTGAAGAATTAGATAAAAGTACCTGAAATTAAAAAAAAACGATCGTAAAAGACAAAACAGGTTAAAGTTGTTGCAAGTTAAGTATTGGAAGATATGAACAAAATGCCGAGTTTGTTGAATGAGCAGCGTGAAATTAAAAACCAGTTTCCGATTACATCAAATAGTATTAATAGACAATTTAGTTTCTTGAAAAAGTCGTGAGTTCTGATGATCCTTAATGCGGAAAGAACGGCTTTTGAGACTAATGATCGCTGATTAAGTCAACCCAAGTGGCATTGTGTGTGCGTTGATGGAGCTACGGGATAAAGAGTAAGAGGGGTTAATGTGCTTTTTTCGACCGCAATAACTTAAAAAATTTTACAGCACCTGCATTCAAATTTGAGACGTGTTTATGAGTTAAATGTTCCAGACTTTAGTAAAATTTGCTGACGATTTGTGCAGGGATTACGGAGTAGTGACATAACGTCGAGAAAATTACAGACGTATATAATTTGTTAATTTGAAGTACACATTAATTCGGTTTAACAAATTATGTTAGTATTCAACTTTTTTATGCTATATCTCATAATATTCATAAATAGAAATAAACTTGATTATCATCCTTTTCAGTTATGAGTTAATACAAATCATGAAAGAAGTTTATCCAGTTGTCTCCATAGCCATCTGGTTTACTGTGAAAGGTACGAATAATACGCAATAAAATAAAGGTTCGAATCTGATAAGAAGTAAACTTTTTTTAATCTAATAAACATTTTGTATTTAAGAAAACTACAAATTTAAAACGGTTATACCAAATACTTTACTACTATAATACTGGAAACTCCTGTGTTTAGCATAGTATTTCAAGGTGACAACGCTTGTAGCGCCATCTATTAGTATGATGTGATAATAAGCAAGCACATTATGGCAAATTCAAACACATTACATTATTGTAGATAAGATAGTATAAATTAAATTGTGACAATAATACTGTTGTAGTAAGTTCAAAACATCTGCAATATTGTGCGCGGAATGTAATTTATTCAAAATTATGTATATAAAAACACTGATTGAGTAGAAAACACCTTTAATTTGAAATTGGTTAACAAACAACAAGTTTATTAAACTTTACATTTTTTTTTAGTAACTTTAAACTGAATCATTTATTCTCTTAACTGCACAATTAAATAATACATTTAAATATTTAATAATAAATAACTAGTTACAGTCATTACATAACTCATTTAATATTACATTTTCTGCAGCTATTTTATTTATAATTTTATGTTTGACACCTTGGCGATCTTCACTAAAATATCCAGGAAACGAAGATTGAAAAATAGTCTTTAACTGAACACAAAATTTTATAGCGGTGTCGTTTAAAAATAAAATAGTTTTGCATTGTCATACTTCTTCATATCTACATAAATATTTCCAGAATCTAAGTTGCAATTTGTATTGCTAGATATCGCAGCCTTACAGTCTTCGTGCAAACGTTTACTACATGCCCATCCTCCTACATAACTTATTGCATTCTCTTCTATTACAACTTGTTTATCGTCTCCAGCAGGTATGACATCTTTATGCAAAATTATTTCTGAATTTTTAACGTGATGTTTCTTTGTTCAGTCTTGTTTTGTAAGGTTATTTTGAAGCACCGTGTATGTGTAGTATTTTGAGAAACGTATGTAACGTGTTTTGAATGTATCTGGAATTTAGTGAGGCATTGGTTATCGTGTGAAGGAATATTTGAATGCTGTAGAAGGATTATCGTGTTGAAAGCGCTAAATTTCGTTGAGAAATAATGTTTTGAGTAAATTTTTATTGATACGGCACTGGTAAAACTATTGGCCTTTTGCTACTGTGTATGAAGGAATTTGGACTAAAGAAATGGTTGTACACGTATGAGTGAGTGAGTTTATGATATATTGATATTTTAATAACGTGCAGTAAGGAGTATGTATGCATATTTTGTTTGTAGAAATTTTTGTAATATTGTGCAATAGGAAAATGTAATGCATGTTCAAGAATGAAGTTGATAGAATGTGAGGGAGTTCGTTATTTTGTGCGGAAATAGAATTCGCGCACATGTGAGATTTGCATAAAAAGTTGAGTGATATTCTGGTTAATCTACAGTGTGAATGTAATTGGTATCGATGATTTCTACAGAAAGTTTTTAGTGAATTTACAAAGTAAGATGGCAACGTTTATTTCGCATCGGTGGCGTCTTCTTCCACGTTGGAACCTTCGACGCGGCAAAGAAACGTTCGAAATACTCAATTGTGATAGGGGAATTTTTATTTTAGCGCGAATTTATTATGACGTATTGACAATATGGCGGACAGAAGGTATATAAGCGAGTGTCAAATTTGAATTTGAGGAGTTCAGTAATTTAGTTAAGTTATTGGTGAATTATCATTGACATTCAATGTGTACAATCGTTAGCAATACCAACTTGATTGTATAAAAGCGAATAAGAGCTTTAATGTGTATATGGAAGTAACCCTTTTTCATTGATCTAAACGTTTTGAAGGGCAAAATTCACAACATAAGGTGATGTGATGTTAGGTTAAAGAGCCCCTATACCCGGTATGCGAGTGAACAAACCATAGACACTGCGTTAGTAAGTACTACAGCCGAATGCATAGGGCGAATACGGTTACTTTTTGTGTTTTGTGCATAGTGCATCTAAGAATTTAAAAAGGACTACCGAAAACAGATCATATGGACTACAACTACCGCACCGAAGAAGTATTAATTAATGTAATACGTAAGAATTAGACTTAAATTTGTTGAACCGAGACAAGTCCGATTCTCTTTTAAGTACATTTTTTTTATATTTGCGTTAATTGAGGTTCATTCAAAGCAAAAAGAAGGTAATCGAACTTTAGTTATTTTGTTGTTTTTAGTTTTAGGAATTGGGTAATTTTAGTCTTAACGTATTATGTGTTTGGTGGTTTGTAAACCACGTCGTTGCATATATATATATATATATATATATATATATATATATATATATATATATATATATATATATTCCACTGTTTAATTTATTTTGTCATTTATTTGTGTCAATTGTGTGCCTAACTGGTTACATCTTATGATAAGCGAAATTACTCTGCATATTTTCGAATTTAAGGATCGGTTGGAGATTGCGTAATGAGCCAGACCGATCACAAAATTTCATTTTAGCTTTGAAATATTAATTCGAAACACTACTAACAAAGTACTTATCATTTTTATTTATTATTCGGCATAAATTACAGTTTTGAAGTATTAAAGTTTAAACGATGAATGTCTAAATACGATTTTAAAGATAAAGTATTAATAAAGTATAACGATTTTATTGATGATACAAGCAATAACCTCTCTATGTTTGAATTATTCAGCAATTAACAAACATTTTGTTGAAATAATTTATTATTAAACCGATTTCGTTTATTTTATTTAGAATTTTCTAAATTGGGAATATTTATTTAATTCAAAGTTTTATAACAGTTAGAAATGTAAATTTACAGGTATACTAGGGATACTTAAAAAGTATTCAAGTTAACGTCTTACGATTTGGGAATTTTCTTTTGTACAAGGTGTGTTTAATAAGTTTACGACTCGTGTATTTTAGAATTTTCTTAAGCTTTTGGATCAATTTGTTTTGAAGTGTGATTGAATTTGAATGGTGAATGGTTTACTGAGTAGGCTGCGATCCTGTCTTCCACGGTCCGATAGGATTAATTTACCATCCGGCCTAAGACTATTCATGTTAGCAAAATTTAAGGTTGTGGTGGCGCCTAGAGACAATTTTTCTCGGACTGAGCTTTGAGTTGTAGATTAATGGTAAGTGTAAAGTGTTTGAACTACTTTTCAATCATTGTAATCCTTATATCGACCACGCCCATTTCCACTGTGCTGGCTTGACAACCCGCTTATTTCGGTAAGCATACGCGACGAAAATTAATTTTCCATCGAGTCCTGTATCAAATGCCTCGTTAATGAGTATTTAAAGCCATAATTGTCCCTTAAATCAAACCATAATAATTTCAACGCTGAAATATTTTCTAACCAGCTTTTTAAGTACGTAGAGTTTGCTAATCTCTTATTTTTAATATTTAAATTTTTTAGAAAAATAGTAATCTCATTCAGTTTCTGGAAATGAGGCCCTTTGTCACTTAAACATCGTCGATACACTTTAGCATTATAACACTACCAGGAATTGGAAATATCGAACAGTGTGTCGAAATTCTCCAAAAATTCAGCTGTACTTGGTAAAGAATTAAAAGATACACGAGTTAAAATTCCCCTCGAAACTGAATGACTCAACACTAGTACAGCCAAACATACCCTCATTGGTGGAAACGGTTGTAGTTCTATGCATTTATTGTTTAATTTGGGTACTAACCTGGGGGTCATAATCCTATCACGTTTGTAAAATTCAACATCAGACCACTTACATGTTTTGTTTTCTTTTACTTTTTTTATGCCTCACTTCTTTAGATTATTTCTGATTGACTTTAATAAATGAGGGGAATCATTAAAGAAACAAAAATTCTCCTGCTCAATTTCAATATAAGGTTTTTCGGTTGAAACCCCTAACAGTGTCCTAAGTTTCCAGTTGTTAGTGCCTTGATCACACACAACAGTTTTTGGTATAAATCCTGTATTTTTGACTTCATGCAGCACATAAAGCAAAATCTCTTTCAAAATGGTTCCAACCATTGCATCCCTTAATAAGAAATATCCCAACACCCGTTTATAGTTGGTGTACAGACCTCGCACCATAACACCATCACTTGATTGCACAGTTGTGGATTCCATCAAAAATGTCACATCTGCAATCATACGACACTAGCTGCCTCAAAGACATTTCGTCAAACATAATTGACTAAACTTTTTCTTCTTTCTTTAATTTTTCGGCTTTTATTGCCATCATTCCGAGCAGCAAGTCCAGGTTTTACCTGAACATTAGAAAGCCAGTTTCGTAGTGATCGCATAGTGGGCAAGCAAAAGTTTGTCGCGGAAATTTATATGATTTTGTCGAGCAGAAATACAATGCTAATGCAAATTTTTGATCTAAATCTGAGTATCTGCAGCCCTGAGGTTTGCGAGGCTTTTGCCGAATCTTCATGTTAATAAACTGCCCAGCGGTATCCTCCTTGGTTACTGTGGAAAGCGCAGCCAAATTTTTGGGCGTTAGTCCTGCGATTTCTTTTTCGCACTTCTTTTTATACAGTTCACACTTTTTTATATTTATGAAAAGCTTTTGCGCACCCCGTACCTTTCTGCCCATCTGCGGACATCTTCTACACAATGTATCACTTTGGCTTTCCATTATAGCATCTTGTACTGTGTTTTCACAGGACACGTTCATCGGCTCTATTTCAGTCGGCTAGAAGGTCACTCTGAACCTTGTTTTATATAAATCATCAAGAATATAAAGTTATTAACTCAATTAAGGTTTACGATCTACACTCCTTTACGTATAATTTTCTAGTAAATGAATTCAGTATTTTATGTAAATTAAAACACAGCGTATTTCTTAAAAGATTTAAACTTCTATATTTAATAAAAAGAAAATGCATCGTTTCTCATTTCCTCCCCAAGTGGGAGGGCGGGGTGCTTGGGATTTTCAAGCTCCTTCAGCCACAGTGATGGAATTCCAACATACAGACGTACGTTAAGGATGTATGCGTGACGGAAATCAAGATAGGTGAGGTACGCATAATATCGGAAAGAACGTAGTTAAAGTTCTGAGGGGGGCGTTACTATCCCAGTATTTGACTAAATATCTGCACATGTGTGTGAAGAACACTCCCCCAAAGAACCTCATACAGGATAACTGGTAACAGGGATCGAACTCAATATTTCCCTAATGCTTAGCAGATGATGTTACTCCTGCCTACTATGTTTTAAACCACAGTCCACTCAAAATTATTAATAATTAATGCAGACATTTTGTACGGGTGCATTTTCAATTTTTTAAAAGCCCTCTGGCATGTCCCATACGAAACCCCTACAATTACAATTGGTTACGGATCCGGTGTCACGAAAACGTGGAACAATTCGATGAACATGGCTGTGTGAATGCTTTGTAGGTATCATCAATGTTGGCGAATCGTTGATGGAATTCCTCGAAGCAAGAAACTTGCGAATATTTCCAGACACCACCTTCATTTCTTTGCCTGAAAATAAACCTCCAAGATAAACCTATTGTGTTCATTCGAAAACATGACACTAACAATTATAACCTAAAAATTATTCGCATTGTATTTTTATTCTAAACAGAGTTTTGTATTTATTTACTTACCAGATAAATCAATCAAGTATGTGCTGTTTTTGTCTTGAAGAAGGTACATTTTACGTGATTTACAGGAACAATAAAAGACAATTAAAACGACAAGAACAGAAGGAAGCAAATTATGACAGTTTATACATACGTATTTACGCACGCTCATGACCCCAGCTAATGTAAGCTTTGACAAACAACTTACACTTTCCAGTGTTACAATCACGCTGTACAAAATTTAAAATACGTACCTATTGTAACTCTGGAATTATCGTGGTACTAAGGTACATCCACACTCACACGCATACGCACACGCACACGCATACGACCACGCACACGCACACGCATACGCACACGCACACGCACACGCACACGCACACGCACACGTATAGAGACACACGCAAAACCACCCACCCACATACACACACACCCACACACATGGCCTATCTTTCTCAAACGTTGTAAAATGAGTTAATAAATCACATATGTATGTATATGTAAGTTGGAAGGTAAGAATCTGGTGTCTCCACTTAATCATATATATATATATATATATATATATATATATATATATATATATATATATATATATATATATATATAGTGTGTCCAAAATTGCCCTGTGCAGTATTGCTATCTTGGAAACTATAAGAGATCGAAAGACTATTAAATGGAGAAGGTTTTAGAGAACTTTGAACACTAAAATGCCATTCTGAAATCAAGGCTATCTGAAATATTTTTCAAAATATTAAAAAAAAACTGAAAATCGACCATTTTAATTTTTAGCTATATCTCTTTTATTTGAACAGATATAAAAAAATAAATTACACTTTGCCATTGCCACTTTTTATCCTCTATTGATTGGTGACAAAAAAAAAAATTAATCCGACGTTTCGTCGATTACAGACCATCATCAACTTTATTTTTTCATATGGAGCGGAAATTAGCTAATAATATAAAATGATTCCCTTTTTATGCTAAATCCAACGATCTATAACACTTAACGATAATTCGACGTTTCGACCCTCATTCTTGACATTTTCAAATATTTCTTATTTTCTTATTTTAATTATTATTCTGCAAATGTACATTTACTTCAACTCATAATTCATAATAGGACGTTTCGACTCATCAAAAGCATCATCAAGTAATCTCTTCTGAACAGTAGCTACCTATTCGTAGATAACTATTTATTACGATATCGAAAAAGCCTTTCCAAAACTTATCTTAAAAACACTCAAATGTTTACTTGGTATTCATAAATAAATTGCTCAAGCAAAGGACTGAAAATAATGGGGAATATTAAAAAAACACATAATAATTATTAGGGTATTATGTTAATTGTTACTCATTTAAACCATAAAATCGTGACTAAAAAGTAATTAAAAAACATTTTTAGCGATGAATCATACATTTTACAACGCTACAATATCAAATAATTTTTATAGTGTTTTATATTAATGTTAAATGTATTTTACAGGATAATTAGACAAGATTAGTTCTACATACTATTTTTCAAAATGTCGACCATTTTTTCAATGCACTTTTCACATTTTTTTGCAAGTTCTGGTTACTCGACGTATTGTATTACGATTAATATTTTCAATAATATTAATAATACGATGTTCCCGAACTTGCCTATTTTCTGGGGGATCAAATTCATGCCCCTCATTTTTGACATATCCCCATAAATAAGAGTCTAATGAGGTAAGGTCCGGAGACCTGGCAGGCCAACGCACAGGACCACCGTTGGATATTATTCTTTCAGCAAAATTCTCCCGTAAAAATATTCGGACTTCCCCTGAATTATGTGCGGGGCATCCATCTTGTTGGAACCACAAATTATTAAATTCATCAGGGGGAACAGCTGCACAAATGGGTGGAATGATTTGGTTTTGCAACATTAAAAGGTATCGTTGCCCTGTAAACGTGTGGTCATAAATAAATGAACAAATCAGACGATTTCCTGAAATTAATTGGGAATATTAAAAAAATGAGTCGTAGTTAATTTATTAAATGTTACTCAATTAACTCAAACAAAGATATTACTTACCGATCATTCCGCACCACACATTAAAACCAAATCGTACTTGTAGTCGGCGTGGATCGCGAATATGTAGATTTTCACGGGCCCGGTAATGATGATTTTTTTTATTGAAGACACCACGGTTAGTAAAACATGTGTCATCTGTCCATACAACTTTATCAGAAAGGTCAGGATTTTCTTCACATTTACGATGGTACCAATTACAAAATTCGATTCTCCTGTCAAAGTCACCTTCTTTCAGGCCTTGTACAATTGTTGGGTTATTTAACAACTTTCAAAACATTCTGTACAGTGGATTTTGGAATATGAAACTCCGTGCCACAATTTCGTACTGAAGATTTCGGATTTTCAAAATATTCCAACATGTTTCCGTTACGATTCTCATTGTCGATCGCATACTTTCTTGAACGTGGTTTTTCAAAATTTCCAAATTCTATTAATTCTCTTACTTATTAAAATGGTTTCTGCCAGGTTGTTTTCTAAAATAGTCATCACTAGCTCTGGTAGCATTGCTTTCATTTTTGATATAGCACACTAATATATCAAAATTTTATTCGTTAGAATAATTAAACGCCATTTTCAAGCAAAGTTCATTAAAATGTGAGACACTATTGTAGTCTTTTGACAGATAGATAATTGTTATACAATAATTGTTTTAAACTCATCAAAACCTACTACCTGAAATTTATTATAATCGAAGTAATTATTTAGCTGTAGTTAATTTCTAAGTGTTTTAATAGGATTTTTCACATTTTTCTAAATATTTTCACTTGAAGTAAATGTATTGTTAGGTGTTTACTTAATAAAAGAGTTATTTATCTGTCATTGTTTAAGACAAGGTTTGGAAAGGCTTTTTCGATATCGTAGTAAATAGGTATCTACGAATAGGTAGCTACTGTTCATAAGAGATTACTTGATGATGCTTTTGATGAGTCGAAACGTCCTATTACGAATTATGAGTTGAAATAAATGCACATATGCAGAATAAAATGCTTTGGTAGGTTTTTTCAAAAAATGTTTCATAAAAAAAATAATGAAATAGAACGTTCAAGTGAGTGGTTGTGTGTTTGTGCGCGCTTGCAACAATTCCATTTTTTCATCAACAAATTACAGTATTTTGTGGTGAATAACGTCGCTTTGTGTTTAACAAGCATTAAGTTACTACGTTGACTGAAAACTTATATTTTTTACTCAATGGTTACTAGTATCTAAGAAAAATGCCATTGTTATGTGTTATCTGCAATAAGAATGATAATAATTTAACCCTGCAGTGTGATGGTTGTAAAATGCATTTGTACATACATGTATTCAAATGGATGCCGATGATGCTAAGCGTATTACCCGTCAGCATACTAAGGGAGTGAAATTTTTCTGCAATGTTTGCAATAAAACAACGGATCAATTTTCGGAATTGAAGATTATGTTGAATGCTGTAATGGAACGTCTAGAAAAAATTGAATCAAGGCCGCTACAATCTCAAGAATTATCTCCTGAAGTCTTTGAATCGGTAGTTCGCGAAGTTCAAGACCGGGCAAGACGTGAAAGCAACATTATAATCTATGGTATACCTGAAAATCAAGCGTCCGATATTGCAATTGTGAATAACATTTTACAAAATGTGAAAACGAATATGGACTTGTTTGATAAGGATAAGATATCGCGTATCGGTGCATTGAAACTAAATTCGGTTCGACCTCGACCATTACGGGTTACATTAAATAATTCGCATCAAGTTTATACTGCTCTCCGCAATAAGTTTCTGTTAAAATCTGTAATGGAGTTTAAAGATATATCACTAAAAAGCGACGAAACTCGATATCAAAGAGGATTGATGCAGAAATGCAGAGGTTTACTGAAAGAGAGAACAGAAAGAGGTGAAACAAATCTTACAATTAAATAGTAAACGGTTTGCCTAAGATTGTTGAAAAAACTAAGTAACTCCAGCAGCAAAAGTTTAATTTGTTATTATCAAAACGTTCGTAGCATGCGTGGTAAGGTGTCCCAGTTCAATGTAAATGTAAGTGATTGCGAATACGATATTCAGTGTTGTGATATCTCATGATTTTGCATGAGATTCAATGATTTTGTTCTTCATCTCATGATCTAATGATTTAACTGTAAAATCTCATGATTTTCTCATATTTTGCGTTTTAACATCATCATAAATTAAAGAAATACAATTTTACGCGCCGAATAATAAATTATGTAGCAAGCATATCTTATTACAAATATTTTAATACGCTACGCTACTGAACATCTCCTAGGCTCTGGGCAGTACAGTTATTAACTAACTGATCATCAGATGCTTCAGTGGTTTCGTAACAGGTGTGTCAATCACTGTTTCGTAACGGGTTACGTAATTATAGTTAAAATGGAAGTAGAAATGTCGTCAAGCGATAGTGAAAATCACAATCAAACCACTCCCATGATTGTGTGTTAATTACTACAGTGAATTGAAGTTACAAAAGTAAAGAACTGTAAGGATTAAGGAAACAAGATCACCTAAGTTAATTTAAATAAAAGCAACAATTCATTGCCAACTGTTTTCTACTTTTTGTTTTATCACTAACACTTCGTTAATAGGTTGTCGGTACTGCAAGTCAATATAAATTAAATAACCCTGACTTCCGTCGGTGTTGCCATTAGAATATTTATGTATTCTTAAAATAATAGTTTTATTAATCAGATTAGGTTAGGATAAATTTTCAGGACCCTTTATTAATGTTAATTCACTTTAAAATTTACATGAAAGTAACACTACCAATACCAATTGGCAACGCAGCGCAGAAGTTAATGCAAATAAGTATAAGGTATTTGGTTAAGTTAATTCAATACACGACGCCCTATATTATGGTATGGATGAAACATAAAATGTTTAAAACGGCAAAATAATAAAATACTAAATATTTATTGTCTCATGATTTTTATAATCAACTCATGATTTTCAACATTGTACTCATGAAAAAGTCGAATCTTGATCTCACAACACTGACGATATTATCGCACTAAGCGAAACGTGGTTGTCTAATGATATATCATCTTCTGAGTATTTTCAATGACTTAGTGTCTTCAGAAAGGATCGTAATTTTGAAATAACTAAGACTAAGCGTGGTGGTGGAGTTTTAGTCGCGGTTAAAAAAAATATTATGACTGAAAAGTTAGATCTAACGAGTTTAGAAAATTTGTTACCGGGCTTTGATGTTATTGCATGCAGATGTACTTTGAGCGCATGTAGTTTGTATGTATTCGTGGTATATATTCCCGTACACCGTATATTTTTGAACTTGAAGTGTTATTTGATTACTTTTTGCAAAACTACCCAAATGTGAAGAATATTTTATTAATAGGTGATTTTAACATTCCTACATTTTGTGAAAATAAATTGTCAGATTGTTTATATGCTACTGTCACTAATTTTGCGGATGTTATGAATTTAAAACAGTTCAATAATGTTTTAAATAATCAGGATAAACTGCTCGATCTGGTTTTTGCTAGTATTAGTGTTACTGTTGATAAGGAAAATAATCCATTATTAAAGGAAGACATGTATCATCCAGCGTTAGTGTTTTCCTTTAATTTATCTGTAAGATCGTCAGTCAATTTTCTCCATCTCATTTTAGTAGCAAAGATATAACTTTAATAAAGCAAATTTTCCAGATCTTTATAACGCTTTAGCAACAATTAACTGGTCCAAGGTAACTGAATGTATTAATGTAAACGATGCGTGTGATAAGTTTTATTACATTTTATATTAAACGTTTAATGCACATGTACCCTGTTACGGGAATTTTAGAACTAACCAAAAGTATCCTGCATGGTTTGATAAAAAAATTATATCGAACATTAGAACGAAAAGCAGATTCTACCATAAATACAAGAATCTCGGATGCGGGTATAGTTTCATCAAATTTAAGGAATTGCGATCGTTAATTAAACAACAAATCAACACTGCCTACAATGAGTATGTTAGGACAGTCGAAGTTTCTATCACTTGCAATAGTAAGACCTTTTGGTCGTTTGTTAGAGCTCGAAAAGGTTCTTCTAGAATACCAGGGAAGTTATATAAAGACAACAATGTATTGGATAACTCACAAAATATAGTAAATGCTTTTGCCCATGAATTCCAAGCGGTGTATCAGATTTGACGATGCAGGACGTTAACGTCATGCATCCTCAAATCTTGACTTTTTAAATATTAATATTTCAAATATATCAGAGAATGATATTAGGTTGGCTATCTCTAAACTAAAAATAAACCAACAGCTGGTTTTGATCAAGTTCCGAGTTATCTTATCAAGGATTGCTCAAACATACTTATGCAACCACTATTAGCAATCTTTAATCTATGCTTAAAACGGCAACGTTTCCTGATAATTGGAAAATCACGAAAATCTGTCCTGTACTAAAATCTAAGGATCCCGCTGATATACGCAATTATCGACCGGTTGCAATTCTTTCCAATTTTCTAAATTATTTGAACTGATTCTGTATAGTCACATTTACAGATCTGTAGAACCATACATATCACCATATCAGCATGGTTTTGTTAGAAAACGTTCCACCTGCACAAACCTTTGTTCTATCTCTCAATTTATCGCAGCAAATCTAGACATTCAAAAGCAGGTAGATGTGATTTATACTGACTTATCTAAAGCTTTCGATTGTATTGATCACGATCTATTATTGGCTAAGTTAGAAAGTTACGGTTTCAGTAGATTATTGGTTGGCTTTTTTAAATCTTACCTAGGTAATCGGAATCAAATAGTAGTATACAATGGTTATTCATCACCTCCATATGTAGCAAAGTCCGGCGTACCGCAAGGTTCACATTTAGGTCCTTTGCTTTTCGTATTATTTATAAATGACCTTGCTGAAAAACTTGATTTTAAAACTTTAATGTTTGCCGATGACGTCAAAATTTTTGCATCTGTCACTAATCTGAAGGACTGCGTTGCGTTGCAGCGTAATCTTTCAGCTCTTTCTAATTGGTGCAGTTATAATAGGCTTAAACTTAATATTAGTAAATGTAGAGTTTTATCGTTTTCTAGAAAGCGCAATCCTATACATTTTGTATATGAAATTAATTCTATAACAGTCGACCGTTGTGCAGGTATGAAAGACCTGGGTGTACATTTTGATATCGAATTATCTTTTAATCAGCACATGATGGACATCGTTTCATCAGCCAACAAATTATTAGGGTTCTTAATACGCCAATCTAAACAATTTACGAGTATCCGTACGATTAAGATATTGTTTTATGCCTTTGTGAGGTCTAGGCTTGAATATTGTGCATTAGTGCGGTCACCTCGTTATGGCTGCTACAAAGTTTTAATTGAGAATATTCAACGCAAATTCCTGAAGTATTTGTGCTTTAAGATGTTTAATGCTTATCCTGAGAAAGGTTGTTCAAATACAATGTTGCTTAACACCTTTGATACGCAGTCTTTAGAGACTAGAAGGAATATCATAACTTTGTCATTTTTATACAAAATGATACATAATTATATTGATTGTGCTTCTATTCTTGCCAACATTTGTTTTCATATTCCTAGGTTAGAAACAAGACAAAGATGTACATTTCATGTCCCTTTTGCCAAATCTAATTTACTTTTAAAGTCACCAGTGGTTAAAATGTGTCAATTGTACATTGAGATATGTTCTAATTGTAACATATATTGCTCTCCATTAACTTCTATAATTGACTGTTATGTTAACTACAGTAATAGGGCTTAAAGGTGTTCAAGGGATTGTCAACTATGTGTCCTTCTTGTAAATCATTTTTGTTTTTAGTGTTTACAGTCACTTAACTCTGTGGGCATTATTGTTATTATTGTTATCATTATAATTATTATATATTATTATTATTATCATTGGTAGTACACATAATTAGTTACTACTCACGTTGATGGGTTGATTATATATTTATATAAATCTTTGTATATGTGTAATATTATATAGTTCGCTCTGTAATTGGCTTTTGCTGTTGGGCAATAAAGGTTATTATTATTATTATTATTATTATTATTATTATTATTAAATATTTGAAAATGTGAAGAATGCGAGTCGAAACGTCGAATTATCATTAAGTGTTATACATCGTTGGATTTAGAATAAAATAAAGGAATCATTTTATACCATTAGCTAAAAAAAAATAAAGTTGATGATGGTCTCTAATCGACGAAACGTCGGTTTAATTTTTTTCTGTCACCAATCAATAGATGATAAAAAATGGCAATGGCAAACTATAATTTATTTTTTATATCTGTTCAAATAAAATTTTCAGTTTTTTTGGAATATTTTGAAAAATTATTATTATTATTATTTTTGAGATAGCCTTGATTTCAGAATGGCATTTTAGTAGGCTCAAAATTCTTTAAAACTTTCTCCATTTAACCGTCTTTCGATCTCTTATGGTTTCCAAGATAGCAATACTGCACAGACCAATTTTGGATACACTGTATATATATACATACATACAGGGTTTTCCACGGTAGGCGTTCGTTAGAAGTTTATGTGGTTAGAAACAATTTAGAAATCTGAATTTTTGGACCTAAGGGTTATTTAAGATTCTCTTTCATTCTAAAATATTTTCAAGGTCATGTTACTTCCGGTTATACCGGAAGTCGCCACTAACTTCCTTATTTTAAATGGAACACCCTGTATATTATTTTATTTTTGGATTATTGACAAAATTTTAGGATAAGTCTTATAAGGGTTTCTTAGATATCTTGATTTTTTCAAAAATTTTGAAAGATGTAACCCTATTTTCAACACTGCTTGTCTTACTTATTTTTGACTGATGGAAAGTGCTTCTGGAGTAGAGAGAAGCATAAGAACTATACTTTTGAAATACTAATTGACAATTGATTTATTGCATACATGGTGTTCAAAATTTGATGAACTATTAAACAATTTTCAAAGTTGAAAAACTTTGTTAATTCAAATGTGACACCCTGTATATTATTGGATGAATAGATGCAGCATTTAGTTATGCATCGTTTGGCTATAACATTACCTACACCTATTATCGACACTTTTCTTGTTAATTAATATTTTCTACTTTAATGTGATTTTTGACAGAAACTGAAATGTTTTTCAAAAATAAAATGAACTTAATTCAAACTACACAAATTCTATTTTATTAAACAATGAAATAAAACAAGAAGATAACAAAATTGAGAGCATAATAACAAATGAAAAACATAAAACAATTATTTGAACATAACTAGAAGAAAAGTGATAAAAAAGATAAAATTAATCATTACAAATGTTCCACATGACCGCCAATTTGATTTAAGCATTTTATAACTCTATCATATACTCCTTGCGAAATAGATCGCCGAATTTCGTGTGGACACATACTATTGAATGCATTGTGAACACGATTTAGCAATTCCTCTCTATTTTGAACTGGCCTAGAGTACACTAATTCTTTTATACGGCCCCAGAGGTAAAAGTCCAGGGGCGTCAAATCGGGTGATCTCGGTGGCCAGTTCCAAGGTCCTTGTGGGCGAATCCACCGATCTTCAAACATCAATGTCAACTGTTGGTGTACAGCTATAGTGGAATGTGCGAGAGCACCATCCAGCTGATACCAACTGTTTGCCATGTCACATGCAGGTAGAGTATTTAGAAAATCCATAACAAATCCTCGGAGAATTTCAAGATATCTAGCCCCATTCAAATTTTAATCGTACACTTGATATGCCACTCTATTATCCATAAATAAACAAAAAACGTTAAAACTAAATTGGAACTGGTGATTACGTTCTCTTGTTACATGAGGATTATCTTGTGCCCAGTAGTGATTATTTCGGCGATTGAAAATTCCTTCTCTACTAAATTTTGATTCATCGTTCCAAATAATGTTGTAAAGAAATCTCGGATATTCGGTCATTTGTACAAGAATAAATTCACAAAAGTTAACTCGTCGTGCCTGATCACCAAGATGTGATCCTTGCACAGTTATTACCGAAAAAGGATGCATTTTATACTTCTTTAGTATTCTGTGGATTGATGTTTGTGAAATATCCAAATCCAGTGCAGCTGCTGTAATTGAAGTTCGTAGATAAGCGTGAAAATAAGCTAACACGTTCACCTCGTTAACTTCATTATCTATTACTGGCTTTAAATGCGTTCGAGTTGCCCTTATACTTCCAGTTGCAATAAATCGAGCTTCAATTCTTGCAAATTTTCCAGGTGTCATTAATGGTAGGTGTGGATACCGTTCGATAAACAACCTGCATGTTCGCCTAACAATTCGTCCACATTCACCATGCGTGTAAAACAAATTTAATAAATCATTGTTAGAATATTCTTGAATACATTCCATTATAAACAGTAATTAAAAAAAATACTTAAGAAATTACAAAATCACTTAAATTGTACTGATTTGACATTAAATCAACAACAATGTTTTAATGTGTGTCAAAATCAAGGCTCACTAGATTGCAGTTTTGGAATTTTATCGGCTTTTATAAAAAATACGGAGTTATACGAGTTATAAAATGCTTAAATCAAATTGGCGGTCATGTGGAACATTTGTAATGATTCATTTTATGTTTTTTATCACTTTTCTTCTAGTTATGTTCAAATAATTGTTTTATGTTTTTCATTTGTTATTATGCTCTCAATTTTGGTATCTTCTTGTTTTATTTCATTGTTTTAATAAAATAGAATTTGTGTAGTTTGAATTAAGTTCATTTTATTTTTGAAAAACATTTCAGTTTCTGTCAAAAATCACATTAAAGTAGAAAATATTAATTAACAAGAAAATTGTCGATAATAGGTATAGGTAATGTTATAGCCAAACGATGCATAACTAAATGCTGCATCTATTCATCCAATAATATACAGGGTGTCACATTTGAATTAACACAGTTTTTCAACTTTGAAAATTGTTTAATAGTTCATCAAATTTTGAACACCATGTATGCAATAAATCAATTGTCAATGAGTATTTCAAAAGTATAGTTCTTATGCTTCTGTCTACTCCAGAAGCACTTTCCATCAGTCAAAAATAAATAAGACAAGCAGTGTTGAAAATAGGGTTACATCTTTCAAAATTTTTGAAAGAATCAAGATATCTAAGAAACAGTTGAAAAAAGGTATAGGAAACCCTTATAAGACATCCTAAAATTTTGTCAAGAATCCAAAAATAAAATAATACACAGTGTGTTCCATTTCAAATAAGGAAGTTAGTGGCGACTTCCGGTATAACCGGAAGTAACATGACCTTTAAAATATTTTAGAATGAAAGAGAATCTTAAATAACCCTTAATTCCAAATATTCAGATTTCTAAATTTTTTCTAACCACATAAACTTCTAACGAACGCCTACCGTGCAAAACCCTGTATATATATATATATATATATATATATATATATATATATATATATATATATATATATATATGGAACGTTAAGTGAGACACCAGATTCTTACTTTCCAACCTACATATACATACATATGTGATTTATTAACTCATTTTACAACGTTTGAGAAAGTTTTGCCAAGGTAGACCATGATGTGTGTGGGTGTGGGTGTGTGTGTGTGGGTGGGTGGTTTTGCGTGTGCGTGTCTCTGTCTGTGCGTGTGCGTGTGCGTGTGCGTGTGCGGGTGCGGGTGCGTGTGTGCGCGTGTGCGTGTGCGTGTGCGTGTGCGTGGATAATTCCAGGGTCACAATAGGTACGTATTTGAAATTTTGTACAGCGTGATTCTAACACTGTAAAGTGTAAATTGTTTGTCAAAGCTTACATTCGCTGGGGTCATGAGCGTGCGTAAATGCGTATGTATAAACTGTCATGATTTGCTTCCTTCTGTTCTTGTCGTTTTATTTGTCTTTTATTGTTCCTGTAATTCACGTAAAATCTATCTTCTTCAAGACAAAAACAGCACATACTTGATTGATTTATCTGGTAAGTAAGTAAATACAAAACTCTGTTTAGAATAAAAATACAATGCGAATAATTTTTAGGTTATAATTGTTAGTGTGATGTACATACATGTTACGGTAATTATTTAAATACTATTTCTAGTGCCTCGATCAGCTTGCATGTCTAATAATTTTTCAATTCAATGTCTTTCATGTGCGTAAGAATATCTCCTTTTAAACAATTAGTTTACTTGTTGCTCATATGTATAACCGCCTTATGCCAAATTTCATCACTTCAGCTGAAACGGTCTGACCGTTATCGTGTTTACACACTCACGCACGCACGCTCGCACACATACATGCACACACACGGTATGCCAAAAATGGCCAAATAGAATTAATAGCACTCAAAACGTGTAGATCCGTCAAAATCTCGAAATGGAATTTTTTCATGATCGCAGCACCTTCTTATAGTATACGGGAATGTAAAAATTGATAAGAATCATAGGGAATGAAAAAACATAAACAAGGTTAAAGTTAACTCGAATGGATTGACAAAAATAAACTATGAAAAGGAGCAAAAATAGATGTGATGATTGCAACATTTAGTATTAGTGTTTATCAAATTAGTTAACCACATAAACTTAAACATTTTCTAGAGTATAAACTAATAAATCCAAGATACGTCTCAATTAATAAAGTTTTGCAATGCAAAACTGTATACTAACTAAATAGTTTTTTTTTACCTTGAAAACCAACATGTTCCTACGTTTTATATATATTAAAGATGCACACCAGTTTGAATTTGGAATGCCAAAAATTATTTACTGTCGTAAATTAAATGTTCCGCATTTTGAGTAAGATGTTTTTGGAATAATGCCATTTGTATTACTAATGATGTTTATCGTAGGTTCATTTCACTTATTTTTTAAGTGTATCAGTCTATTTTCTAGATATAAACATTGTACAAGATTATGAAAATGCAAACTTTCACGATTGTCACTCATAATTGTACAGTGAAATGAAAATTTAAGTTGTAGGTATCGGAATTAATAATTTAACAGTTTAGTAGCGCTAATATTTCAAATATAATTCCACAATATTTTACATAAATATTTATTTCTCAACGCCTTACTATACATGTATCATTATCAAGACTTAACAGTGTATCTACTGCATGCGTGATAAACCCATATAATAATTATATTTGTAGCTGCATATTTTTTCATATAATTTCCTCAGTCTGAATTAAATCGTGGTTAATTTTTTCAAAAAAGTACCGTATTTGAGATGTCTGCAATTCACATTCACATAGAAAATGTATTCTTTCTATATATTTACAACTAACAACTAATTAATAAGGTAAAGTACAAGAAAATAGAGTGAGCCTCGTTATCTCGATAACCTTCAAATGATTAAACTAACTATGTGATAAACCAGTACCATTATTTTTATGTCCAGGGTTGACATTTTCAGTTTTTACTTTCAGTTAAATAACTTTTGTCCATAGGGATCATTAATACATTTTGTGGACCAACAAAGCGCTTTATAACATTTAATTTGGATCTTCGCTTCATAGACAGTACAGTTCTTTTTCAAACCCAACAAATTCTCGTGAAATAGAAGAATTAGAGCAGTTACCTACCCTAATAATGGTAACAGCATTCATTAAACTTTCTTTTGAATAATTTCCTTCTCATTAGTTTAAAAATGCAAACATATATTTGGCAATGTTTGTTTATTATTTTTGGCTAAGAAATGATTGAGTGCGATGGTTCCATTATAGTGTAGTTTTCGTTCAAGGTTTTGCGTAAATACTAAGGTCTCTGACCGCTTTACACAAATTACGTAAATTGTAAGCTTCATTGGGCAATTTAAGCTCACGTCAGCAAAACCAACACTGAATCTCATTAGGCACTGTTTGTGTTTGTTTTACGTTATATTATAATTAGTAAATTTTGACCCATTTATACTCCGTGGATCGTGCCTGACCCAAATAATATCTTGCTTGTACAGAGTACAAATAAATTCATATTCACTAAAGTTACACTTAATCACTTACAGGTAGACATAGAATGACTTGGGGTACCTAACTTTTTAAGAGAAAAGTTTAATATTTATGCTTCTGCGCTTTGAACGTTAATATTAAAGTTTTTAAGTATTAAAAAAAATACAAAAGAAATATGTTACCCGACACAATTAATAAAATTGTTATACGCACAAAAGCGCGTACCTTTGGTGCCCCACATTGGGGCCAAAATTTATTGTTACATGCACAAAGTGTGGTGGTGTAGAAAAAGGTGTACCGTAACAATAAATAGAGATTTAGCCGGTCGGTTAGGCACTTGGATGTGTGGGCGTGTGGGTGGCGTAGAGATACAGGGATGTTATAAGGGCACTACTTGATTTATTTTTATATCGCCCTTAGACCAAAAAAGGGATACGACACAGTAAGAGACACACTACAACTAAAATAATGTTGTACAACGTCCAGAAAGGTAGTAGGTCTGGCTAGAAATGTTGAAGCTAGTCCGCAGGAATAAAGAAAACAACTACTTATAGTTTAACACATCTTGGTTTAATTGTAACCAAAAAAAATTCCAATCGGTGCTTATATATATTATATATTACAGATAAGAAGGCAATCTTTGTATAGATCCCCTCAAAACTATATCTAGATAAATTCAACGATTTACACTGGATAATGAATATTAACACAATCGTTATCGTAAGTTCGAATAACTATAGCGTTTGCGGACAAAGCTGAGAGAAAAAATTTAGGATTAAATAAATACGTATCCGAACGTTACAATAAAGCACGCTTACCTTGCTAGGCAGTAGTGACCCTATAATGTAAACTGACAAAGAAAAAAGTTGAATATACATTACTCAAAATCAAAGTTATGTTGCATTCTTTGACATCCAGCGTTGACCCTAGAAAGCATAAACAACACAATCTCAATATTAATTACATAAAATAAAACCGAAGTTCTAGGAAGAGCTCTCCTAAAACTGGCGCATCAGTTTTAAATCAAACGAAAAGTCAGTTAACCCAAAATGAATAACCAAATTTATTTAACTTAGATGTCTACAACTGCTTCTTTCTTAAGCACAACATAAATTTAAATGTAAATTAATAGTGAAGGGAAAAAATAAAGCAGGTGTTTCACACATCAATCAGAAAGTGTTAGGTTGCTACTATTTCTATAAACCGATATAGCAAAGTAATAATTTAGAATTATTACAATTACCAAGAAATTTAAACTAAATATGTTTCACTATGTGACTGAGGGCCGAAATAGTTAAAAATTATTATGATAGCGTTTGTTGACACGTAAAGTTATACCGTAAATAAGTATACTAGGAAATGAGGTACAAAACATGCATTAATAATTGACCATAAACATCTATAAAATTTAGATATCAGTATAACAACAGTCTAGTTCAGTAAGTGTCAACATTCAAATTTACAAACAGCTGATCACTACAAAGCAGTAGGTATACAGATATAACAGCTGTTTAAGCACTGCAATTTTTTTTCAAGTGCAAAGTTATTACACTTGAAAATAGTCAAAAGATTGAAGCTAATATGAGCGATTTATTCACAGAGAATACTTGTGTAAGTAAAATTCATAACATTTCCACTAGAGCGTATACCACCTTTATCGTTACATCTCGTTAGATGTAATACCATTAAAAGTTCGAATAAAAGAAGTCACCCACACAAATTTAGAAGAACAGCGTTATACTTAGAACTGTAATTCTGTAACGAGTTACTCTTAAAATACTCTACAGATTAACTACAGCAACTGTTTATATAGCAAAAGCTTCGCCAGGAAGGAATGACAAGTAAAAGAAACTCACCAGGATATGGCTTGTATATAATTACTTCACTGAGTGTTCTACTATACATAAACCTATTAGTTTGTAGTAAGATGATGGTCCGATGTGAAGTAGTAACCATAAAGTATCTTTGCCTTAGCTATCGGAGACCATTAGCATGTTACATCACTAGCCAGAAAAACCTAAAGAAACCCTTGTTTTAGATACGAGTTGCATACAAAATTGCGAAAGTGTATTTTAATTTATTTTAGTCACTGTATGTAACTTCTATTAAGTAAATATTTCATAGAAAGTACAAGAAAAATTTCTTCCATATAAATATTCTAACAACGCATTTTTCGTTACCAAAAATTACGTTCCCTGTCATAGAAGAAGCCAGAAGGGAAGCGGGTCATTAACGGCCTACTGGGTACAGATTTATTTTGTTTCTTTTTTTTTCGGTATTAAACAAAGAACTCGAGCTTTAATCTTTTTCTTGTGTTGAATAAATGTTTTTAAAGAAACATATACCTGGTTTTTTGCTACATACATGGTACATCCACATCTGTGACCCAACATTGATACACAAACGGTGGGACATGCTCATGCCATTAAAATACAAGCGTAACCGACGGGTGGACCAAAACATTGGCTATATTGGTTAATAAACGTGACCCAGCGATGGGTCACACCTATGCTTTTACATTGAACAAGTGTAACCCACCGGTAGGTCACATCTATATCTTTATCAAGTACGCGTGACCTACTAGTAAGTCACACTTGTATTCTTAACGAATAATCACCGGTGTTTTTATGTCCAACAGGCATGACCCATCAAGGATCACATCTGTGTTTTTATTAAATGAGTGTGACCTACCGGTATGCCACACTTGCGTGCTTAACGAATACTCGAGTGTTTTTATGCCTAACAAGCGTGGCCCATCGGTGTATCATACTGTTCTTATCGCATTCACGTCATCCACCAGTGGGTCACTTGTGCCCTTAGCTAACAATCTTGACCCACCGGTGGGTCATGCTTGTTTTATCAAAAGATCGTAACCCACTGGTAAATCACACTTGTGTTTTTAACGAATAACAGTGACCCATCAGTAAATCACACCGTAGTTTTATACCAAACGAACGTGACCCACTGGTATTTTTATCGAAGAATTGTAACGCACTGGTAGGTTACAGTTATGTTTTTGACAAATAAGCATGACCGACAAATCAGTCATGCCCATATTTATCAAATAAACATGAGCAACTTCGCCAAACAATCCCTTACTTTACCATCATACTTTCCTAACTTGTGTCGGGGTTTGAAGCCTCTATAACTATGTACCTGGTGCGGATGGAATTTCATCTTCATCGACATGTCTTGCATCTATTGTTTCATGAATCTTTAAAAATAACGTAATTTTTGTGACCGGTTTGATTAAATCCATTTCTCGGAATATATGCCTTACAAATACTACGTTCGTCAAGTATGGCTGTTCTATATATAGGGCATCTGGCGTATTTTATTTTAAATCAATCAATAAGTAATCGAGAGGTTTGCATGCCATGATAAATTCCAAAAAAATTTAGATTTTCCTGTACCATCTGTCTAAGGATGGTTTATCTGAACCCTGTCAAAATTTGACTCGACACTTAATAAAGCGTGTGGTAACACGACGACCTAGATTTTAGAAGTGATGTGGTAAACCTCTTAAGGCTATATATATATTATATATATATATATATATATATATATATATATGGGAATACATTAAAGAACGTCTATATGTCACATCTCCTACTACAAAAGAAGATATGGAAGATAGGATACGAGGCACTCGTGGAACGAGAACACTGGAGACGCTGAGAAACGTACGGGAAAACATAATAAAGCGTATGCATCCAGCACGATGCAGACCGTTTCGAACATATTTTAAAAAGAACTCTTTACTAACTTTTGAATTATCCAAGGCCTAGAAAATATTCGCTTATTTTATATTACTATGATCACGGAATATATTTTCTGTTGAAGTTAATTTATATTTATGTTAGTGTTTAGTATTTAATGCAATTTTTTGTCTATCTTGTTTTAAAATTTCATGGCTACCGCAAATCACAAGAAAAACCATTGAAATATTGAATAATACAGAAAAATCAAAATACCTCAAAACAGTGTAAAAATATACAGGGTGTTCTATTTCAGAAAAGTAATACTTTTGAATTTCAAATTTCGCAGGTTTGAACATATATTTTGAACACTCAGCTTAAGCTTGGTCTTTTCTTGGTCCAAATACAAAAATTTTGCTAACAAAGTGTAAGATATATACGTCTGACGTATGAAGTCCTATATCTATCTTCAATCATTTACGAAATAGTTGACAGACCATTTCGACACTTTGACATGCTGTAAAGTCTAAACCTTAAGACATCAAGAAAAACGGTTTCCACATTCCTTCTAACACGGAATTTATTGAAAAATCCTTGTTAGAAGATTAGATGTTTTTGTATTTGTCAATCGATAGCTTATGAAAAACTAAGATAGGAAGGTGCAAACCGTTTGTCTTGATCTAATTGTCCTGATATTCTTTTGTTTTTAACTAGCAACAAACGTCAAAATGGTTGACGAAAAATACAAAATTTTGATACTGTTGTCATTACTGGAAACAACACGTTTCTGCAACCGCCGCAGTTAAAAAATATGCGAAGTGGAAGGAATAGTGAACATTCGTACGGCGCAGCGCTGGTTTCAAAAATTTACTGGAGGAGATACAAGTCTCAAGGGGAAACAAAGTTCTGGTCGGCCCAACTCGTTAAGTAACGCTGAACTTCGAGATGTTGTAGCAAATGCATCTACATATACCCGTAAGTTGTCAGTATACCTTGGGTATTCCAAAGAAACCGTATGGCGCCATTTGCATCAACTTGGAAAATTCAATAGACTCTGTAGAGAAGTTCCTTACGACTTAACGCCAGCAATAGCAGAAAGGCGAGTTCAGGTTAGTGATCAACTGCTTTCCAACCTTTGGGATGAACGTTTCTATGAAAACTGGATTTACTTCAATAATCCTAGCACAGAAAATCGGTGGATTACTGTTGGGAAACCTGTATTGCCGGTTCCCAAACGAAAAAGGTTCCAATAGAAGGTTATTCTTTGTGTATGGTGGAATTTTGAAGGGGTATTTATTCACTTTGTGTAATGGGTTTTCGAGGGTGGCAAGTGAAGCTTGCCCTCAACGATGTCCAACACAAAAATTAAGACTGTTTGGAAATGTATTTATTAATTTTACTTATAAGTTACGGTATTTCATTTGATGTCGGTGTCAACTCCTGGGCGGCATACGGAGGACATGTTCTTCGTTCCAGGGGTTAGAAAACGGATTTGGGCGCCACCCAAAAATAAACTATCGTTCAGATGGTCTTTGCGTCCACTTCTGAACGCCTACGGCTTCCCAAACGCCTGTGTCAAGTTTCCCAGTGGAGGATAAAATTCAGGGTCTAATCCTTATGATAGAAGATGTACCTAAAACTCAATTAATACGGACGGACGGCGGAAAGGAAAAGGAAAAAAACGAACCTTGAATTGGTTGCTGATGGACAGACGATTGATGCTAACCTTTACAGTCAACAGTTGGATAGGATGCATGATGCTCTAAGTCGGCGTTACTCTAGATTGATGCAAAAGGACGGGAAATTGTGCAACAAGACCACGCCAGACCTCATACTGCAGCTGAAGATCAAAAAATTAGGGAATAGAATTTGGAGCTTCCTCCTCGTTCAGTTTATAGCCCGGACCTTGTGCCTTCCGATTATCACTTATTCTGATCGATGGCACACTTCCTTCGTGGACGACATTTTACAAGTGTTGAGGAAGTTGAAGCTGCATGCCGAGAATTCTTTATCTTTTATAGGTCACCCTAATATATATATATATATATATATATATATATATATATATATATATATATATATATATATATATATATATATATATATATATTATATCTTCTTAAAACGGCTTCGCCAAAGGTACATATTAATCAGTACTCAGATGGTTACACATTCACTAATGATGTAAGTGGATTAGTTCCTATCATAATCCAAAAATTCCACTTTACGTTTATGTCGACAAATATTTTAATTTTCTTGGTAAAACCGTTGTGACGTAACAAGCGGGTACTAAAATGTTGTGACAGTAAAACCAAAGTGAGCTGGCTAAACTCAGTGCAGACCTATCCCAAGGTTCACAACTTAATAAAAAAGCACACTGGAACAGCTTCTCACATAAAATCAAAACTCAAAAATTAGATTTTATCTTCTTTTAAAGATTTCCTACCCTTAATTTTAATTTGAATTCATGTAGCATTTATTATCACACTTTCGAATTTTTTTTATGCATGTACGTGCGTGTGCGTATGGGTGCGCTTTTGTGTATCATATGCCTGTGCGTGGTGTGTGTGTGTGTGTGTGTGTGTGTGTGTGTGTGTGTGTGTGTGTGTGTTTGTGTTGTGAGTGAGTGAGTAAATGCGTGCGGAAGTTATTTTATCAGAGGTAATAGAAAACTAATATTAGAGAATTACAGCAATTATTATCTCTATTATAACGGGCATGTTTAACTTAAATATCTTCATGTACATAAAACTTATAATTCATGCCCTACGAAAGTAGTTACGCTAGTTAAAAAACTATGTATTTACGACATTTACGGTTTATATCAAAAGATAGATATGTTAATTTCTTTCACCGTATCATTGGTGGTGGTTGAGATGGTGGTTTTAATTATTCTGTTCCGCCTTAGCGGAAAGTTAGCAGGGTTTAAACGGTGTGTTTTAGTGGATCGGCGGGATAGGAAATCGGAAATTATTTAATTCCGGACTAAATTAGAAAACCGAAAATGTTGCAAACTGGATTTAAAGATAATTATTTTAAACGTAAAATCACGAAAAGTAGAGCCAAAGTAAGTTTCACTTGTCGTGTGTAATTTTTCACCAAGCATGTTTATTCTGCGTTGTAGGAGTGTCGGTGTGTGTAACTAAAACCATTCGTAGAACCAGGACAAGCCTCCCATCCTACTAGCTACTTCATGTGTTTGTGCGGGTGTAATGAAGTCACCTAGAGAACGAGGGCAATCATCCCATCCTTCTAGCTAGTTCGTGTATGCTTGGGTGTTTGCGAACGAGGCTACGTCCCGTCCGACCAACGAGTTTATAAAGCGATTTCGGGCTTGCTTTCCGTCTCCACGCTTTTTGAATTTTGTACAAATTCAAAGGATTGAGTCGGTGGCTACCCTTGTGACGTAAACGTTTTTTATTGGTGTTCTCGAGGTCGGTCCGCAACTAGTGGCAAGTTCGGTTGCAGAAATCTTTTGACGGTTTCTATTTTCAATAGAGGGGATTTAAAGAAATTAATTATGGACTATTTCTGCTCTGCACAATTAAAAATTTAGTTCTTAAATGTTTTTAATTTTATAACGTATGTCTCAAAAGTTTTGGAACAAAATATTATATTCAGTTTTATAATCAAATACGTTTTATTTAAACTTATAGCTATCAAACATAATTAATAGACCTATAATTAACAAAATTTGAAACTTGAATTAAATAAAGTGGTCCGTGATTTTAACAAGACGCAATTTTCTCGCATAAGGTCTTGGGCGACTGTAATATTTATTCTCTAATTTTTATGCAAATTCTCCGTCTTAACTGTTTTTCATTTTCAGCTTGCCATCCTCCATCATACACTTTTCTACTCAAAAGTGACCAAAATTCTTCTATTGGACGGGCCTGAGGTAGATTAGGGGATTGTCGTTTCGTGGGATGAATGGTATATTATGTTCTGAGCATTGAGGCAGTTCTGAGTTTCCCTGGTGTAAAAGCAAAAACATTATATCGTCTTCAGCATGATGTTCATTAATGAAATCATTCAGTTTAACCAGACAATTCTGAATATTGCGCTGACTATGCAGTGCTTCGCCTCTTACACGCCCCATTTAGACCTCGATTACCCTTAATGGATATCGCGCACCAGACTAATTGTGCCTTTTCTTTATATTTAAGATTATCTGGGCGGATGTTATCAGTAACCATCGTTACACTTAATTTTTAAGTTACTTAGAGTGAAATATTCATCATCAATAAAAATGACTTTGATGGCCGACAACATCGTGGTACCCGTGTCAACTGATTTGGCTTTTATTTTGGACATTTTCTTCTGTTTCGATATTTATGACCATTCCTAACCAACTTCCTCCAAACTGTATCTTTAGAAGTTCTATACTCTCTTGTTGATTTCTTGACCGACATTCCAACTCTATTTGTTGCTCTCCTTAAAATATTTGGATTTTCGAATATGCGAACTATTTCACGCTTAGGCATTTGCCCAAGTAGAATGTGAATACTTTTACGAAGATCTAATTTGTAATCCATTTTAGTACAACTGATTTCTAAAACCGAACTATCAAAGTCAAGACAAACCTTCAGAGAATTTTTGCTTCCAAAGTCAACCTAATATTTTATCATTCTCACGTCTTTGCATCCATTTGATTTTGAGTCAAAACATTAGCATAGCAGTGTGTTTGCATGCGTGCGTGCGTGTGAGTGCGCATGTGCATGCGTGCACGTGCGTGTGAGTGTGTGAGTGTGTGAGTGTGTGAGTGTGTGAGTGTGTGAGTGTGTGAGTGTGTGAGTGTGTGAGTGTGTGAGGTGTGTGGTGTGAGTGTGGGTGTGAGTGTGTGGTGTGAGTGTGTGAGTGTGTGAGTGTGTGAGTGTGTGAGTGTGTGAGTGTGTGGGTGTGAGTGTGGGTGTGAGTGTGTGAGTGTGTGGAGTGTGTGAGGTGTGTGGGTGTGTGAGTGTGTGAGTGTGAGTGAGTGTGTGAGTGTGTGAGTGTGTGAGTGTGTGAGTGTGTGAGTGTGTGAGGTGTGTGAGTGTGTGATATTGTGTGTGAGTGTGTGAGTGTGTGAGTGTGTGAGTGTGTGGTGTGTGAGTGTGTGAGTGTGTGAGTGTGTGAGTGTGTGAGTGTGAGTGTGTGAGGGTGTGAGTGTGTGAGTGTGTGGTGTGTGAGTGTGGTGTGAGTGTGTGAGTGTGTGAGTGTGTGAGTGTGTGAGTGTGTGAGGTGTGTGTGTGTGAGTGTGTGAGTGTGTGAGTGTGTGAGTGTGTGAGGTGTGAGTGTGAGTGTGAGTGTGTGAGTGTGTGAGGTGTGAGTGGTGTGAGTGTGTGAGTGTGTGAGTGTGTGAGTGTGAGTGTGAGTGTGTGAGGTGTGTGAGTGTGTGAGTGTGTGAGTGTGTGAGTGTGTGTGAGTGTGTGTGTGTGTGTGTGTGTGTGTGTGTGTGTGTGTGTGTGAGTGTGTGAGTGTGTGAGTGTGTGAGTGTGTGAGTGTGTGAGTGTGTGAGTGTGTGAGTGTGTGTGTGTGTGTGTGTGTGTGTGGTGTGTGGGTGTGTGAGTGCGTGAGTTTGTGAGTGTGTGAGTGTGTGTGTGTGAGTGTTAAATGACATTGAGAGGTATATGAGGCAGCTGATGTTTAATAAGGTCGGTGGTTTAGAAAAGAATGGAAATGTATTAGGTTTGTTACGGTTAACGAACCGATCACGAGTCATTTGTCGTTATCAAATATAAAGGTATCCAAACATGAATAATAGTTAATTATTTATTATATATATTTTATTTACTTACATGTTATATAAAATTAGATTTACAGTAAATGCCAAAGTGTACTTAATTTACAAATTTTGAAAATAATTAGGGTTAAACAAGTTACATATAATACAGCTATTATATTCGGGGGCCGCTACAATTATTACTTGCGTAATAATTGTAGGTATAACCGTTGCGTTTAGCATTACTATACTGAACGGTTTTGTATACAAAACTCTTACATTTCTGCACTTGCACTCGATTTATTTAGTTTACAGATTTTGTATACTAAAAGGATAGTTTAGCTTTGCGTGTTTCTTTTTCAGTTTGATTATGGTGTACATACATTTCACAGTAACCATACATTTCATCGTTTCATAACTACTTATAAAAATAATTATTTCCTGAATTTATAAATATGTGTTTGAAAAAATAAATATTGATTACTTTGCTAGGATTTGGTCCAATAAATATTTTACAACTTATTCCTACGATTTATTTACAAAAAAAGTGTACGGATAATGGAGAAACTGGACGTCAACCTGAGCCTATGTTTATCGCCCATTATTTAGATCCATAATTCGTATTATGATAAAAAAGAACCTACGACCTCGCCGACTAAAACAAAGAGCACAGCGGCAAAATTTTGTTTTGAAAGCGTGAGTAGCTTTTTTCGGGAGATTACTCATATTTATGTAGACTGCGCCATTCGTATTGTTAGCGTTACCAGCGACGAATCAAGCGTAATAATGTCAATATTGTTTTCTATTTATGCAGTATTAGGAATGCTAAAATAAACTAAAATGGTTTCTAATATTTCGTTGCTAACTTCAATCACTAAACACTAATACTTATTAACCAGCAATTAATACATAAAAACATAATTAATTATACTTTTTACAGGTAGTACTTCAGTATGGTTAACAGTTTCATTCACAATAGAACGATATATAGTAGTATGTCATCCAATAAAAGGAAAAGTCTTATGTACAGAACGAAGGGCTAAAAGTATAATAGCAATAGTCAGTATTTTATGTATTGTATTAACCGCTACAACTCCATTTGAATATCAGTTGGCATTCCATGATGATTGTATTAAATTATGCGATGAAAAAGAGTTAGAAGTATTAAGTTCAAAAGAACACTACAAGCAGAATACCACAGACGTTGCCTTAATTTCCTCGTCGAGTAGAAGCCTTACCAATTGTAGTGAAGATAAACAAGACGCTAGTATTATTCCTGTAAACGATGAATTATTACAATTGTTTAACAATTCCACTCAATTACTGTTTCGAGCTTTAGTTACTATTCAGTTATTAAATTCAACTTGCTGTGAAAAGAATTACACAATTACAACTGAAGGTACGTCATTTGGAAAGAATAGAATATACCAAAGTATGTTTTACTGGTTCTCAGCAATTGTATTCGCAATGCTTCCACTTGCACTTATTGCAACATTTAATTGTTTTTTAGTGCATTCAGTATACAAGTCGTACCAAAAAAGAAAAGTGATGACTAACTCCCAGGTATGTAACCATATAAGTACGATTCTTTCAATTTTAGCTGTACGAAATTGTGCAATTATCAATATCTATTTCCACTTGCAGGAACAAAGATCTCAAACCCAAGAGAGCAGAATAACAGTTCTACTTATTGCAATCGTAGTTTTATTTTTAATCTGCCAAATACCTACAGCATCAGTTTTAATTTACGCTGCGTTAGTGGGCGAAGAAGATCCAAGCACGGAGGATATAAAAGCTGGTTAGTGATAGTGAAAACGGTTAACATTTTTTAAACAAATTGTTATTACAGGTTTGGGAAATATATTCAACTCTTTATTAACACTAAACGCATCCTGTAATTTCATTCTGTATTGCCTTCTTTCCGATAAGTATAGAAGAACATGCAAGGCATTATTCTTCCATCGTGATTTAAATCGACAGGACTCTCTTTTCAAGTCTAGCAAATACTCTTTTAGAATGAGTGAAAGGAAATTATTAAAAAGAGGAAAAAGTAACTACGCTTGTACTCCAAGAAATTTGGAGGTAACTATTTATATATTTAATCAGAGAAAATATGTTAACACCTACAACATAAAACTGCCAAAGTTTAAATAGAAGTGCCCTTCTTCCGTTTGGCTTTACGTACAATCGGTAATTGTTTTATTTTTAACTTTCCTGTTAGTAATATTGGCAATAGGGAACGTTCAAAGAAAATTATATAACAACAGTACACTGCAAAATCCAAAAGCACGTTACATTGAAGCAATATTTATTAAAAAAAAAAATTCTTCTTTCTGTATGCTAGAGATAATTAAAAAATCAAATTTCATTACACGGCTTGGAACGGTTCTGACGTCAGACCGTATGATTTCTTTTTCAGTTGTTCATGAGGAAAAAATATAAAAACAGTTCGAACACGTAACTTAACAACACAAATAAAACTCCAATGAACCATTTTTGCATGGAAACGTGTAAATCCTACGGCGACGTCAGCACTTTTACAAAAGCTCTATAAGGGTCGTCGCTTAATACACAAGAAATCATTTTTAAGGCGTCGTACTTCGTATAGCTTAACATTTTTCTGTAATAAAAAGTATGTGCAAGTTCCCTACTTTAATTAGGTACAATAGATCCTAACCAATTGTTGATATATATATATATATATATATATATATATATACAGGGTGACAGAAAAAGTGACATGCATAGTTCCACGCGATAGAGGACACTAAAATAAGGACAAAAGTTCCTATGAACTTAGGTCCGCAACGCCTTCGTTTAAAAGATATAGGGTGTTGAAGTTTAATTATTTTTTTTGCGGACGAAATTTTGTATACAGGGGCTTTTTATCACGCAGAATTCAAATATGACCTTTGTTCTTTTATTACTGATAGAGGGCGCCACATACAGGTTTACATCTTGTTTGAATCGGTCCTAACTTTTTTCCTTACACTGTATATCATTTTCGACTGGAAAAATTGGTTTTTCCATCTTTTCTGCTTCAGAATGGTATACCTTATTGAAGTCGCTAGGACCAACGGTTTACGAATGCATCCGATGCATGCAAATTTGACCGAGCTTCTCGGGGCTCAAAGAGCACACATTTTTTCGATTTTTTTAATGTCAGGGTTGAATACATTAAACAGGGTATTTGGAAAGATATGAATTGTTTTATGTTGAAATTGTACTCATTTCAATGCCCTGTAGAACAATACACTCTGTAGAAATGAATTATCTGTTGGCCAGTTGTCTTTCAGAATATTGTCTAGTATCGTTACCCACCATTATTCATTTAGATACTTGGGGTTTGTGTACAGGGTGGCTCAAAACTCGGATGTCATTTTCTTCCTTAACTCAAATAGAACGCCCTGTATTTTTTATCACTATCAAAGTCCTCTGGTACTTCTCTTTAATTTTAGTCAGAGGTTCCGTGTATCTAACGTGAGTAGTTATCGAGATATTTCCAGATATTTGGTGAATTTGATACAAAATCTAGGATTACGATGTTTATCTGGTCGTCATTGTGTTTGACAGATAAATTTGACAACAATAACGAAGGAATAAATAATAAAAAGAAAATAAGAACATTAAATTAATCATATTAGGTGTTCGAAGTGACCTCCGCCAACATCAATACAATGTTGAAGTCGATTTTCGAATGCCCGACTCATATTTCGCAATATTGTAAGATCAACACTCTTGAATGCTTCTGTAATTCTGACCTTCATGTTTTCTTTTGTCGTTGGTGGGTCATTATACCCCATACTCCTTATATAACCCCACAAGAAAAAATCCACTTTAGTTAGATCTGGTGATCGAGCTGGCCAATGTTTAGGTCCTCCTCTGCCTATCCATCTTTGATGGAAATAATTATTCAGATAGTCCTTGATAGGACCTGTGTTATGAACCGGTGCGCCATCATGTAGCAGCCACATGCGTTGCCGAATGTCGAGGGGCACTTCTTGAAGAAGAACTGGTAAATGATTTTGAAGAAACTGTAAATAAACAGTACCATTCAGCGTTTCTTCAAAAAAGTGTGGCCCTATTATACGATTTCCCAAAACTCTACCCCAAACATTCAACAACCATCTTGTTTGGCTGTGTGTTCGTATCAAATGTGAGTTAGACGTCTGGTAATAGTGAACATTGTGTCGGTTAACTCCTCCATTTTTCGAAAATGTTGCCACATCCCCAAACAAAACAAAATCAAAGAAAAATGGTTCTTCGTCGATTTTCGATTTTGCCCATTGACAAAATTTTACTCTGCTTTGGAAATCGTTTACAATTAGTTCCTGATGTAGTTGGACATGGAAAGGATGCATTTTATGTAATGACAAGGTTCGTTGAACCGTACCATGGCTAATGCCTTTTTGAGATGAAATCTTTCGTATACTGGTATGCGGGTCTTCTGTAACGCTCAGCAACACTTTGAGTTGGTTGTCTTCCGTTATTGCATGTTCTCCTGCTTCTCTCTTGTGATAGTTAACCGATCCGGTACGGTCAAAACGATCCAACAATTTTCTCAAACTAACATTACTCGGTTGTCTCCGGTCTGGAAATCTTTCACGATATACTCTTGACGCCAATAAACAGTTTTTAGTGCATTCACAAAGTATCCAAATCATGTCAGTCATTTCACGACTGGAAAATTGTTCACCATTCATCTTGTAGCTACTTTTCACTTCAACTGTATTGAAACAGAGAAATAAATTGAACGAATAACTGAGCGAAACACTACAGTGAAACCTGTCGAACTGACAGATATGTCAAATATAAAAACTACTTGATAATAATACAAAAACTTCATGATAATTACTTTCAAACAGCGAATTGCAATGAATATCTGGAAATATCTCGATAACTACTCACATTAGGTAAAGGGAACCTCTGACAAAAATTAAAGAGGAGTACCAGAGGACTTTGATAGTGATAAAAAATATAGGGTGTTCCATTTGAGTTAAGGAAGAAAATGACACATCCGAGTTTTGAGCCACCTTGTATACAAACCCCAATTATCTAAATCGCGTAGCGATACTAGAGAATATTCTGAAAGACAACTGACCAACAGATAATTCATTTCAACAAAGTGTATTGTTCTACAGGGCATTGAAATGGGTACAATTTCAAGACAAAACAATCCATATCTTTCCAAATACCCTGTATAATGTATTCAACCCCGACATTAAAAAATCGAAAACATTTGTGGGCTTTCTGAATTTGAAATAATATACAAGGATTCCCATTTAAAAAACAAAAGTTAGATTCATATCTGAATTTTGGAACATCCTGTATAGTTCAAAATAAATTTAAATAATGCACTGTTACTTCCTCTGACCTTTTGTTTGAAAACTTTTTAATATCTATGGAACCAAAGGAGTTATCGAACTTTGCATCTTGGTTGGTGATATATATATATATATATATATATATATATATATATATATATATATATATATATATATATATATATATATATATATATATATATATATATATATATACTTACGTTAAGTCGACATAAAATCAGCTCTAGAATCTGCAGTTTTCTTTTGTGAAAAAAGTTTGGATATATATATATATATATATGCGATTTTTCATGGTCTAAGGACATTTTATTAATTTGAAAATTAAATCATTGATATCTCAAGTGGCGATAGCCTCTTTTTCGACCATAACTAAAAACAGAAACTTCTCAAATACTTTGTGGCAAAGTCATGCTGACAAAAACGAGATAAATTTTAATAAACTTAATATGGTTCTGAAAGTAAAAGTGATGTTTTTTTGAAATACGACGATGTTTAGAAAGTAAATCTTACGGAAGTTAATTTTAGATAGGTTGTAAAACGTTGAAATATTGATTAGACCTTGGCAATGAATCCTAGTTAACATAAATAAACTTAAACTGTATGTTTTTGTTTGAAATTGTGCTCCTACCAACTTTCTGTTTCAATAATCAACAAACGTGCTTTTTAAGTTTGATTGCAATAGCAGCAACAGCAGACTGGGGTCACTAGAAATAATTTTAATTAAAAAAAATAATCTTACGGATTTTTTAATTTTGCGACTGCCTAACTGGTCCGTAGAGGACATAGTTATTGCTCTGGACTTCTCATCGCCTACCTCGTTAAAAGTGAGTCTATTCTTACGAAAGGCCTCTGTCTAGCAGCAGATTAACAGAGATACGGAAATTAAGCACTCTAATCCATATCCCGGTTTTGTCACCGTTTTGTTTGGAATCGGTCGTATATCACTGCGAAGAGCCTCTCTTCATGGTGAGCTCCCATCGCTCCCATTCCCCCCTCTGTTTAACATTTTCATTCCGGTTGCGCAGCATCAGGATTTGCCCTGTGTAATTTTAAGATATAGCGTTAATTAACAAAAAACGCTGCCTGCGCAGTACGTATTTTTTTCCAGCAAACTTTATGCCAACTGTAAACTGTTATAATAATTTTCCATGCACAGAGAGTGACCATTGTTTAATTCTCCCTCCATCAAGTGAAAAACTACTTTCTCTGCGAATCACTTTCCACCAATCGCGTCAAGCTGCCCACTATATACTGCGAACTTCAGCACTAACCCACTCGGAACAGTGAGCAGGTATAACTTCAGCCCTTATTTATTACCTAAAAGACCTTTACACAGTACCAGGAACTCATCTAGCGGATTCATACAAAAATGTAAACATCGCAATATAAGGAGGTATAGATTACGACTCATTTACGTGAAAAAGCTAGTTATACTAAAAAGTCTAAGAGATTTCCAATAATCATGAATTCTATTCAATTTGGTAGTGCCCATGTGGAAGGTGAGTCTCATAAAAATAATTAGTTCGCAGACCGTGACGTCCTTCCGTTGTACACACAGCATACCGATTAACAATATAATCCACAATTTTGTTGTCAAACAGCATTCTGAAATAACCATATGGCTGACCACCTTCTGGGGTTCTACCGATAACCCACTATTCTTTGTGAATAAAATGTTTTCCAGGAGTCAATCACTTCATTAGTACCGGCGTCATCCATGCCTTCCTCGACTATTGTGAAATCCGCTGAAATTAATATTTACATAAGTAACATAAGTATTTAAATAAGTAATAAGTTGGGATCACTTAAAACACTATGGACTTAAGTAACTTTTCCTCTTTATCCTCCTCATCGACCCACTTATGGCCAGTGTTATCAAAATCTTCACTTTCCTTATCCGAGTCATACACGTGCAACTATAGAAGTTAACCGTCGACTGTATGTGAACGAGAATTTGTCCACTTTACTTGCGTGGCTAATTCATCCTGAATCACTGAAACTGGTGAAGCACCAAACGCTCTAGCGCGTAGATTGTATATAGTAAGTGGTATACTAAAGTTGTATTCTATCGGCACATCCGATGGAGAATAAGCCACTTGTAAACATTTCTCCTTGAGAATTGGCAAGAGACGTACAAGATTCCCGAATTTGAACCTTGTAACTATTTATATCGCTATAACGCTTTTCATCCCTTCCTTTTTCACAGTTGGGTGAAAAGAGGTAAAGTCCAGCAGTACTATCATTGTGGCTGTAGAACAAGTTCTCATGGTTACTGTGATACACAAACCACAGTTGTTTCTGAACTGTTATTTCCCACACTTTCGGTAACTATATTACATAGGGGACCGTAGATATGGCAATCGTTTCAGATAACCACTTTGTTATTTTTGGAGCTAAGCCTCCGTTTCATTCCAGTAGTTTTCTGCATACCTGGGTTGACATTGCTGCATTTTATACCAGTTTTCTCCAATATCAGTTCCACGTTGACATTTGGTCAAAAGTGTTCCCCAGCATAGAAACCCTTATATGCAGTATCTTGTAAAAGGCACCACCACTGTCTAGGAAAGATTTATGCTACAACGTTGAGTAATTCACAAAACCGTTTGCAACTGTTTTGATACTATAGTGTTTCCTCAGATTATAATGGATAGGTTGCCAACGCACCTCTGCATATCGAATGCTCTGATTGTCAGCAGAGTTTATCAATCGCCGGCCACAAGTGACAAAAATGAGGTTAACAACAGCCTTCTTTGAGAGCATCTTTTATCAGTCACCACTATAACCGACCCTGTCAAATCTTGCTCTAATTAGTCTGCTCTTTAATATAGATCGTGTTAAATACATAGGGTCGTGATTGTTAATTTGTTTTTTAGTAAGCACGCTATTGGGAGTAAAGTGAGTGGCGGGTTTGCTAGAACCTCGTTTCTTAGGAATTAGTCGAGAACCTTTTCCATTCTCTTCAACAAGCACGTGTCAAGTGTGGCTTCACTTTTAGACCACATACATACGCTTATACAGCTCAAGTAGGTCGGCCAAGCCACCTGATCCTTTAGGTATTAAAACCACATTGACCTCCTGCCACGTTTTTGGTACATTCTCAGCTACTTCTTGTAGATGTGATGGAAAATACCACCTACACGAGGTGACTTGAAGTGTTTAAAGGGTATCAAGGCTCATTCAATCAATTATTGTGTGAAAAGTTTTGCGGCCTCGCTTTTGACTCTGGAGTGAGGTCTTTTATGATACTCTACTTCCGTTGTTTCTGCTGATACCGCTATTTGGTAAGCGCCTGAAAAGTCTATCCGCAATAAGAGCTCAATTGTTTCACTTGTGCTTTCCATGTATTTTCCATGGCCCTTCTGCCATTTGGCTTTAATAAAAACTTCGTGTTTCTATTAGGACAATAATGATTTGTAGGACAATTGGCTTCACATACTTTGTGTTTTCATCTGTTTAGAGCATTTGCGACTACTTTTAAGTTCTCTTTAGTATGTACAGTTTGGTGGATCTTTTCAACGTTAGACTGATGTGCTCCTCATATGAAGACCAATCAATTAGTTACAGCACCCTAACGCTTACTGTTTGCAGTCGGAGAGTGAGGCTTCACTTGAGACGTACTAGTTGATTATGTTTGTTCCAATTAGTGAAGACGAAAGAGTGCGCATTGGCGTCGACGCCGAGCAGGAGGTTGATGTTCCTCCGTTTGTCATGGTCGATGAGGAGTTTCGCATTTCCACTGCGACAAGATAACTAGAAACGTTTACTGACGTTTTGGGAGTACTTCGACTCTAGAGACTTCGATTCCCTAGCAGTATTTAATTCACCATTATCAGAGGCCAGTCTACTCGCCAGCCCCCTGTAGAGATATGGGTATTGAATGAGCGCAATTGCCACGTTGGTCATGGCTTGTGTCTCCACTATCTTGTGCCTTCGTTGACATTCTCTTTGGCTTTCTTTTTTCTGCACTGAGAGCCACTTGTACCAAGGTGGTAAACTTTAGGGCAACTAGTTTCTACGGGTGTTGCTGATTTTGGCTTCTTCTTAGAGTCCACATCAAGTTTCATAAAACTTTTAGACTTGATTGCGGTTTGCTCAAACTTCTAGCTGGCCCTAAAGTCCTTACCTTCCAAGTTTTTTGATGAGGGATAGTCTACTCGTATTGTTAAAAAACAATAACTTTCTCCTGCTCCCATCTGAATATACTCCATTAACTCGTGCTTAACCCGTCATTCTGCTTTTGTACGTGCTTTACGATGAGCTTTCTGTCTTTTGCCCAGAGCTTTTCTAGGTCCTTAATCCACGTGTTTTATTAGCCATTTGGTTTGTATGGTGCATTCGGCTGCATATGCTTTGTGTATTCGTCTGTTTAGATTGTTTGAAGACATTTTTATGTCTTCTATAGTATATATAGTTCGGTGGATCTCTTCAACGTTAGAGTGATACTGATATACTCCTCATATGAACACCAGTCAATTAGTTGCGGAACCCTAATGTTTACTGTTTTTCTACATGTGGCCTTTACCTCGAACATTATATGCACGTGGACTAAAAGTCAGGCCTCACTTGAGACGTGCTAGTTGATTATGTTTGATCCAATTAGTGGAGTCGAAAGAAGGCGCATTGGCGTCACAGCCAAGGACGAGGTTGATGTTCCTCCGTTTGCCGTGGGCGGTGGGGAGGTTTTATCTCTAATGTAGGACCCTCTACCGAGTCTCCAGTGTTAGCATTTCCACCACGAGATGATAACTGGAAATTAATAGTGTTAATGGAACGTGCTTTACTGACGTTTTAGGAGCATTACCGCTCTAGAGACTTCGGTTCCCTTGCAGTATTTAACTCACCATTATAAGAGGCCAGTCTACTGTCCAGCCCCCTGTAGGCTTGTTGGTGGTTTGCCCGAACTTGTAACTGACCCTAAAGTCCTTACCTTCAAAGTTTTTCATCAGGGGTAATCTACTGTCATTGTTAAGACAACAATAGCTTTCTCCTACTCCCATCTGAACATACGCCATTCACTCGTGTTTAGGCCATCATTCTGCTTTTGTACATGCTTTACGATGAGCTTAGTTAGCTCGACTTTGCTGTCCGGGATGTAGACATGTACAATAGTCGCCTGCGATATGTCTTCTCTATAGTACGTAGTATTGCGTTTGACGCTGGCACCACAGCCTTGAACCACTCGACGGTAGCCTCCTCGACGCAGGTAACCAGCATCCAACCCAACTTAAAGGTTAAACCAAAGAATTAGGGACGTACCGTTCCCTTGTCGGTTCAAGAGAGGTTTGAAGATACCTTTTGAAACTTATTGAGCCCTTTTTCGTAAGGTTTACCTTAGGGTACTTTTGGTGTGGGATGCCCACTTTTTTCTTTACACAACCTACTGAAAGGCGGTGGAAGAGCTAATCGGGTTCTATGATTGTCGTCCCACTTGAACCAGTCAATTCCTGTCGCTGCTGCTTTCTCTTTATAGCAGCCTCAGATGTGATTTTGTCGAACATGAATTTTTTCTTCCCTTAACTTTCTGTCTTAAGTCTCATCATCGATTCTCTTTTGTTAACTCGTTTATACTTGTTGAACGTTAATGTTTAGTTAAGTTTGTTTTTTGTTACATTCTTGTTCAATGGATTTTTGGAGAATTTATGTAAATTGTAGATTTTGTAGGTTTCTATTCGATTTTAAACTATCACAAGTTGATAATAAAATACTTATCTTTTTTGGGATTTTTTAATGGTGTACTTTAAATTATACAATCTAAACGTTTCGATAACACTTACAGTTATCTTCGTCAGTAGTAAAAATTGTTAAAGATGTAGTAAACAATTTTGTCAAATTTGAAAAATTAAAACATAAACATGTTTATGTTTTAATTAACATAAACATAATCCAATTCACAGCTGTGCACTAGACAGCAACCTACAATTCAGTACCAGATCTTATGTGCCAAGATATAGATCCGAGTTGGTCTAACAACGATTCAAGATCTTTATTTAATTTTTCGTAAATAACCAAAATAAAAACTTGTTTGTACTTGTCAAAATCCAGATTAGTCAACTTCTTTAACCAAATCATCAGGTTGCTCCACTGCTGAATGAACGGTCAAACTTTTGAAAACAAAACTTACTTAACTGATCTTCCTTGGTACAAGCATATTTCATATGCAGCTACTGTCCTTCCTTTTTGAAGGTACCTAACAAATCAGCCCTAATCGTAACACCATGTAGAAGACAGATGATGACATTTTGCTATGATCGTTTCCTTATTCCCAGACTGTACCGATTACGAAACTCACCACCTTCTTGTTACTAATAAAACAGAAGTTCAACGTACATATCCAGTTCAATACGACACAAAAAGAGAACATTGTAACAGTGAGATGGTCATCTATTGCATGGTCCGCTATTACATCATAACGAGACATTGACTGGAAAACTAAATTCAAACTGTTTAGACCTTATGGAAAGGGCTGCAATACTAGGAATCACAAAAAAAAGGAAAGTTCCTAACATTGAAATTACTCGAAGAGCGGAATAATCATCTATTCGAGATAATTACCATCTGAACTAAAGGTGGGCGATATAATTTGGATCAGATGGAACAGTTAGTTGATTGAAACCGTGGGGAATACAAACGCAACGGAAAAATCTTCCTACGATTGTACTAATAATATACAGAGAATAAGAGGGAATTGAGTACAAAGTCCAAGGTACATAATGCTGGGCCATTTTAGACTTACACCCTGTATCCATCTTTTACAGATGATAATAGTGCCACAATTTTAATAAACAGAAACGTAAAAAATGCAAACGTGAAAACAATCGCGACCGCGAACGCGAGCCGGAACGCAAACTCAAACTCGAACGCGAATGCGAAAGCGAATGTAACCGCAAACCCAAACGCAAATGCAAATTGCAAAAGGTTTCACCAATCTCCTCATAAATTATGATAAATCATAATTTAATCTGGCGATTCAGTGTCGTAGCCAACGAATATATATGCTTCTAATATCTTTATGATATTATGGACTGAAGAGGGTCCTATTAGTACCCGTTATAACATAACACCATTTGGATGGTGGTGATAAAGGTAATCGTAAATGTAAACGTAAAGAGTTAACTTGAACGGGAACCCGAAAGGCGAATGCAAGCGGGAAAGCGACCGCGAATGCGAACACGATCGCAAACTCGAACTCAAACGCCAACGCGAACTCGAACGCGAACTCGATCGCGGCCACGACAGCGACCCGAACCCCAACGCAAGCTCGAATTGGAGCTCGAACTGGAGCGCGAACTCGAATGCAAAAGCGAACGCGACAACGAACGCTAACGCAAATGTAAACTCAAACGCAAACACAAATGCATTCGTAATCGTAAACTCAAACCCAAACGCAACCGTAAATCGACTCATCTTTATAATATATGGACTGAAGAGAGTCATATTGGCACTCGTTATAACAGAACAGCATTGTATGGCGGTGATAAAGATAAACGTAAACGTGAACGTGAACGTAAACGTGAACGTAAACGTGAACGTAAACGTGAACGTAAACGTGAACGTAAACGTGAACGTAAACGTGAACGTAAACGTGAACGTAAACGTTAACGTAAACGTGAAGAACGTGAACGTAAACGTGAACGTAAACGTGAACGTAAACGTGAACGTAAACGTGAACGTAAACGTGAACGTAAACGTGAACGTAAACGCGAACGTAAACGCGAACGTAAACGTGAACGTAAACGTGAACGTAAACGTGAACGTAAACGTGAACGTAAACGTGAACGTAAACGTGAACGTAAACGTGAACGTAAACGTGAACGTAAACGTGAACGTAAACGTGAACGTAAACGTGAACGTAAACGTGAACGTAAACGTGAACGTAAACGTGAACGTAAACGTAAACGTGAACGTGAACGTAAACGTGAACGTAAACGTGAACGTAAACGTGAACGTAAACGTGAACGTAAACGTGAACGTAAACGTGAACGTAAACGTGAACGTAAACGTGAACGTAAACGTGAACGTAAACGTGAACGTAAACGTGAACGTAAACGTGAACGTAAACGTGAACGTAAACGTGAACGTAAACGTGAACGTAAACGTGAACGTAAACGTGAACGTAAACGTGAACGTAAACGTGAACGTAAACGTGAACGTAAACGTGAACGTAAACGTGAACGTAAACGTGAACGTAAACGTGAACGTAAACGTGATCGTAGACGTGAACGTAAACGTGAACGTAAACGCGAACGTAAACGCGAACGTAAACGCGAACGTAAACGCGAACGTAAACGCGAACGTAAACGCGAACGTAAACGCGAACGTAAACGCGAACGTAAACGCGAACGTAAACGTGAAAATAAACGTGAATGTAAACGTGAACGTAAACATAAACGTAAACGCGAACGTAAACATGAACGTAAACGCGAATTCGAAAGCGGGCGCGAACGCCAACACAAACGCATTGGTAAACGTACACACATACGCAAATCTAAACGCAAATGTAAATTGGGAGACGTCTCACCAACCTTATCATAAATTATAGTAAATCAAACCTATCTGGCAAGAATAAATTCGGACTCTGAAGAATCATATTACGAACCAGATCAGAAAAAGAAGAATTACAGCTTCACACCTACATTAGAAAATTATCAATCGGAGATGAAGATTGTAGTACATTTCAGCAAAAAGCGCGAGGTCTGTTTATTGGACACAACACCAACGTTGAAAATGGTAAACTGTAGTCAATTTTGTGAAATCAACATCAAAAAATGGCAAAGAATTTGTGTTTTCAGAAAACATTATCGGCACCTTCAATATTTCTTATATGATACAGCTGGTCAATCCTCTAACACTTCTTAGAAGAGAAGTTAATGTTAATGTGAATTTAGCGAATTCCAAACAAAAATTGTTAAAAATATAGCTGTGTCGGTACACTCAAAATGTACATCTATAATAAAACCTTAAGAAACAACCTAAAATTATTCACTAAGAGTTAAGTCTTCTACTCGTTGGTTTTTAAACAAAAACGAATGGTTTCTTTTATGTGAATACTTTTTTGTTACATTAATTACCTCTCAAAATGTATGAATGGAATTAAAAATTAACTATAAACTTGTTGACTCCATTCGCGGAAAAATAGGGTCAGCTATAAATTTTTTTCTTAGGAACATTGCTCTATTGTGCATTTTTTTGAACGAATTTGTAACAAATAATAGGGCACATGTGTTTTGTACATTTAATATAAGAGAAAATATGAATAATAAGTTAAAAATATCCGCATCGGGGCTGATTAGCCCCCTATTCGCTAATACGTTGCAGACATAAGGAAGTTATGTATTGATCACATCAGATTTTTTGTTTATTCTACTTTACGACAACTGTGGTAGATCAGAACATTCGAGATATTGCCATTTCACAAAAGCTTGGTCTGTTGCCAATTAGCTCTTAAAAATAGGAAACTAACGCTATCCAATGTTCAGCAACCGTGATGGAAGATACATGACCTTTTAAATTTAAATATTATTCTAAATTGGAAGTAGTAATATCCAATAGACACAGATAATTGACGAAATCATTTTACTGCAAATTTCGAAAGAATGTTGCTTGTAACACCCCTACGCCTAATTCTGTAACAAATAAGTCCCATTGGACATATTTTCTGGAGCACCATCTATGTGCATTGCGATATATGAACGTTTTTGTCAATAAATGCACTCTAATGCCCACAGCGATCGTAACTATTTTAGTTTATTAAAATTGGCGGGTTTGAACACGACAAGTTTGTAAAATTTTCTCACGTCAACATTACAAGGTTCGTCACCGCTATTGTTACACTGGTCGTACGGATTAGGGAACAAGGGAAAAGGAATAAAAAATGTTTAATTTAGATTCCCACACTAGGAGTCGAAGTGAATTGCAAAGGCCGTCATACAAAACATCGTCGCTTTAGTTTGCTTAACTTTTTCCAAAAAATGATAATAGATGCATAAGAAAAATAATAAAATGGCTACTTAGACAATGATAAAATATTTAAAACATTTTCTGAAAAGTTTTTGAAATAACTGCAATCATAACAGTTATTCGAGTTAAAAGATAATGATTTTATTGATATAATATTGCATGTATTTTATAAATATCGCCGATATCGTTATGTGTGTTGCATATAATCGGTCAATTGATTAAGACATTTGTGCAATGATCCCACAATTATTATAATTACATAACAATACCATGAAATACTTTAATTATATTTATTTTATTTTCAGACATACAGTTTGAACACCATTCCCCGGTGTAAGTCATTAATGCAACGACCACTTGGAAAAGCAAAATCAACTGACTTAATTACTTAATGTTCTATTTAAGATAGAATAGACTAATTAGAAGTACTTAAACTATTTGTATTTTATGTTTAAAAATTGAAAACTTTGTACCTATTTAAAATATTGATTGTAATTTTAAGATAGAATCTAGTTATATACAATTTTAAATAAAAGTTTAATTTGTGTTTTTATATTAAAAGTAATGCCTAACAGTGAACTATATTTTATTCACACTAATTATCACGATTATAAGAGCACCTCTAATTTAGGTAAATTTATTCAAACCTCGACTAACTTAAAACAGAAGACATTTGTGAATAAAGTTACATTAATTTTAAGGTTGTTAACTAGTTAATTCAAGTAGCAACAAAATATAAAGGCAAAACAAATCATAAAATGGAGGCAACCCTTCTGAAGTGTACAATTACCACAATAGTATGTTAGTAAGCGAATTTTTAGCTTTGAAAATATGCTTGTACTTGCACTGATTATAGGAAAGATTAGCACCCGTCGTACAGTTTCCATATTTTTTTTTTCAATAAATTGATCAATAACTGCAAGGATATCATCCGGCAGTAGCACCCATAATTAATTTTCAGGATAAAAGTTACATAATGATAAGTATTTTTCTCGAAGATGGAATTTGTACGAATCTGACCCATGAATAAGGGGGGAGGGGCAGTTTCATACAGAACTCGGTACAAGATACATATTCAGACTTCAACGGGGCTGTTCTTACAAACATTAAAACAGACAATATTATTTTAATCAGACAAATTTAAGCATATTAAAAACAAACAATGCTTTAAAATTAAAAGCCTTTTTTTACTTCCGGATAACAAAAAATAAAATCGTCATATGAAAAATAAAAATATATCTGATGTGGAACAACAATTGACCTTCAAAGTGAAACTTAAAAGAAATTGAAAAATCTAAAAATAATAATTTTTTAAATCACTATGTTTTTACCTTTCAACCTACATATACATATGTACTTATAGAAGATTATACAATCACATTTTTTTTCACTAACGCTAAATCGGATTATTAGCTCATTTTGCAACGTTTGAGAAGGTTTCGGCAAGATTGGTCATAATGTCGTGTGTGGGTGTGGATCTGTGGGCGTGAAAGTGTAGGTGTGGGTATGGGTGTGGGTATGGGTGTGGGTGTGGGTATGGGTGTGGGTGTGTGGGGTGTGTGTGTTGTCTTGGAGTGAGTCAGTGTGTTACAGTGTGAGGGCTGGTAGTGCGTGCTGGTAATGTGTGAATGTGAGTGTTGGAGCGTGAAAGTGTGTGAGCGTGAGTGTCTGAGTGTGTGTGTGTGTGTGTGTGTGTGTGTGTGTGTGTGTGTGTGTGTGTGTGTGTGTGTGTGTGAGTGTGTGAATGTGTGCTGTGTGAGTGTGTGGTGTAGGTGTGAGTGTGTGTGTGAGTTTGTGAGTGTGTGGTGTGTGGAGTGTGAGTGTGTGGGATTGTGAGTGTGTGTGTGTGTGTGTGTGTGTGTGTGTGTGTGTGTGTGGAGTGTGAGTGTGAGGAGTGTGTGTGTGGTGTGTGTGTGGTGTGTGTGTGTGATGTGTGAGTGTGAGTGTGTGGTGTGGTGTGGAGTGTGTGGTGTGAGTGTGTGGAGGTGTGAGTGTGAGTGTGAATGTGTGACTGTGTGAGTGTGTGAGTGTGTGATGTGTGAGTGTGTGAGTGTGGAGTGTGTGTGTGTGATGTGTGGGTGTGTTGGTGTGTGAGTTGGAGTGTGTGAGTGTGTGGTGTGTGTGTGGGTGTGTGTGTGTGGTGTGTGGTGTGGAGGTGTGAGGTGGGTGTGGGTGTGTGGGGTGAGTGTGTGAGTGTGTGAGTGTGTGAGTTAGTGTGAGGTGTGTGGGTGTGGGTGTGAGTGTGTGAGGGTGTGAGGTGTGAGTGTGAGTGAGGTGTGAGTGTGTGTGGTGTGTGATGTGGTGTGGTGTGGTGTGTGTAAGTGTGTGAGGTGTGAGTGGAGGTGAGTTGAGAGTGTGAAATGTGTGAATGTAGTTGTGAGTGTGGAGTGTGTGGGTGTGATGTGAGGTGTGAGGTGAGTGTTAAGTGTGTGGGTGTGTGGTGGTGTGAGTGTGTGGAGTGGATGTGTGTGGAGTGGAGTTGTCTAAATGTAATTTAAATGGGTGTTATGTTTATTGTATGTAATGGTGATTTTTTTCATGTAATGTGTGATTAGCTATTTTGGGAGGTGTTGGAGAAGGTTTGATTGGTATAAGTGTGTGGGTGTGGATGTGTGTGTGGTGTGTGGGTGTGGGTGTGGGTGTGGGTGTGGTGTGGTGTGTGTGGGGTGTGTGTGTTGTGTGTGTGTGTGAGTGTGTGTTAGTGTGAGGGTTGTGAGTGGAGGTGGGTGGGTGTGTGAATGTGTAATGTGTGGAGGTGAAAGTGTGTGAGGTGTGAGTGAGTGTGTGTGTGTGTGTGTGTGTGTGTGTGGGGTGGTGTGGTGTGTGTGTGGTGGGGTGTGGTGTGTATGTGGTGTGGGTGTGGAGGTGTGGGTGTGTGGGTGGGGGGTGTGTGGTGGGTGAGTGTGGGGGAGGTGTGGTGTGGTGTGTGTGTGTGTGTGTGTGTGTGTGTGTGGGTGTGGAGGGTGAGTTGAATTTGGGTGGGTGTGAGGTGTGATGTTGGGTGGAGTGTGTGTGGGGGTGGGAGGTGTGGAGGTGGGAGGTGTGAGGTGGTGTGAGTGGGAGTGTGTGGGTGGAGTGTTGGTGGAGGGAGGTGTGGTGTGGGTGGTGTGTGTGGTGTGGTGTGTGTGGTGGGTGTGTGGTGTGTGGGTGTGGGTGTGGAGTGTGTGAGTTGTGGTGTGGTGGGGTGTGAGTTGTTTAATTAATAATAAATTGTGGTTGGTTTTGTATGTTATGTGGAGTGGGTTGTTTGTTTAATGTTTGTTTGGTGTTGTTTGAGTTTGGGTGGTGTTTTTTGGGTTGTTGAAGTGTTTGATGTGTTAATTTGTGTTTTGTTGTTGAGTGTGAAGGTTTGGTGGTGTTAAGTTTGGGTTGTATAAAATGGTTGCAGGTTGAAGTGTGGTGGTGAATTTTGGGTTGGTTGGGTTTTGTTTCTTTTCGGTGAAGTTTTTTTTGGTGTGTGTGTGTTTTGAGTGAGTTTCACTGGTGTGAGTTTTTGTTGTTGGGGGGGTTGAGGTTTGGTTTTTTCTTGATGTTTGGGGTTCTGGTTTTACAATATGTTTTGTGGTTTTTTGATTGATTTAAAATGTAATATATGGTTTGGTGGTTTAATGTTGTTGGATTTTTTAAAAAAATTTTTGGTGTGGTTGGGACGAGGTTTGGGGGTTGTTTTTTTTATGGGGTTTTGTTGTGGGTTGGGTTTAGTTGGTTGGTGTTGTTGTTGTTGGTTTGTGGTTTTCAATTATGGGGGGGTGGGACATTTAAATTGAGTTAAAAATTTAAATGTTAAAATTTTTTGTTTGTGGTAATAGTGTTTACTTATTGTGTTAATTTAATTTTACATTTAAATTTATTTGTTGGTGTTTGAAGTGTAAAAGTTTTATTTTTTTAATTTTACTAACGTGATTGTCTGATAGGTTTGTTAGGATATTTTGTATTAGATAAGTTACATACTTGTTGTTGCGTTCGATTCTATCTCCTCATCCAATCATAATTGATATTTCTTTTCGATCATTTTAATGTGCTTACTGTATTCTTGATACTAAACTGCTCGACATAGGAAGTGAATCAGTTATTTTCAAAGATTATTATGACAGAACTTTCAAACGAAAAAATCAGAAAAATTGAAACCAGTCGATTTTTATTTTTATGTGCATTGATGATTTTATTTAGAGGTCAGTTATGAGAGAGGGAAATATTAACAAAAGTGCTTAGAATTTTATGTGAAATGCAATAACATACAGGGTATTGATTTTCAAAGTTTTGGGTATGGTAGTGTTGCACTTTTGAAAATAGTTTTAAAAGATAGATCATGGCCTATTATGTCTACATACCAAATTTGGAATAGTTGTCTTTTTAGTGCTTGTATTTTTATAGAACAACAATAATCTTGAATCACCCTGTATACGTAACGCAAATCCTCAAAATTATTGCTAGACTGATTAGATAATTAAAGATCTCAAAAGTTCCATAAACATCCTTCCATTAAAGAACATCATCAATGACGTCATATTTACATAGGTAACCTCAAAAATAAATTAATGAACAAGCGTAAAATAAAATCGAGGATCGATTTTTCTGAGTGATTCAAGAATTATTGAATTATTTTTTAGAGCTCACTGTATAAACAAAATAACTTGTTATACATTTTATCTGTTCTAAACACAAAATACAATAGTTTGAATATCAAATGGTTTGTTGTTAATTAGACAAAATGATGTGATTTTCTTTAAACACTGTGCAACAAGGTTTGAATTTTTACTGTGTCAAGTCAGTAACTTTGTTTTAATTAAATGTGGAACAAGCGTGTCACAATTGCTTTTGCTTAAAAATCAGTACAAAATGTCCACATTGTTGAGTTTATTGTCATGATTATTCACTATGAAGCGGTTGAATTATTGTCTAGTGACCAACCTAATCGTTTTGTTATTTAGTGGAACTAAGATTTATACTTTCACACTAATTGTTCATTTAATAACCCTCAAAGGTGAGGAGTAACATTAATTCAGTTGTCTTGAACGTTTTTTTTTTAATTTCAAGTCTGTTAACGACATAAAATTCTTTATATTTACAAAACAAGTCTTGATATACATTTGAGCTAGTTAAATTTGATCGATATCTAAAATTTTAAACTGAATTATTTCTGTATTCTTGATACTAAAGTGCTCGACATATGAAGTGAATCAGTTTTTCCAAAGATTATTGGAGAGAAAAAATTGGAAACCAGTCGTTTTTATTTCTATGTGCGATTGGTTTTATTATTTTAGAGGTCATTATGTAACGCTTAGAGACGGTATAGGGAAATATTAACAAAGTTGCTTAGAATTATATGCAGAATGAAAATGCAGTAACATACAGGGTATTCAATTTGAATGTGTTTGTAGAAGTGGCAACGTTGCACTTTTGAAAATAGTTTTAAAAGATAGATCATGACCTATTATGTCTACATACCAAATTTAAATAGTTGTCTTTTAGTTCGCTTGTATTTTATAGAACAACAATAATCTTGAATCACCCTGTACACGTAACGCACTCAAAACTATTGCTACGACTGATTAGATAATTAAAAGATCTCAAAAGTTCCATTGCAACACCTCCCTTTCCATTAAAGAAAATCATCAATTTTTTTTTTTTTTTTTTTTTTTTTTTTTTTTTTTTTTTTTTTTTTTTTTTTTTTTTTTTTTTTTTTTTTTTTTTTTTTTTTTTTTTTTTTTTTTTTTTTTTTTTTTTTTTTTTTTTTTTTTTTTTTTTTTTTTTTTTTTTTTTTTTTTTTTTTTTTTTTTTTTTTTTTTTTTTTTTTTTTTTTTTTTTTTTTTTTTTTTTTTTTTTTTTTTTTTTTTTTTTTGGGGGGGGGGGGGGGGGGGGGGGGGGGGGGGGGGGGGGGGGGGGGGGGGGGGGGGGGGGGGGGGGGGGGGGGGGGGGGGAGGTTTGGGATTTTCTTGAGGTTGTGATTGTTGGGGTATTGTTTTTTTTAGGTGTGTGTGTGTGTGTGTGTGAGTGTGTGTGTGTGTGTTGGTGGTGTGTGTGTGTGTGTGTGTTGTGTGGTGTGGGTGTCTGTCTGTGTTGTTGTCTGTTGTTGGTTGTGTTGGTGTGTTGGTGTTGTTGTTGGTGTTGTGTGTGTGTGGTGTGTTGTGGTGGTGTTGTTGTTGGTGTGTGGGGTGTTCGTGGTGTGAGTTGTTGTTGTGTTGTTGTGTGTTGTGGTGTTGTGTGTCTGTGTGTGTGGTGTGTGTGGTTGTGGGTGTTGTGTGTTGTGTGTGTGGTGTGTTGTGTGTGTGTGTGTGTGTGTGGTGGTGTGTCGTGTGGTGGTGTGTGAGTGTGGTGGGGGGTGGTGTGGTGGGTGTGGTGGTGTGTGGTGGTGTGTGTGGAGGTGGGTGTGGTGGGAGGGGGGGGAGGAGTGGAGTGGAGTGGAGGAGTGGGTGGGGGGTGTGGTGGGGTGAGGTGGGTGGGTGGGTGGGGAGGTGGGAGTGTGGTGTTGTGGTGGGTGGGGGAGTGGGGGGAGGGTGGGGTGTGGGGGTGTGGGAGTGGTGTGTGGTGGGGTGAGTGTGGGGTGTGGGTGGTGTGGGGAGTGGTGGGGTGGTGTGGTGGGGATGAGGGAGTGGAGGTGGGTGGTGGGAGGAGTGGAGGAGTGTGGAGTGAGTGTGGTGGAGGTGGGAGGTGAGGGAGGTGAGTGAGGTGGTGAGGGGGGTGAGTGTGAGGAGTGGAGGGGAGGAGGGAGTGAGGTGGAGTGAGTGGAGGGTGGGTGAGGTGGAGGTGAGTGGGAGGAGGGGAGTGGAGGAGGTGGAGGGGTGAGGGGGAGTGAGGTGAGGAGGTGGAGTGGAGGAGGGTGGGGAGTGTGGGAGTGTGAGTGGTGGGTGGGGGGTGAGGAGTGGTGGAGGTGGGGTGGAGGTGGGTGAGGTGGGGGTGAGGAGGTGAGGAGGTGAGGGGTGAGTGAGTGTGGGGAGGTGGGTGGGGGAGTGGTGAGGAGTGGAGGAGTGTGAGGAGGTGGGAGGTGAGTGGAGGAGGAGGTGTGGGAGGGAGTGGAGGGGGAGGGTGGAGGAGGGTGGGGTGTGGAGTGTGAGTGGGGGTGTGAGTGAGTGTGGTGGTGTGGGTGGAGAGGTGGAGGGAGGTGTGAGGAGGGGGAGTGGGGGAGTGTGGGGGAGTGGGTGGTGGGTGGTGTGGGGTGTGGGGGTGGTGGTGTGTGAGTGGGGAGTGAGGGGGAGGGGGAGGTGGGAGGGGGAGGTGGGTGTGGGTGAGTGTGGTGGGGTGGTGGTGTGTGTGGTGTGTGTGTGGTGTGTGTGGGTGTGGGAGGTGGTGGTGAGTGTGGTGGTGTGGTGGTGTGGTGTGGTGGTGGGGTGGTGGGTGTGGTGGTGTGGTGGGTGGTGGTGGGTGTGAGGAGTGTGGGAGTGTGGTGGAGTGGTGGTGAGTGTGGTGGTGTGAGTGAGGTGGGGTGGTGTGGTGTGGTGGGTGGTGTGGTGGAGTGGTGGAGTGGTGAGTGGTGGTGGAGTGGGGGAGTGGTGGGTGAGGTGGAGTGGTGAGGAGTGTGAGGAGTGTGGGTGAGGGTGTGGGGGTGGAGTGAGTGTGGGGTGGTGGTGGAGGGTGTGGTGGTGTGGTGGTGTGGTGGGTGGTGGTGGAGGTGGTGGAGTGGTGTGGGGAGTGTGGGTGAGTGGAGTGAGTGGAGTGGTGTGGTGGGTGTGAGTGTGTGGTGAGTGAGTGAGGTGGTGGTGTGGTGAGTGTGGTGAGTGTGGTGAGTGGGGGGTGTGGTGGTGTGGTGAGTGTGGGTGGTGTGGTGTGTGTGTGGTGAGGTGTGGTGGGTGTGGTGGTGTGGTGGTGTGGTGGTGTGGTGGTGTGAGGAGGTGGGAGTGGGTGAGGAGTGTGAGTGGTGGTGGAGTGAGTGGGTGAGGTGGGGTGGAGGAGTGGGTGAGTGGAGTGAGTGTGGGGGTGAGTGAGTGTGAGGAGTGTGGTGAGTGTGGGGGGTGTGGTGGTGGAGTGAGTGGGGAGTGTGAGTGAGTGGGGGGGTGGGTGGGTGGGGGGAGTGTGGTGGTGGGTGGGTGTGGTGGAGGGGTGGGGAGTGTGAGTGGTGTGAGGGGTGGGGAGGGGTGGGGAGGTGGTGGGTGAGGGAGGGTGAGTGAGGTGGTGGGTGTGAGTGGTGGGGTGAGTGGGTGGGGGGAGGGGAGTGAGGTGGTGGGTGTGGGGTGGGTGGAGGGGTGGGAGTGGGGGTGGGGTGGGGGTGGTGGTGGGTGTGGGGGTGGGGGGGTTGGGGGTGGGTGGTGGGGTGTGGTGGGTGTGGTGGTGGGTGTGGTGGGGTGTGGGTGTGGGGGGGTGGGGTGTGGGTGGTGTGGGGGTGGGGTGTGGGGTGGTGTGGTGGTGTGGTGGTGGGTGGTGTGGGGGTGTGGGGGTGGTGGTGTGGGGGTGGGTGGGGTGGGTGGTGGGGGTGGGTGGGTGGGGGTGTGGGGTGGGTGGGGGTGTGGTGGGGTGGGTGGTGTGGGGGTGTGGGTGGGTGTGGGGGTGGGTGGGTGTGGTGGTGGTGGGGTGGGGTGGTGGGTGTGGGAGGTGTGGTGTGGGGGTGTGGTGGTGGGGGAGGGGGTGGTGAGTGGTGGTGTGAGGGTGGAGTGGGGTGGGTGGTGGAGAGTGTGGTGGTGTGGTGAGTGTGGTGGTGGTGGTGTGGTGGTGTGGGGGGTGTGGGTGGGGTGGTGGGGTGGGGTGGTGTGAGTGAGTGGGTGAGAGGAGGTGGTGAGTGGAGTGAGTGGAGGAGTGAGTGAGTGTGAGTGAGTGGTGGTGAGTGGTGGTGTGTGAGTGGTGTGAGTGGGGTGAGGAGGGTGGAGGAGTGTGAGTGAGTGTGGAGGAGTGTGAGGAGTGGAGGAGTGAGTGGGTGAGTGAGGAGGTGAGTGGAGTGAGTGTGAGTGGAGTGTGGTGAGTGGAGGTGGAGTGAGTGTGGTGAGGGGAGTGAGGTGGAGTGGAGTGTGGGTGAGGTGGTGAGTGTGGAGTGTGAGTGAGTGGGAGGTGTGAGTGTGTGAGGAGTGAGTGGTGGAGTGTGAGGGAGTGGGGGGGTGAGTGTGAGTGTGAGGAGTGTGTGAGTGGAGTGTGGTGAGTGAGTGTGAGTGAGTGGGAGTGTGGAGTGTGAGTGGGAGTGTGAGTGAGTGTGGAGTGAGTGTGTGAGTGTGGTGTGAGTGTGTGAGGTGAGTGTGGTGGTGTGAGTGGGTGTGGAGTGAGTGTGAGGAGGGTGGTGAGGAGGTGGTGTGTGAGTGTGAGTGGGAGTGGTGGAGTGTGAGTGGAGGTGAGGTGGTGTGAGGTGGGTGTGGAGTGAGTGTGTGAGTGAGTGTGAGTGAGTGTGAGTGTGGTGAGTGTGAGTGGTGTGAGTGAGGTGTGAGTGGAGTGTGTGGAGGAGTGGTGGGTGGGTGTGAGTGTGTGGGAGTGGTGGAGGTGAGTGGGTGTGGTGAGGTGGGTGAGTGGTGTGGGTGGTGTGTGGTGGTGTGGTGTGGTGTGTGTGGTGTGGTGGTGTGGGAGGTGTGAGTGAGGGTGGGAGTGAGTGGAGGAGTGGGGGAGGGTGAGTGGGGGTGAGGAGTGGAGGAGTGTGGAGTGAGGTGGAGGGTGTGGAGGGGGGTGGAGTGGTGTGAGTGGTGGGTGAGTGGAGTGTGTGAGTGGGTGGAGTGTGGAGGTGAGGTGTGGGTGGTGTGGGTGTGGTGTGGGTGGGGTGTGGGGTGGGGTGTGGGGGTGGGGTGGGGGGGTGGTGGTGGTGGTGGGGTGGTGGTGGGGTGGGTGGGTGGGGGGTGGGTGGGTGGGTGGTGTGGGTGGGGGTGGTGGTGTGGGTGCGTGTGGTGGTGGGTGGTGGGGGGGGGGTGTGGTGGGTGGTGGTGGGTGGTGGGGGGGGTGGGGGGTGTGGGTGGGGGTGGGTGTGGGGTGTGTGTGTGTGTGTGGTGTGTGGGAGTGAGTGGTGAGGTGAGTGTGTGAGTGGTGTGGGGTGGTGGGAGTGGTGTGGTGGTGTGGTGTGGAGTGGTGGAGTGTGTGTGAGTGAGTGGTGTGTGTGTGGTGGTGGTGGGTTGAGTGAGAGGTGAGTGTGTGAGTGAGTGTGTGAGTGATGTGGAGTGAGTGTGGAGTGAGTGTGAGTGAGTGTGAGTGTGTGTGTGGTGCGTGCGTGCGTGCGTGCGTGCAGCGTGCGTGCGTGCGTGCGTGCGTGGCGTCGCGTGCGTGCGTGCGTGTGGTGGTGGTGCGTGCGTGGTGCGTGCGTGTGCGTGCGTGTGTGCGTGCGTGCGTGCGCGTGTGTGTGTTTGATTATATATATATATATATATATATATATATATATATATATATATATATATATATATATAATACAGTGTTTCGTTCAAACTAGTCACCCTTAATATTTTTTAGCAATGGAATCTGTACAATTTAGTTAAATCGTTACGCTTGTTCAATATCATAAAATACACCTAACAGCAGAAAAATCAGTTCAGTACGCTTTACCAGTAATACTTGAACCCCTTCTAATTTGTCTCAAAACGAAACAAAACAGAAACTAATGTAATGGCATTTTCACTGTACCAAATTTTCAATGTGTCCACATTAACTTGTAACACTTTCTTACACGTGCAACTAAAGACTGTCTCACTTTACAACTGATTTGCTTAATTTTGTCGAATGTCAGCAGCAGCATTCTGAATTTTGTTCCAAAGTTCCTGATAGGTATTTATTGGTTCACCATAAACAAGGGTTTTGATGTAGCCCCAATAATAAAAATCTAAAGGATTAAATTTAGGACTGCGTGGTGGCCAGAAGTTATGACGTAAATTTAAAGGAATATCGTCTAACATATCCTCCATATGGTTTTGAAGAAAATTGAGGTATTCTATCCCATTTAATCTGTGAGGAAGCTCGTACAACCCACTTGTGTAATTTCCAATAATACCCACCCAAACATTAATAGAAAATTCTGTTTGGAAGTGGTTCTCCCTTCGCAGGTGTTGATTTACAGTAGCCCAGAAATTATAAACCCTTCTGCAAGTAAAAGTTGCTTCGTCGGTAAACAAAATTTTATTTAAAAACATGGGATCATTAGTGTGCTTGTTAAGCAAATTTCTACAGAACTGCAATCTCACAGGAGGATCGCGTACGAGTAAATGTTGTACTGGCGTAAAGTGATAAGGATGTAATTGTTCTCTTTTCAAAATCCTATGAACAGTAGAGCGGCTTACCCCAGTTGCTGCAGATATTCTACGAGTACTTAGCTGCGGATCGATACATACTTGAGTCAAAATTTCATCCTCCTCATCTACTGTAATCAATCTAAGTCGTCCTGTTTCAAGTTTTGGTCGAAATGCCCCCTTTTCGCCCAACCTGTCATACGAACATTTGAAAATTTTGTCTCCTGGTTGCTGTCTATTTGGATACAATTCTGAATATCGCATCTTAGCGACTCTGCCATTAAAATTATTTTGGGCATAAGTACAAACCATGTCCCTCATTTCTAAATTGGAAAATTCATTATGACGTGGCATTTTACAATAATATTCCAGTTATTAATAACATTAATCACTTATCGAAACGGATAGTTACATCGAAAATTTTTAACTGACAATGACAGCATAAATCAACGCCTACTGTCCAAATTCACAATTATAACGAAATAAATATTCTCACGATCGCAACGTATTTATTAGGAACTTAGAAATTAGAATAAACCTACTAAATAAAATAAAAGTAAACTATCTAAAAATAACTAATTCATAAATTTTGTTTCCATTTTGTTTAGTTTTAAAACAAAATGCAAATGAGTAATAATAATACAAATAAAAGTACATGCCTTTCTGTCTTTAACTGCGAATATCTCGAAAACCAATGACTTTACAACAAACTAACAACTGTAGATTATTTACTTAGAAAATATCAGAAAAATTAAAATTATAGTCAAAATTAGTATTTGGACAGCGGCGTAACATTTAGAAGGGGTGCAAGTATTACTTACTCCTGCCGTGCGCCACTGGTAAAGCGTACTGAACTGATTTTTCTGCTGTTAGGTGTATTTTATGATATTGTACAAGCGTACCGATTTAAGTAATATTGTACAGTGTATTAAAAATTAGGTCATTAATAGTTTTCATTTTCAACTTCAACACCCATATTTCAGAAAGTAGTAACATTTTATCTAAGCATGTTTGCTTAATCGTTTTATTTTAAATTGAGGAATCTGGGGTTGTTCTGTGTCCCATTCTTAATGGGACACCTTATATATATATATATATATATATATATATATATATATATATATATATATATATATATATAGTCCGAAATATTTGTTGTATCTTTAATGATAAGGCTATAATCAACCGATGTCGCATTAAATGGACACACTGTATAAATACCATGTTAATCATATTTAATTTGACCACAATTTCAATTCTCAGCTTCACTAACTGTCACATTTTTTATTGTTTTTTTATTCTATTCGTATGACATAATCAAAAATAAGCAAGGAATATGTATTTCTTATAAACCTCATTATATGAGGTATAAAAATAAATTAAGGAAAGATATGATAAATTTACGAAACTAACTCTCCTACTAATTGCATAAAATTGCAGCTGCAAAACAAACTACAGAAATAGCGTCCACATATTTATGCAATTCCTAATAATCATTATTGATAATTAGTTTTGAAAATATCAAACAGTTATACTAAATGCAGTTGTTTAAGATAATTATGATTAAAAACGGATGCTGTTATATCTTTAGATACGTATGACCCTATTACAGTCGATTACTCATCACGAAAACTTCTAGGATGTGTAGGTACCTAATCATTTATTGTTCTTATTTATATCTTAATTTTATGGTAATTACCTTGAGTTTTTCACCTATGAATCATTAAATTATGTTTTTGTTCCAAATTTTTTCAATACTTAGAAAAGAAAGTTTTCTTTCACTTATTAGAAATAATTTGAAATCCTAAAATTTTTATTAAATGAATCAATGTTTTTACTGTAATTTATGAATGGTTTTGATTCATACAACTTTAATTTTTTATTTGTGCTAAAATAATTTCAAAATTTCTATAAGTGTTATTGTTGCATTGTCTATTAATGTAAACAAAATGTAACGAGTAAAATTAAGTAAATCATAAAGAGAACAATACAAAAGTAAAACTTAACCTAAAAATTGAAATAGTGATAATGTAGATATATATACACATTGTGTGACAATAAGGAGACGTATCAGAGCGTGGGAAGATACAGAGTATTGAATATATGGGTACCTAACCAGAGCAATACATAAGATAGGTACTTGAAACATGCCTTTTTTTCAAACAAATTCCTTGTAAACGCGTATCTACAATAGTAAAATTATCAAAATCACTGAGCGTAGTAATGACTTAATTAAATAATTAAAAAATGAAAAGAAACCGAAAGGCAGTAAATTGAAAGTGAAACAATGAAAAAAAAAATTAATGTGCATTTAAACTGGAATTACCAGAAACAATAAAAATTGTCGACAATTTTGTAGTCATGAATTTATACTAAGGCAATGGAAAACTACATATTTAAATTATGTTTACCATAAAATACAAGGTGTAAGATGAGCCGTCGCCAGCTAGTTCATCCCGGGCTTGCCATACCCGTGAACACTTTTGTCATTATTATACTGAGAATAATTTCTAGCTATTACTGCCCAGAATATTTTGTTGTAGCTTATGTTTGTGTTTTAATTAAATATACAAGGTTGCTCATTTATTTTACAAAAATAGTTTTGTAACGACAAAACACATTTTGGAAATAATTTGATGTAAGTATAGAGGATGAACACATTCGAGAACATATTTTTTAAAAAGAACACCCTATATATTTTTAATGTTTTACAATCTGTCCGATAATCTTTGAATTGTTGGCTTTGGTTGAGGCATTGTTGAATTATAAAAGAATAGGTAAAAAAATGGTCGCAACAAGGCTCACCATATCAAATCCATGCGACAGTATTAGGACTAGTTTATACAACATATTTGTTAATTATGCAACCAAGGGATGTACTGAACCTACAAAATAATAAAACTTTAATTTTATCATACAGGGTGTTTTTTACGTTGCAATTAATTTGAAGGTTTTCAAAGAGCGTTTATTCAATATTTTCAAGTGAAACATCCTGTATATTATTGAATTTTTGGAATGGCTCAATAATTACGTTCTATTTTTGTCAATAATGTATTATACCTGAAGTCAAAAATTTCAGAGATATTCTTACTTTTTCATTACAAACCGATAATGATTTATTTCCTATTACCGTATCGGTCAGATTTTGATACGCCAAGCGTTTCGACAAACAATCAAATAAATACAAAAGGTATCAAATTGTAATTTCATTGTAGGTAATATTTACAATAAATCTTCAAAGTGACCTCCATTCTGATTAGAACACACTCGCAGCCTAGTCAGAAAGGACCTATTCACGTTTTTTGGAAACTGTTTCAAAATCGTGGATTATATAGGTGGCCAACTAATAGGACCACCGTGCCCGATCCATCTACCTTCGAATTCTTCATTCAAAAACTGTCGTACTTCTAGTGCAAAATGTGCTGGAGCACCTTCGTGCTGGATCCACATATTTTTCCTTAGAGCTTCAGGAACGTTCTGAAGAAGCTGAGGCAAGATACCTAGTCGTGGCAGGGAACCTTGTCGCAACAATCCATCATCCAAAACCAAAAATTAAAAGATTTTTGAAAAAAGGATTTAAAGCAGGTTGTGAAAGATGATGGGTGTTCTATTAAAAAAATATATTCTCGAAGGTGCTTTAAGAATTCACGTTGCATAAGTCAAATTATGTTTAAAATGTGCATTTTTCGTTATAAAACCATTTTTGTAAAATAAATTTCTCCACTTTTAGATAATGAAACGTATATGGGACTTTGACGCACTAATGAGCAACCATGTATATCTCAAAAATAATCTAGTGAAATATAACTCGAGAGTGAGAATGTTTGTCCATTTTCACCTGGTGTAGATTAATTTAAATTATTTGTCTTTGGAATAATATTACAGAACGGTGAATTCAGCATTAAATTATGTCAGCGAAATAAACAGTTCATTCCAACATACCAACATTACAACTGTAGATAATACTGTCTTAAAATAATTTCTCGTGAAAACCCTAAACAAGAGAATTTCAAAATCAAAACCTCTAAAATATACAGCGGACTTAACAAAAAATTAACAATGGTAATGCACACAGTACACCAAGGGTAAGAAACAGTTTTGTCAAAACAGTGGCTCAATCATACATCATGTCTATTCACTTGAATTAGTTCTTTACGACTTTTTGATTAAAAGTTGTACTAGAAATACAGAGGATTTTGTAATGCAAATAACTGTGAGATGAGTTTGAGATACTCGTGATAAATCAAGAGTGTGGGAATGTCTCTCAGGGACATCGTACAGGGAGCCGCCAAGGGTCCTGGCTTAATTGCCCAGACCAGGAGGAAAACCTGAATAAAAATCCTAAATCCTGTATACAAGATCAGTCACTACTGATCATACCTGGGGCACCAGGTAAAACCCCGTTGTACTTAGTTACCTTCCACGACAGCAGGAGGTTCCTATCATAGTGACCTTTTTTCCTCCAGACCCCTGGGAACAATATGACAGACCACAAAGCATTAGAAGACGATCAGGCAATGGTAGACGACCTTCTGACAAACTTCCGATATGGAGAT